>CM052898.1:42682297-42752736 GCA_028534135.1 Potos flavus | reverse complement strand
TGCCTCTCTGCCTCTCTCTGTAAAATAAATAAATAAAATCTTTAAAAAAAAAAAAAAAAAAGAATGAGGGAGAAATTAAGATATTTCCAGATAAGCAAAAGATGGAGTTCATTGATAATAGACCTGCCCTACAATAAATGCTAAAGGAAATCTTTTAGGCTTAAATAAATGAACACTAGGAGTAACTTTGAGCCTTATGAAGAAATAAAGAATATTGATAAAAGTAACTACATAGGTCAATAAAAAAAGTATTTTGGCTTGCATCTCCTCTCCCCCCCCCCGCATATTATTTAAAAGAGAAATGTTTAAAACAAAAATTATAAATCTATCTTTGTGTGTTTCTAATATATAAATAATATGCGACAACAATATAAAGGGGCAGGGTCAAAATTAAACTGGAGCAGAATTTTTGTATATTATTGAACCTAACTTGGTGTTAAGTCAAAAAACTGGTATAAATTTAAGATGTCAATTGCAAGTCCTAGGGTAACTACTAAGAAAATATCTAAAATATACAAAAAAGAAAATGAGACTCGAAATGGTACACAAAAATCAAACACACACAAAAAAGGGGGTAATGTAGTGATTAAGAAACAAGTATATCAGTAACATAGCAAACAAAAAGCAAAATGGTAGAAGTTGTTGCATAATTACTTTAAATGTAAATGGATTAAACTCTTCAACTAAAAGGTAGAGATTGGCAGAACAGATTAAAAAACATGATTCATAGATATGTTGTCTACAACAGAATCACTTTAGATCCAAAGGAAAGGAAAAAAAAATAAAAGGATGGAAAGATATATTCTATGCAATGAATCTATATGATGAAATATTATTCAGCTATGTACAGGAATGAGGCACTGGCATACACTTGATGAATCTTGAATACATTATCCTAAGTAAAAGAAGCCAGACACAGAAGGCTATATATTATATGATTCCTTTTACATGAAATCTAGAGTAGTCAAATCCATAGATGGAAAAGCGACTTGTGGTTTTAATGGGCTGTGGGTAAGGGGTAATGGGGAATGGCCTCTTAACTGGTGCAGGATTTCCATTTAGGGTGATGAGAAATTCTGGAACTACATAGTGATGATGGTTGTGCATTCTGAAGATACTAATGTCACTGAATGGTACACCTTGAAATTATTACACTGGTAAATTTTTGTGTATTTTGCCACAATAAAAAAAGAGAACAAAATAAATGGAGACTAACTCCAAGATATTGGAAATACAGAAAAGGATTTTAAAGTAGCTTTTATAACCATGCCCAGTATCTTAATAAAAAATATGCTAATAATAAAAAGGTTGTGTTAAAGCCAGATGGCCAGTCAGAAAACTATACGTCAAGACAACCTGATATTGAGAAGGTTAAGATGATGAAAAATTAAATAATCCTTCATATGAGTCTAAGTAAGAGGTATCATAAGGATGATACAGAACTATATGTGTGGAGGTATAGAAATGATAGCTCTCTTCTCCACTGCAATCAACAGTCTTGTGACTCTCTCTTTCACCCTGTCACATCTTTTATTTTAGGCTGCTTAAGACAGAAAATTAAAGTGAGATATTGTCAGAGAGGGTCTTCGGTATTCCTATCTGGGGTTTCAAGGTTGACAAAAACTGGTGTGGTTTACTGAGATTATTGTGTATGTCATTAGATGTTCTTGATATGAATATGTTTGCTTAAAGGAAAAATGGAATTCGAGGTTAAAGAATATGTAAGTGTCTCTGACTCCCTTATTGCTCAGGCAACTGTGAAATATTTTACCTGGTGTTTGGTCATAAAAGTTTTTCATTCGCTCAATCTGTATTTGTTATTGTGAGGTTGAACATTTAGTCCGCATTACTCCTCAAAAGGTTGCACAATGCTAATTTTGTTCTTTTATTTTCTGACAAGAAGCCATATGTTAATTTATGGCTGGTGACAGAAAATATTGAGCAATAAAATGTAGAGCTGCGGTTATCAAAGCAAGAATAATACTTTAAAAATAAGTACTATTAAATTCTATAGTAGCTTGAAATTTATTACTCTCAGGCAAGAAATCTCTAAATGAACAAAAAGGTGGTTAACTTTCTCTTCAGAACAAAAAACAAAATAGGAAAATCTGATTCTTTTATATATTATATTCCATAAACTAGTAATGTGTTCATTTGATTTCTTTTGTTCAAAAAGCTGAAAGACATGTCAATTGAAACTCCAACCTTTAAAAATTATTATTCACTTCATACATGTTGATGTCTAAGGTTAAAAAGTAACTAGATCTGGTTGCTGATATTATTATTTGACAAATGAATATCAGACTTAAGACAATGACCACATAGCTAGGTATATTTCCTGGAGGATTAGATTGTAGTTGGTGATCTATATTAATTCATAGTTGTCACAGAGGAAAATTTGTTGTGCTCAGTTAGTGACGTATGGTTATTCCTTTTAAACCTAAAGCATATATAGTAATACAAAGAAATTTATTTTAAGGGTATGTTTCTTACAATCTGGATTTGAAGTGGGAAAAGTAACGAACGCATTAATATGCTAAAAACCCAATTTTCTGACTTGCTTGCTAAACTCGATATCAGGAGTCACATGGTTTTCTGTTAATTGTTTATAGCAGAATATAAATTCTGTAAGAGAGAGCCCCTAATGACTTAATAATGCCACTAATATCTTTATTTTCTTTTATTTCCTTTTCTTAATATTAATTGCTTATTACTGTCTCTCATTACTGGTGTGGCAAACTGTATTATTCTCAATTATTTGTTGTGTTCCCTTTTTAACTCACTTCCCTATAGCTTAATACAGTTCCCTATTGCCTGATATCACCCCACTGATATTAAGTTTGGGCATATGACCTTTTTTAGCCAAAGGAATTTATCTGAACAGAAGCTTTAATTGGTTTGGCTTTGCAAAACTTTTTTTTTTTTAATTGACATATAATGTATTATTTGCTTCAGGGGTACAGGTCTGTGAATCATCAGTCTTACACAATTCACAGCATTCACCATAGCACATAACCTCCCCAATGTCCATAACCCAGCCACCCTAACCCTCCCCTCTACCCCCTAGCAACCCTCAGTTTGTTTCCTGAGATTAGGAGTCTCTTATGGTTTGTCTCCCTTCCCGCTCTGATCTTTATTATTTCTCTTCTCCTGCTGGGTTTAGGCTTTATTTGCCGTACTTTCTCTAGCTCCTTTAGATGTAGGGTCAGGTTGTGTATTGGAGTCCTTTCTTCTGTCTTGAGAAAGACTTGTATTGCTACATATTTTCCTCTTTGGACCACCTTTGCTGAATCCCAAAGATTTTGAACAGTTGTGTTTTCATTTTCATTTGTTTCCATGAATTTTTTTAATTCTTCTTTAATTTCCTGGTCGACCCACCTTCTTTAGTAGGATGTTCTTTAGCCTTGATGTATTTAAGTTCTTTCCAACTTTCCTCTTGTGACTGAGTTCTAGTTTCATGGCATTGTGGTCAGAAAATATTCAGGGAATGATTCCAATCTTTTGGTACCATTAGACCTGATTTGTGACCCAGGATGTGATCTATTCGAGAATGTTCCATGTGCACTAGAGAAGAATGTGTATTCTGTTGCTTTGGGATGGAATGTTCTTAATATATCTATGATGTCCATCTGGTCCAGTGTATCATTTAAAGCCTTTATTTCCTTGTTGATCTTTTGCTTAGATGATCTGTCCATTTCAGTGAGGGGGTGTTAAAGTCCCCTATATTATTGTATTATTGTCTATGTATTTCTTTGATTTTGTTATTAATTGGTTTGTGTAATTGGGTGTTCCCATGTTAGGGGCATAGATATATAAAATTGTTAGATTGTCTTGTTGGACAGACCCTTTAAGTATGATATAGTGTCCTTCCTCATCTCTTATTATAGTCTTTGGCTTAAAATCTAATTTATCTGATATAGGATTCCCACGCCAGCTTTCTTTTGATGTCCATGGGCATGGTAAATTGTTTTCCACTTTTTTTTTTTTTCCACCCCATCACTTTAAATCTGGAGGTGTTTTTGGGTTTAAAATGAGTTTCTTGTAGATGGCATATCGATGGGTCTTGTTTTTTTGTTTTTGTTTTTGTTTTTTTTAATCCATTCTGATATTCTGTGTCTTTTGGTTGGGGCATTTAGCCCATTTACATTCAGTGTAACCATTGACAGATATGAATTTAGTGCCATTGTATTGCCTGTAAGGTGACTGTTACTGTATATTGTCTCTGTTCCTTTCTGGTCTATGTTCCTTTTAGGCTCTCTCTTTGCTTAGAGGACCCCTTTCAATATTTCCTGTAGGGCTGGTTTGGTGTTTGCACATTCTTTTAGTTTTTGTTTGTCCTGGAAGCTTTTTATCTCTCCTTCTATTTTCAATGACAGCCTAGCTGGATATAGTATTCTTGGCTGCATATTTTTCTCATTTGCTCTGAATATATCATGCCAGTCCTTTCCGGCCTGCCAGGTCTCTGTGGATAGGACTGCTGCCAATCTAATATTTCTACTGTTGTATGTTACACATCTCTTGTCCTGAGCTGCTTTCAGGATATTCTCTTCATCACTGAGACTTGTAAGTTTTACTATTGGATGACAGGGTGTGGATCTGTTTTTATTGATTTTGAGGGGGGTTCTCTGTGCTTCCTGGATTTTGATGCTTGTTCCCTTCGCCGAATTAGGGAAATTGTCTGCTATAATTTGCTCCAATATACCTTTTGCCCTTCTCTCTCTTCTTCTGGGATCCCAATTATTCTAATATTGTTTCATCTTATGGTATCACTTATCTCTCAAATTCTCCCCTCATGGTCCAGTAGTTTTTTTTATCTCTTTTTCTCAGCTTCTTTATTCTCCATCATTTGGTCTTCTATATCACTAATTCTCTCTTCTGCCTCATTTATCCTAGCAGTAAGAGCCTCCATTTTTGATTGCACCTCATTAATAGCTTTTTTGATTTCAACTTGGTTAGATTTTAGTTCTTTTATTTCTGCAGAAAGGGATTTTATTTCTCCAGAAAGGGATTCTCCAGAAAGGGATTCTCCAGAAAGGGATGCTTTTTCGAGCCTAGCTAGCATCTTGATAATCATCATTCTGAACTCTGGTTCTGACATCTTACCAATGTCCATATTGTTTAGGTCCCTAGCCGTTGGTACTGCCTCTTGTTCTTTTTTTTGAGGTGAGTTTTTCTGCCTTGTCATTTTATCCAGATAATAATAGATGAATGAGAGAACAAAATACTAAAAGGGTAGCAACGACCCCAGAAAAATATACACTAACCAAGTCAGAAGAGACCGAAAACTGGGAGAAGAAAGTAGGAAAAAAAATCTATCTATATCTATATATAGATATCTATATCTATGTCTATATCTGTCTATATCTATCTATCTATCTATATCTATCTATCTATATCTATATAGATATCTATATATCCATATCTATGTATCTATATCTATATATATTAGACGGGTGAATAGAACAGAGCCACACACTTGATTTTGGGTGTATTTTGGTCTGTTAGAAGAAACTGCCTCCCAATATTTTAAAGAAAGAATAACATATATACAAAAATAAGGGTAAACATGATGAAGGGATGGACTATGACTCTACAGATGAAAATTAAAGAAGAATCTAAAAAAGGAATTGATAAGAAGTTGGTTGAAAAAAGAAAAAAAAAAAGGAGGAAAGAATGCGATCAAGCTGGAGACTAGAACAAAGCCATGTGCTAGATTTAGGGTATGCTTTGTTCTGTTAGAAGAAACTGTATCTCAAAATTTTAAAGACAGAAAAACTTATAGGTAAACAAAAAGTAAGTTTAAATACAATGAAGGGATAGAATATGACTATAACAATGAACATTAAAAAAGATTTTTTAAAAAAAGTTATTGGTAAGATGAAATAGTTTAAAAAGGTTAAATAGGAAAGAGGAAATATTTTACAAAATAGAATAAGAAAAAAATAAAATTAAAAAAAATTAACTTTGAAAGACTAAACAATCATGGGGGAAAAGCTGTGAATTCTATGTGTTGCATTCACCTAGCTCTGGAGTTCTGCAGTTCTCATTGATCAGTGAACTTGGTCTTGGCTGGATGTTCTTACTGATCTTCTTGGGGAGGGGCCTGTTGTAGTAATTCTCAGATGTCTTTGTCGGAGGTGGTATTGCACGACCCTTGCCAGGGACCTGGTTAAGTAATCTGCTCAGTTTTACTCTTCGTAGCTTTTGTTCCCTGAGCACTTTCTGTACAGCTTTGGAGGATGAGAATGAAAATGGAGGCCTCCCAATCCCTGGCCCCTTAGGAGCTGAGCACTCAGGGCCCCACTCCTCAGTGCGCCCTCAGAGAAAAGCAGTCAATCACTCATCTCTCCCTCATCTCCGGCTGTGCTCCGAGCTCACCCAGCCTGTGACTGTGCGTTTCTATCCCTGGGACACGGCCCCGTTTGGAGTCTCTAAACCCAGCAGATTCCTGCAGTGCACCCCCATGCCACTCCTCCCAGAGGAGGAAGGAGGGGGTCTCCTTGGATTTCCCACTGTGGGGTCCCTGCTCAAAGAGCAGTGGCCCGACTGTGCCTCAGATCATGGTTTAAGGTAACCCTGAGCTGAGAGCCCACTCCTTGGCTCCATCTCTGCAGCCAACTTCCCTGCTCTGACACCTGGGAGCTCTGCCATATTCAGATACCCCTGGTCTTTTTGTGACCCCAGGGGTCCTGAGACCACACTGTCCCTGTGAGGGCTCCACCTCCCGCTTAGCCTCTGGAGTGATGTCCCTCGGTGGAGCAGACTTCTAGATGTTCTGATTTTATGCTTCGCTGCTCTACAGCTTGCCAGGAGCCAGCCCCTCCCCCTGAGGTCTATCTTCCCATATATCACCTCAGATTCACAACTCTGCACAACCTGCCTTCTAGAAGGCAGTCATTTTTCTGTTCCTAGAATTGCTGCTCTTCTTTTCTTTGATCTCCTGTTGAGTTTTAGGTGTTCAGATGGTTTTATAACTATCTAGCTGAACTCCTGGGACTTGATGATATTTAGGTCTCCTACTCCTCTGCCATCTTTATCCTCCCCCACCTGGCTTTGCAACTATTGTTCTTGCTCTCTGTCATGAGATCAGCATATTCCAAAGTATACCTTTTCCTTCAGTCTTGAGTCTGGTATGAAAAGATTTGTGGAGCTGAGCCTAGCAGAACCACAACCATTTGTAGACATTATGTAACATGAGCAAGAAATAAATATGTATTTCTGTAA
Source organism: Potos flavus (assembly GCA_028534135.1). NCBI lineage: Eukaryota > Metazoa > Chordata > Mammalia > Carnivora > Procyonidae > Potos > Potos flavus. The sequence goes on along the minus strand of CM052898.1, from coordinate 42,745,512 downwards.
ATCACTGAGACATCAGGAGGTTTGTGATTTGGCAGAAGGTGACTAATACATTAAAGAATATCAACAAAATAAAACTTTATTCATTTGTCCCATTCTCTCCTTAGTAGACACATTGTTCGTCAAAAACAGTATATGAGGAGCAGACTTTGCCACAACTGTGCGTTCCTTGACAGCAGACTGGGAGCCTTCCTGTTCATTTTGGTACCGCAGTCCTTAGCATAGGCTAAGACACAATGAATATTTGATGAATGAAGGGTTATCTATAGGTGCACGTTCAATCTTTGTGTCCCCCACAAGGATCCTTTTAACTACAGAAGCTATCACCTGGAGGTCTCTTCCTTTGCATTCTCTAAAATCTCTAATCTCTACAAAAGAGGTATGGGAAAGAAAATGCTATAGGGAATAATAATACTATTAAATATAATCACAGCATACATAGACTCAGTTTTTACTATGTACTAAATGTGGACTGTTTGATCCATTTTCTTCCTTAAACCTCACAAACTAGTAAAATTGAGTCTTTCTTCTTTTTTGCACAGAGGAGAAAGTAACTTTCAAATTCTGTAACTGCTAAGTGGTTAAATTTAGAATCTTGAGCCCAGACACTGATTATAGAATTGAATTCTTATCCCATTATGTCATCTTACATATTGTATTTCAAAGATAAATTGAATCTAAAGTTTTCATGATTTGATGTTTGGTATTGCCCTTAGAAAAGCTTTCTACAAATTGACTATGGAGCATGTTTCAATCATGTCAGATTCCCTAGGTTGGCAGCATCTCGGGTCACTGAGACAGAGAACATCAGAAATCTTTTGCTTTACCTCTTCTCTTAGGTTCACCCTGATTAGCAGGTGATCTCTGAGGATAGCTTTTATTCTTGACAGGTTTTTTTTAAATTATTATTCTGCAAAGTGTACAAGGATTAATAAGACAATTGCCTGCAAAGTGTTTGGAGCTCTGGTGAGCCAAGAGGCGATTTAAGTGCATAGAATTGTTCCCCTACATAAGCCAGCACTGAGTTTCTAAATAGAAATCCTCTTCAAAGAGTAACACTAAGGTGGTGATAAAAATCAACAAGTGCCAAGCAGCTCAATAAAGTTTAAATGTCTTCCACTGACGCTCAAATATGAGAGGCTGCCAAAAGAGAATTGTAGAGCCAAAATCTGAGCCAGGAAGGATCTCAGAGGCCATTGAGTCTAAATTATTTGTTTAAAAAAATGATGAAACGTGCCCAGTGTATAAAACCCATCATTTTAAGTGTCTTGACCAAGGTCACACAGCTGGTTAAAATGAATGAAGCAGAGAAATATTGATGTATGGTGGAAACCAAAACATGTATCATCAGATCAGATTGCCAAGGAGAAGGATGAAGGGATGGATGGGTTGCTAAGATGATGGGGATAACTTCAAAGTAAAGGAAGAATTTGAGCTAATTCTGAAGGACTGGCAGGATTTACATTAAGTGAAGGAATGAGGGAGATTTAATCCATGTCATCAAAACTATGGGATCTCAACTTTAGCAGCTGGAGTATTCATGGTAAGAAATCACAACACCTGATATTATAATTTGGTATAGACTCAGGAGAAGTTGTAACATCTATAATTTATGATGGTTTCTCTGCCTCCTACTCCAATTCTCTCTTCTTTCTTTCTGCAAACACATACTTTTTGTGTGTGAGGCGTTGGACTAAATCTTAGGTTCTTGGAAAAGGACATCAAATAAAAATAAATTATTCCCTACACCAAGCAGGTAAGAAACTATCAATAGATTATCTTCCCATCAACATAAAATTCCTCGTTATTGAGTAGAAGATGAGAACATGAGAGATGAAGAAAGAATGCCATAGTTGTTCAGGGAGGGCCGAGATTAATTCTGGCAGGAGGGACAATAATAGCTACCATAACCAGCATTTATATTGGGCTTACCATGAGCTAGGGCATGTTTAAGAGCTTTATATTCATTAATTTATTTAATCCTCACTACTATCCCATGTGGTAATTTCTGTCGATGGGAATCTCTCTCTCCACATCTCTTGCACCTGTTTTTCTGTGTCTTGGCTGGATTATTAGTGTAATCTCCAAAGTGGTAGAAGATTTACAGTGTGGTACAGAGCCTGATTGGAGCTTGAAGCAAAAGAAAAAATCTATATAATACTGATCCTATTTTTATTTAAAAATTTGATAAATTTTTATCATTTTTTGCATTATTTAAAATTTTCCTTAATTTTTTATCGAAGTAAACTTTGTACTTAAAATTATGTATGTTTCAGGTGTACCACATTAAAATTTGATGTTTGTACGAATTACCAAGTGATCACCACTAAGGTCTGGTTACAATCCACTACCATACAATTGACCCCCTTCACCCATTTTGCTCAGCTCCAACTTCCTTATCCCATTGGAAACCACCAATCTAGTCTCTGTATCTGAGTTTATTTTTATTTTGTTTGTTAGGTTTTTTTTTAATTCCATATGAGTGAAATCATACATATTTGTTTTTTTCCATCTGACTTATTTCACTAAGCATAATACCTTGAAATTCCATCTAGATTGTCATAAATGTCAAGATTTCATTTTTCTTTAAGACTGAGTAGTGGTTCATTGTGTGTGTGTGTGTGCGCGCGCGTGCGCGCACCCGCGCCGCATCTTCATCTGTTCCCTGAAGGACATTTAGTGTGTTTCTATTTCTTGGCTATTGTAAATAATGCTGCAATGAATATAGGAGTGCACATATATTTTTGAATTAGTGTTTTTGTATTCTTTGGACAAATACCCAGAAGTGGAATAATTGCATCATATGGTATTTCTAATTTTAGTGTTTGGAGGAACCTCCATACTCTTTTCTGTAGTTGGCTGCACCAGTTTATATTCCTACCAGTGTATGAGGGTTCCCTTTTTCTTTACATCCTCTCCAACATTTGTTATGTTTTGCCTTTTTGATAATAGCCATCCTGACTGGTGTGAGGTGACAGCTCATCGTGGTTTTGATTTCTATTTTCTAAATAATTAGTAATGTTTAATATCTTTTCATGGATTTGTTGGCCATCTCTAAGTCTTCTTTGAAAAAATATTCAGATCCTCTGCCAATTTTTTAATTGAGCTGTGTATTTATTGTTGAATTGGTTGAGTCTTTTATATATTTTGGATATTAATTCCTTGTCAAATACATGATTTGAAAAAGATTGATTCTGGCAGGAGAAATAGTAATATGCTTTGTTGTTTTTCAAGATACTTTAGCTATTCAATGTCTTGTGTGTTTCCATATAAATTCTAGAATTTTTTGTTCTATTTCTATGAAAAATGCCATTGGAATTGTGATAGGAATTACATTCAATATGTAGATTGCTTTGGGTAGTTTGGTCATTTTAATGTATGAGCATGGAATATCTTTTCATATATTTGTGTCTTCAATTTCTTTCACCAATATCTTATAGTTTTCAATGTATAGGTCTCTGACCTCCTTGGTTAAGTTCCCTTCCCCTTCCCTTCTCTTTCCCTTCCTCTCCCTTCCCCTTCCCTTTCCCTTCCTTTCTCTTCCCTTCCCTTTCCATTTCTGTTTCCGTTTCCCTTTCCCTTTCCCTTTCCCTCTCCCTTCCCTTCCCTTCCTTGGTTTTGGTATCTAGGTAATGCTGACCTCATAAAATGAGTTTGGAAGTGTTCTCTTTTGTTCAGTATTTTGGAAGAGGTTGAGAATGATAGGTATTAAATCTTTGAATGTTTAATAGAGTTCACCAGTGAAGCCTGAACCTTAGTTTTTTGGGAGGTTTTTGAATACTGATTCAATCTCTTTACTAGTATTTGGTCTATTCAGATTTTCTATTTCCTCATCATTCAGTCTTGGCAGATTGTATGTTTCTAGGAATTTATTCATTTCTTCTAGGTTCTCCAATGCGTCGGCTTATAATTATTAATAGTAGTCTCTTATGATCCTTTTTATTTGTTGTGTCAGTTGTAACTCCTGTTCTTTCATTTCTGATTTTATTGGAACCGTCTCTTTTTTCTCATAGTCTAGCTAAAGGTTTGTCAATTTTATCTTTTCAAAGAACCAGTCCTTAGTTGCATTGATCTGTTCTATTGTTTTTTTTTTGTTTGTTTGTTTGTTTCATTTTTATTTATTTCCACTTTGATTTTTATTATTTCCTGCTGTCTACTGACTTTGGGCTTCTTTTATTTATTTATTTTTTTTCTGGCTCCTCTAGGTGTAAAGTTAGATTATTTGAGATTTTTCTTGTTTCTTGAGGTAGACCTGTATCACAATGTTCTTACCTCTTAGAACCACTTTTTCTGTATCAAAGATTTTGGTATGTCACATTTCTGTTTTCGTTTGTCTCAAGGCATTTTTTTTTTTTTAATTTCTCCTTTACGTTCTTCGATGACCCATGGTTGTTGCATAGTATGTTTAATCTCTACACTTTTGTGGTTTTTCTAGTTTTCCCCTTGTAATTGCTTTCTAGTTTCATACCATTGTAGTTGGAGAAAAAGCTTGATATGATTTCAGTGTTCTTGAATTTTTTGAGACTTGTTTTGTGGCCAAACATGTGATCTATCCTGGAGAATGTTCCAACTGTGCTTGAGAAGAATATGTATTCTATTGTTTTTAGATGGAACATCTATTAACATCTGGTCTAATATGTTGTAGAATATTTATTTACTAATTTTCTGTTAGGATGATTTATCCTTGATTTAAGAAGAGTGTTAAATTTTCCAACTGTTATTGTATTGCTGTTAATTTCTCCCTTTAGGTTTGTTACAGTTTGCTTTATATATCTTGGTACTCCTATGTTGGGTGCACATATACTTGTAAATATATGTCTTCTTTTTGGTTTGACCCCTTTATCATTATGTAATGCTCTTTTTTGTCTATTATTATAGTCTCTGGCTTAAAATCTATTTTGTCTGCTACAAGTATAGCTATACCAGTTTTCTTTTTGTTTCCATTTGCATAAAACATCTTTCTCCACCTCTTCACTTTCAGTCTCACTTCTGAAGTAAGTCTCTTTTAAGCAGCATATAAATGGGTCTTTTTTTTTTTTAGTCTATTCTGCCACTCTGTGTCTTCTGACTGGAAAGTTTAGTCCATATACACTTAAAGTAAATGCTGATAGGTATGTACTTAGTGGCATTTTCTTAATTGTTTCTGGTTGTTTTTGTAGTTCCTCTTTGTTTTTTCATTCTCTTTCTTACTTCCCCTGTAGTTCAATGGCTTCCTTTAGTGTTAGATTCCTTTCTGATTTTCCTTTGCAAATTTGCTATAGGTTTTTGCTTTGGGGTTACTGTGAAGTTCTTCTATGACTTCCTATGTATATAGTGGTCTCTTCTAAGTTGATAGCAACTTAATTTTTTAAAAATGTTACTATTTATTAGAGAGAGCACAAGCAGGGAGAACTTCAGGCAGAGGGAAAAGAAGTCTCCCAGCGGTGCAAGGAGCCCAGTGCGGGACTCAATCCCGGGACTCTGGGATCATGACTTGAGCCAAAGGCAGACACTTAATCAACTGAGCCACTTAGGCATCCCACAACTTAATTTTGAACACTTTCCAAAACTACTTTTTTTCTCCCCCTGCCACATTTATGTTCTTTTAAAAAATTTTTTTAAAGTTTTTATTTATTTCAGAGAGAGTGTGAGAGAGTGAGACAGAGCATGAGCAGGGGGAGAGGGGCAGAGGGAGAAGCAGATTCCCCAGTGAGCAAGGAGCCCTCTGTGTGACTCAATCCCAGGATCCCAGGAGCATGACCTGAGCCAAAGGCAGCCACTTAATCAACTGAGCCACCCAGGTGCCCCACATTCTATGTTCTTGATGAGATTTTACATCTTTTTATTTTATGCATCTCTTAATTATTTCAGTTTCTGTTAATTTTACTATTTTTGTCTTTTAACCTTTATACTTGCTTTATAAGTGATTGATATACTTTTACTATATATTTATCTTTTTTTTCCAGTTAGATTTTTCTTTCATATGTTTTATTTTTATTAATTAGAGCCATTTTTTTTTCTTCTTTAGTTTAAGGATGTTCCTTTAACATTTCTTGTAAGGCCTGTTTAGTGCTAATAAATTCCTTTAGTTTTTGCTTATATGAAAAACCCTTAACCTTTCCTTCAATTCTGAATAATGACTTTAGTGGGTAGAGAATTCTTGGTTGGAGGTTTTTTCCTTTTAGGACTTATAGTGTGACCTCTCTTCTGGCTTGGAAAGTTTCTGTTGAAAAATCTCCTAATAGCCTTATGGGGTTTTCCTTGTATGTAATAAGTTGTTTTTCTCTTGTTACTTTAAAGAGTCTTTATCTTTAACTTTTACCATTTTAAATATAATGTGTGTTGCTGTGGTTCTCTTTGGGTTTATCTTTTTTGGAGCTCTGGGCTTCATAGATCTGTAGGTGTATTTTTCCTTCCCTAGGTTAGGGAACTATTCAGCTATTATTTCTTCAAATAAATTTTATGCTTTTTTCTCTCTCTCTGCTCTTTCTGGGACCTCTATAATATGAATGTTACACCAGATGATTATGTCTGAAATGTCCTTTAATTATCTTTACTTTTTAAAATGCTTTCTTCTTTTGCTGCTCTGTTTGGGTGAATTCTGTTGCTTCATCTTCCAGCTTGCTCATCTTGTTTTTGGGCTCATCCAGTCTGATGTTGAACCCCTGTAGTGTATTTTTTGGTTCAGTTATTATATTGTATTCTTCAGCTCTATAACTTGTGTTTAGGACTTTATTATGTTTTCTGTCTTCTTGTTGAGGATCTCGTGATTTTCATTGATTCTTCTTCTGAGTCTTTTGAGCATCTTTATGACCATTACTTTGAGTTCTCTATCAGGTAGATTACTTATCTTCATTTCATTAATGTCTTTTTTTGTTATTGTTGTTTTTCACATATTAGAGTTTTAAAGGATCTGCTTGTGTAGGAGATTTCATGTGGAGACCAAAAATACAATCCCCTCTGACTAACAGAGCTCAGGGATTGTCTCATATATGGGATGCACTTGCTTTTCTGCTGTGGTAGGGATGTATTTGTGATGTGGGGGTGGGTGTGACTGTCACCTACCCTAGCTGTGTTATGCAACAGTGTTGGGGTGGTTAGCCTGAGCTGATGCCTGGCCTGCTGCAATGTGTGGTTTTGCTGCACGGATGGGTAGTGTTCTCAGCTGGGTTTGCCCCCTGGCTCTAGTGGGTTGGACGAATAGTTCCAAAATGGCATTCATGAACACCAACCTTAACAGGGTAGGATGAGGTTGCAAATATGGCACCTATCAGTAACTCTGTCCCCAGAGAAAGTTCCAGTGGTTTTGTACCTTCCTGATAGGTATCGTAAGATTAATAAGTGGTTCTCCTTCATATATATATTCTGGGTGTTTTCAAATTGGTGTTTTTGCACTGTGTCCAGGGGCAACTGTCCAAGGTTAGCCCTTTAAGAGTAGGTTCTCCATTTGCTACAATTGTACAGTCTTCCTGAATATAATCCCTGTTAGTTTTCAAAGCCCACTGTTTAGGAGATTCATCTGTCTTGTGCAAGATCTAAGGATTGGGGTGCTTAATATGGAGCACAAATTCCTCACTTCTCAGGGAAGAATTCTTTATTTTTGATATCTCTCCTGATTATGGATCTATACACTTGGGGTAGGGTTTTTGGGTGAGATAATATCTATGCTTCACCTACCAATCTTGCTTTTCTTTTTGGTCTTTGTTGTGGAGGCTCTGTTCATGAGGTTTGTTTTTTGTTTTGTTTTGTTTTGTTTTTCAGAGACAGTTATTCCATATGTAGCTGTATATTTATTGTATCCATGGAATGGGGGGAGTGAGTTCAGGATCATCCTATACCACCATCTTGAACCCAGCAGAATCTATTTTTTATCTTTTTTTAAATTTAATTTAATTTTTTCAGTGTTCCAAGATTCATTGTTCATGCACCACACCCAGTGCTCCATGCAATACGTGCCCTCCTCAATACCCCCACCAGGCTCACCCCACCCCCCACTTCCCTCCCTTCCAAAACCCTCAGTTTGTTTCTTAGAGTCCACAGTCTCTCATGTTTCGTCTCCCCCTCTGATTTCCCCCAATTCACCCTTCCTTTCCTTCTCCCAATGTCCTCCATGTTTTTCCTTATGCTCCACGTGTAAGTGAAACCATATGATAATTGACTCTCTCTGCTTGGCTTATTTCACCCAGCATAAAATCTTTAAAAATAATTAAAATATTATTTTGATTTCTGTTTTTTAAAATATATATTGTTTTTTTAAATTTTATTTATTTATTTTTATTGTGTTATGTTAGTCACCATACAGTACATCATTAGTTTTTGACGTAGTGTTTCATGATTCATTGTTTGTGTATAACACCCAGTGCTCCATGCAATCCATGTCCTTCTTAAAAGATTTTATTTACTTACTTGACAGAGAGAGAGAGCACAAGTAGACAGAGAGGTAGGCAGAGAGAGAGGGGGAAGCAGCCTCCCCGCTGAGCAGAGAGCCCGATGTGGGGCTCGATCCCAGGACCCTGAGATCATGACCTGAGCCGAAGGCAGAGGCTTTAACCCACTGAGCCACCCAGGCACCCCCAATCCGTGCCCTTCTTGATACCCATCACCAGGCTCGCCAACCCCCTTCTTCCCTACCTTCTAAAACCATCCAGAAGATTCTCCCTATTTAGTTAACACATCTGTCATCTCACATATTTATCTTTTGGGGAGGGGAGACCTTAAGTTTTACTCTCTGAAAATTTCATTTATGTAATACAGTTATCAAGTATAGTCACCATGTTTTACATTAGATCTTCAGACCTTATTCCTGTTATACCTGGAAGATTTTGCCTTTTCTTTTACCTTTTGCCTCTCCCTGTTTCCTCCATTTCCCAGCACTTGACAACTACTTTTACACTCTGTTCCTTACGCATTTCATTCTTTTTTTGGGTGGGCAAAGTGTTCCACATGTAAGTGATACTATACAGTATTTGTCCTTCTCTGTCTGACTTATCTCACTTAGCATACTGCTCTCAGGGTCCATCCATGTTGTTGCATTTGGCAGAATGTGCTTCTTTCTCATGGCTGAATACTATTCCCTTGTATGTATGTATATCTATATATCTATCTATAACATCTTCTTTATATATTTATTTGTCGATGGGCACTGAGATTGTTTCCCTATCTTGGCAACTGTGAACAATGCTGCAATGAACATGTAGGTACAGATATCTCTTCAATATTCTGCTTTCATTTCCTTTGGCTATATGTTCAGAAGCGGGATTGGGTATTTCTATTTTTAATGTTCTGGTGTTTCACAGTGGCTGCACTAATTTACATTCTAAGTTTATTGAATTTTTTGGTAAGCCCTAGATTTTGCACCTTAGGTAACTGCCTCTCTCTCCTCACCTTATTTCTAGCCCTAATGAAAGACTCCCACCAGTTCCAAAATAGTTGGCTTAACAATAGTTCCACCAGATGGGGATGTCACTGGCCTGGCATTGGTCCCATGCCATCCCTGAACCAATCATTGATGCGTGAGAAAAATGCAGTGCTTTTATTGGGCTCTGAAGGTGGGTGGGATCAGTCCCCTTCCAACTTCTAAGAGTGTGAGAAAAGGCTTCCAGAAGTGGAGTCTGAAATGGGGATTCTTACTCAATTGGTTTCATTGGGGGTTATGTCAGGATAAGGGGGTGAGGAAGTGGGAAGTTGATAAAGAAGAATGTGGTTTCAGGTGAAGAACAGGTTCAGCATGATCCCACTCAATGAGACCAGGAGCCCACCTTGTATAGCCCCTTGCTGGTCATTCATTGGCTGAGGCCTGGTGGTGATGGAGGGAGGCAGCTCCATTGGATTGAGGACAGTTCTTTAGAGAATGAGGCAGCTGTACATTGTTGTCAGCCGACACATACAGCGGCTAGGGATGGCCACATGTACCAGTGAACAGGTCTGGTCAGGGCCCCGTCAGTCTCTAGTAAAAGGCGTGGTCTTGAAAGATAAAATTATCAGAAAGGGAAATGGATGCTGCTCTGGCATTTAGCAGATGTCCTTTGTACTTAGCTCTTTAGCAAAGGAAATGGAATTGATTGTTGGTTAATAACATCTCTTTCAATGAGAAAAAGTCATAACACACATTTTCATATATCCAATCTGGAATATTGAAAAGCAGAAGCAGATGCTCAAGCGGCCTTCTTGCTGCCTGTCTTTTAAGTAAAAGCTTTGAGCAGAATCAACAGTGATGCTCACCTGTGCTCACCTCCCCGTCTTCACCCAAACCACCCGAGTCGAATCACAAAATGTCAGTGAATCATGCTGACAGTCCATGTGAAGGCCCGGGAGTAGCTTTATGAGGTAGAATTATGATGAATGAAATGGACTTCTTCCTTAAAAATTCCATTAGGGAAAGTGTCATGGCATTTAGAGTTCCATATACTGGGGAAACTGCCCTGGTAGAGTGAACTGCAATCGGGAGAAGAAAGAGGAGACCACTGTCAGCTACAGGCCATGCCAGGGAGCCTGCATAAATGGTCCTCTGTCAGCAAGGGGGGAGCCCTGTCACCCTTTCATTAGCAGTAATTGAATGCCTACAGAGGCAGTAATTACAAATACCAGCCAGGCCTCACAGTCTCATCTGTCTCTGTTTATCATCACAGTAAGGGTATTGATCATTACTAGAGCCCTCCTTTCCTTTGGATAGGGACAAGGAAATTGGATTAATAAGGCCTGGCATGTATCGTGTAACACACGCTTGCAGGGAAAGGCAGATCAGAAGTGCTGAGAAATGTTGAGCACCTCGTTTCCTGGGGTGTCCAACCTGCTAACATTCTTGAGTGCTTCCTTTGCGGGGGCTTATGCTCAGATTCTCCATAATCTGAGCATCCTGGCTTTTGCTGGGGCCAGAATTCCACAGATACAAAGCAAACTGAGTAGCTCCCATCTTAATTCACCTTTCTGCAGGTAGCACCTAAATAAATAGAGAGAGAGGGAGGGAAAGAGAGAGAGAAAAAAGATAGCTAGGGAACCAATTCACTATTCTGAAAGTTGTATGCATTGTGTCATGGTAACCACAGAGTTGGTGAGGGGGAAGTTTTTATATAAGCTGTATAGCTAATCAATGAAAAAGAAAAGGGGGAATTAGAGCAATAGTTCTCAAAAACTAGCATGCCTCAGAATGGCTTGGAGGGTTCATTAAAACACAGGTGCTGGCCCCCACCCTAGACTTCCTGATTCAGATGTCTACATTTTAAAAAATATATATATTTATTTATTTACTTTAGGGAGTGTGTGAGTGGGGTAAGTGGGGGCAGAGGGAGAGGGAGAGAAATCCTCAAGTAGACTCCCCGCTGAGCATGGAGCCGCCTGACTTTAGGCTTATCCCAGGACCCTGAGATCATGACCTGAGCTAAAACCAAGAGGCGACACTTAACCTACTGAGACACCCAGGTAGCCCTGGAGAATCTGTATTTTTAACAAATTGCCAGGTGATGCTGTGGCGACTGGTCCAGGACCAGAGAACCACTGGATTAGAGCATCCCTATTATGCAAACTGTAATGAAATAACATATGCAGGAAGTGATTATCAGTGATTTTAATGTCACACAAAAAAAGAGACAGTTAACACTATGTGTCTCTTGATGGAAGTACAAAAAACCACAATAAGAAATGTTTAAAATACTCATCCCAAATCAGTCAATCCAGGTCTAACTACCAGTTTCCAGGAGATACAGGGGATAGAGAAACAAGTTAAACAGTGTTGCAACAGGGGTGCAAACAGCAAAGACTCTTCAAGACAAACAACTCATTTATTGCCTGCAGGAAAAGAAAAGTAGGAGGAGGAATGTATGGATTCTAAAAGACTTAAGAAACACATGATCCCAGTGATTGGACCTGTTTGGATGATGTTCTGATCCAGTGAACTGTGAAAAAGAAAACTGAGCCAAGCAGGAAAAACTTGGAAGCTGAGCAGGTATGTGATGACATCGGAGAATTTTATCCACCACCTTCACTCTTCCCATGCTGGATTCCTTCTTAACTTTTCATTCTCAGTTTAAGTATTGTCTTTGCAAAGAGGTTTTCTTTAACTCTGTGATCTAGATAGCTCTCCCTTCTCTCTGTTACCCTTCTGTTTGTTTACTGACCTCTCATTGTAATTACGCATTTATTGGTTTGGTTTTTGTGTGTCTCCTGACCAGTCTGAAAACTCCAGGAGGCCGTGTCTCACAGTGTCATGTCATGTCCCCAGTGAGCATTGCTTGGTACACTGGAAATGCATAGTATTTATTTCCTGAATGAATGATGAATAAGTGAGGGCATTCGAAGGTTTTCAAATTCTTTTTCCCATAGCTACTTTTAATAAAGTTTTATCTGATCTTGTTAGAGGCCTCTAGGTAGATAATACTTTGCCATTTTTTTGTGAAGTCAAACGTTATGAGTGATTTGTTCAAGATCATGAGTTGTATACTAAACTGGCATAGCCAGGGAAAAAAAACCCACAAAAAAAACAAACAAAAAACAGCCTTTCTGTCTCCAGTCGTGGTGGTCTTACTGTTCTAATAAGTTTCCATTCAGAGGTGTTTGACCATCTAGAAATAGTCATTTTAACAGTGAATCTTGATGGTTTTGGTGGAAGAGAGGGCGCTCTGTCCATAAAGGTGGGGTAAAGAGCAACTGAGATGAAGTAGTTGTGTATTTGGCAAGTTAGCATTCCTGAAGTGTGTTGATTTGCACCCTTAGATTGCAGGTAGTCATTTCAGTTTCCTGACCGTTCTGGACTAGAATCATCAGCTCATTCCCATCAGCACGCCAGTATGTCTACGATGTCCCACCTCCTCTCTCTCTCTCTCTTTCAATCTCTATTTCTCTAAATCCCTACCTCTTTTTCCATCACCATCTCTATATTTATAGATCTATTTCTTTATCTTTATCTCAGTTTGAATCTCTTTCTCTATGTCTTTAGCTTGGTATCTCTCTCTCTATCTCTGCATTTTTCACCATTTGATCTCTTCATCTCTTTCTTTACCCATACCCTCTTGCCTTTCCTCAACTTCTGCCATGTTTCTTTCTGCTCCCTTTCACAGGAAAACTTAGTAAAAGAATTGTCCATAAGTGTTTCCCATTTCTTACCTTCTCTTTTTTTCCATCCACTCCAATTTGGTTGCTCTTCTTCCCATTCTTCTCAAACTTTCTTTGACAAAGAAACTGAGAATTTCCATATTTGCAGATTGAGGAGTCTGTTCTCACATTACTTGACCTCAGAAGGACTGGGCATTGACCATCCCTTCCTCATTGATTCACTACTCTCTTGGTGTATTTATTAGTCAGGATTGAGTTACTGCTATAAGAACTAATCACAAAATCTCAGTGGCTTAACACAATAAAATTTTATTTTTTCTCATTATACTATCCATTCTTATAATAATGGGGACAATAATAGGCAGGATTGTGTGGGAGATTTTTATGGGTCAGGCTTGGAGTAACATATATCACTTCCACTTAGATGCCATTTACCATTCCTTGGTTATTCCTGGATACAAGGGGTGCTAAGAAGTGTAATTCCAGGCTGTGCATTTATTTAGCAATAACTACGCTAAGGAAGGTGAGTGTGAGTCTGGTGAACAACTTGGCTATAGGTAGAGAGACAGGCAGCAGTCAGGCCATTTGTGTGTGTCCCTGAGTCTGCAGAACAGTGCTTAGCATACTTCCTCTTCAAGTCCCATCTCTGCTTTGCCCATTGGAGGTCACTTGTCTAGGTCATCCTTCTTTCTTCCTACTCAGGGTCTTATCTCTTTATGAAGACATTCCACAGACAAAGATTTATTGGTGGCCCCCAGATCACTTTTGTACCTAGAACTTCCCTAGAAAATGGACCATTTAATTCAAGATAACCTCTTACAAGCCACCAGTAGAATCTTAATTATCCTAATACAGAGGAACTGCATTTCTCAGTGGGAGGCACATTTTTAATGATTTTGTATTTAATATGTTCTCTGTGCTTTTTGGGTTTTGTATACTCTGAGAGACTTTGGGCCATACAGGGAATATCATTACCCAGCACTGCACCACAATTCTGCAAATCTTTCTATATTAAATTTAGGAAAAAAAAAACCCCTATATTGTGAGTACAACATGTGTAGACAGTTAATGACTTTATTCCACGTGGATGCTTAAGGCTTTTAATTTTTAAAATGCCCATAAAAAATCACAAGAGCTTTCACTATGCTTTCTTTTATCTGGAGGCAGATTTATTTTGTTGGAGGTCTCTTGACAGTGTCTCCATTTCCTCACAGGGGCTGGCTCAGAGCCAAACACGTCCTGGGGTTTGCGTGGGGAAGTGAGGACTGGACACAACCAGGCAAAGCCCTTTGCATGAAGAGCCCCTCCCCAAATGGGTTGCAAAAGGGAGAGTTATCATACTCTGCTTGGCTAGACCCACTCAGCCCTTGGAGAATATCTCCTCACAGATGGCCCAAGTCTCCTCTCTGGCAAACATGCTTTACTCTAAAATATTTAATTGGTGGGGGAGTGCCATCAACATAAGATCTGTGTCTCTTCGTGATAACTGAAATTCTTGGAGCACTCTGCTGCCTCTTAATTTTTAAAATTGCATTACCCCAGATCATTCACAACTCTTGCATTGAAGTATGTGAGAAAATGCAAGTTGCAAGGAGTAGGTGTGTCTGAAGCTGTAGTATACCAAGGACTGCCTCTGGCCATGTTCTCCATATTCAGAAGAATTCATTTGAACAAGTTTCACTGGAACTTAATATTGTATACTCGTTACTAGGTAATTTGGGATATAAGCAATAAACAAAATAACACAATGGATGCTGTGATTTCCCCCTTCAATACTGAAGAACTTAACTCCCAGCTGGTGTAAATGCTCCTGGCTGACAGTCTCCAGCAGTCAACACTTTTTAAGAATTGACTCAGCTAAAGAGCTGTCTCACCCAAGTTCACATCCCCTTCCTGTGACAGCCCATATATAATGACTGGATTGAGGGTCTAACCATGAAGGGCCATCCCAGGGACTGAGTTCCTCATAGGGTTGGCTGAGGCCTTGGTTGAGACTTCATTGCAGCCCTCTTCCCTTTGCCCAGTTCTGCTTTCTCTCCCTCTCTTCTTCAGGTGTTCTCAAGAGTACTCTTCCATAATCCTCCTGTATGCTAATGTCTAGGTCAAGGTCTATTTCTTTCCTCTGACTGAGGAGCTCACAATTGATGGGACCAATGTGGAAGAAGAAACATTCAACTCTTCTGCTCTTATTCCTCCTTTCTCCAAGAAAGGAAAGAATGAGCCTTGTCCCAGATGGGCGCAAAGATGGGTAATTTCCACTTTGCATGGGCAGGATATGAAAGAATGTTCAAAGGCCATTTACTCTTTTTCCCATTTCTCTTTCACAACTTCTTTCCCTGTGGACTTGTATTGTATACTTTGATTTTAATTTCAAATGGTGGATGAGGCTTTCAGCAACTCTCAAGTAGACATTACATATTCTACCATGGATCTAAAAGGCCAACTCCCAAGTAATAGGTTTTGGAAGATCAATAATGAAGTTGTTCCCAGACTTGCTGAAGCAGGTTTTACATTTATAATGTAAAAAACAAAAGGCTTAAAGAAAGAGTGAGTTCATCTAAAGAGAGCTAGATTACATCATTAAACCTTTAATTAACCTGATGGTTTTGACTTGAGAAAATCAATGGTGCTTTCTCACTTATAGGAAAGAAAAACTTTAATATTTTATGTGCGCCTATTTTTTTTTTTCCCCTCTAATATAGCATGCAGTTTCTCTGGTGTGTCTGTTGCGCTTGTTTTCTTCTCAGGGTTTGAAACTGGAAATTTGTTGTTGTTTACTGGAAATTTAACTATATTTGGAATAAGAGTTTAAAGACTTTAAAACTTAAAACTTGGCAAAAAGTGGGATACTTCGTGTTTTGATTTCAAAAGTCTTAGCTGTATGGGGAGGGTGTTAGGAGGGCGTGAAAGCATTTTTATGTAGATATAATTAGGTTTGGTTTTGTTCCTTTGGGTGACTTTTGAATTTTTCTGCTGAGTAGTTTATTTTAAAAGTTCACTGGGTAGCAAAGTACTGCACTAGGTACTTTGAAAAGACCCCAAAAAAGTATTCATCTGTGCTTCTAATTTAATTGATTTAAATCTACCTAATGTTCAGCTGTTGCTATACTAGCTGGTTCAGTGTTCATGAACACAGATAATTCTGTTAGCATATACAAGTTGCTAGTAAACAGATGAAATAAACCTGCTAGTACCAGGGACACTTAAAAATTCTCCTTCTATCCTCATTCACTGATAGGGATAGGATAGTTCTCTAAAGGGCCTGCCCGTGTGCATGTAGATTTTCCTTTTGTTTCTTCAGTCTAACTTTATGATGCTGGCATTTAGTGTGCATAAAAAAAAAAAATACAGTTAAGATGGAGTAAGTCAGCTTTAGTTTTAGGAAATATAAACTGTTCTTGATTTATTTGGCAGAAATTCAGGGAATCAGATATTTACAGCTTCACTGGAAGCCCAGAGGGTCAGATTTAAGACTGGGCCTAAAGGTATAGCTCCTGGGATCATATCTGCATAAATACAGGAGTAACATGAACGACAGGAGAGGACACCAAACAAATGAGAAAGACCTTACCTTCTTTAATGGGGAAAGGAAAAAGATAACTGGAGACACTTATATGAGAATAATTTTTCCCCCCAAACATATTAAAGCAGAAAAATGAATAGCCCGATTGAGTATACTTTCCATAATTTTTCCATAATTCCATAATTTTTATGCAACTAAATTGTGGTAACAGGAGTTGGGTAACCCTTTGTCCTGCAGATATGATGACTTGGCCATCATTTTGACAAAGTAGGGAAAAAGCAGAAAAACAATAGTTGGGGTGCCTCAGTGGCTCACTTGGTTAAGCATTTGACTCTTGATTTTGGCTCAGGTCATGATCTTAGGGTGGTGAGATTGAACTCCATGTGAGGCTCCACACTCAACGAGTAGTCTGCTTGGGGGATTCTATCTCCCCCTCCCTCTGCCCCACTCTGCATCACGTACTCCCCCCCAACTTGAGTGTGCTTTCTCACTCTTAAAAAAAGAAAAAGGAAAAGAAGAGCAATAGTTCATCATTTTAACTGAGAGAAGGATTTTTTTTTTTTAATAACATTTTGGAGAGAAAAGCACAGGGCTGTTAATGGTGTGTGAGGGAAAGTAATGAAAAGAAACAGTGCTAAAAAGTATTTTTTATGGTATTTGAGAAATGGAAGTAAAGACCTTGAAGGTATTTTGAAATTATGCTTTGGTTGTTGAACATTTTTGAAACCTTGATATTACTCTGAGCTGGGCCACATGGATTATGTCTTTGATACAGTTACAAAAATAGGAGCACAAATAGTCATCCTTAAGGATTTTAAGGTCTGCTCAGCACCTCAATAGACTCCTTACTTTTTTTTAATAGATAATTCACATTCATGTGAAATTGCACATCACACAGGGTAACCTGAGCATGTGATTATTGAGTGAAGTGAATTGGAGAAAGCTCTAAAAAAACCATCTTTGATGGGGGAAGTTATTCCTCCCTGACTTCTCCTCGATGTCATCTCATCGATTTCAAACTCAGCTATATTATTTTCGGCTAATATGTTCCAGACGCTGTGATAGATTCTGGGGAGACAAAATAAAAAGGCAACTGTACATGTTCACAGTAGCTAATAGTTTGATGGAGGAGCTAGTAAATCTTTCATTTCCATGATTGTCCATATAATATTTACTCAGTGGCCATACACCAGGCCTTGTGGCTGTAATGACAGACAAGGTAGGCATGGTTTCTGCCCTCATGAAAGTTAGAGTCTAATGGAAGAGGAAGACCGTTGGCCAAATGATTACCACTAAATGTGTTATGTGCTACCAGAGTAAATGTAGGGGCATAAAGCATAAAAGAGGGCAATTCACCTGGTCAGTAAAGTCATTTGTCATAATACATTCGGTTATAATTAATGGACCAAATTTCATACGTTATAATTAACCAAAGTCTATACTCCATGTGGATTTCCTTAGTCTCTACCTATTGTCCATTTTCTGTTCCAGAATCCCATCTGGTATACCACCTTATATTTAGTTGTCATGTCTCCTTTGGCTTCTCTTGGCTGTGACAGTTTCTAAGACTTCTCTTATTTTTGAAGGCCTTGAAGATTTTGAGGCATATACTGGTCAAGTATTTTGAAGAATATCCCTCCACTGGGATTTTTCTGAGGCTTTACTCATGATGTGACTGAGGTTTTCGGTTTGGGGGGAGGAAGACCACAGAGGCAAAGTGCCGCTTTCTTCATATCCTATCTATTAATCTAGAAATATTTGTCACTTGTTACTGACCTTGATTATGGCTGATATAGTGGTTTGTCAGATTCCAACCCAAAAAGTTGCTCCTATTTTCCCTGTTTCTGTATTGTAGTGGGGCATTTTGGTCCACCCTTTTGAGAGGAGACTATATCAATGATGTAGAGTTCTACCTGGGGATTTGTTTCTTCTCCCCCGTTAACTATTTATGTATTCAGCCATTGATTTCAATCAGTATAGACTCATGGATATTTATTTCCTACCTTAGGTTATAATCCAGTACCACATAATTCTGTGAGTCAAATTTCTCTACTCTGAGCCCCGTCATTTGGTTTCCAGATCCCTTTGATTTTCCAACATCAGTGTGGGTGTTTTATTAGGCACATCCTTACTTTTTTCCCACTAGAAGATGTTGCTCCAAGCTCTACTTATCTTCTACACCAGTCCTAGAGTGAGCCAGTGAGCTGTGGTTCCTTTCATTGGAACCATGAATGGTATGAGAAGCCAGGACCTGAGTGCTAGGAGTGCACCTTACTAGGGATATTCTTGCACTTAGCCCTTCTCAGCTCTCAGAGGAAGGACTTATGTCTGTATATGCCAACCTGTGTATATGCATATATCCATGAATATTTTTATATGTAACTATATCTATGTTAGACTAAAAAGGATTTCATGTTGATGTCTCTGACTCTAATTCATTACTACATGGATCATTCTGGCCTTCTCCCCACATTTATCTACAAACTCCCACTACTGTAGTGGGAAACCTGCCCCTACCATCTGCCATTCTTTCACTCAGTAATTTAATTCTACTTTACATGCATAGGAGTATCAGAATTGTTAACCTGTACTCATGAGACAAAATTTTATCAGTGGGAGTACAGGACTTATATACAATTTATTCTGCCTTTAATCTTACAAACTCTACTCATTTCTAAAATTCCTTAGGTGAGCAGCTTTCTCTTCTATGCCTAAGTTGTTTTGTGTTTTTGTAATGCAGTTAGATTGTTTGTCATATTCTGGACTCCATCCTGGGATCTACAACCTCTTAAATGATTTTTTAAAAAATTTATGTACATTAAGGTTCACTATAGTTCTATGCTATATGATTTGCACTCTATAATTCTGTGGTCTTGACAAATGAATAGTTTCATAAACCCACCATTATGGCATCATATAGAACAGTTTGACCACCTTAAATCTCCTGTGCTTCACCTAATTCAACTTACCTCCCCACATTCTGGACCTCTGGCAACCAGCGATCTTTTTTATTATTGCTAGGTTTTGCCCACTCCAAAATTTCATATAATTGTGATCATATACTACATAGCATTTTTAACGTAGCTTCTTTCACTTTTCAAAATGCCTTAAGATTCATATATGTCTTTCCATGCTTCAATAGCTCATGTAGTTTTATTGTGGACTAATACTCTGTTACATGGATATACCATAGTTTGTTTACTCATTCACCTATTAAAAGACATTTTGGTTGCTTTCAGTTAACAATTATGGATATCGATACTATGAAGATTCATAGGCAAGTTTTTATGTAGAGAGAAGTTTTCAGATCAGTTGGGTACTTACCTAGGAGCACGATCCCTGGATTGTATGGTAAAATTATGTTTAGCTTCATAACAAACTGACAAACTGTCCTCCAAAGTGGCTGTACTCTTTTGCATTCCTACCAGCAATGCAAATGAATGAGAGTTCCTGTTGCTCTACATCCTTGTCAATAATGCTTTTGTCCATTTAAAAAATTTGATATTCTAATAGGTATGTAGTGGTAACTCCTCATTGTTCAACTCACAGTTTCCTAATGACAAATGATATTGAGCATATTTTCATATGCTCACTTGCCATTGTATATCTTCTTTGGTGAAGCGTGCATTAAGATCTCTCAATTACCTGATCAATTTTTCAGACTCTGTAAATCGCCTTTGCTTGTTACTGTGCCTCTTGGGTAATTTTATTGCTGGCAAAACCAAAATTCTTGGAGATGTTCAAGAGTGTTAATCACTTAATTGGAATGAATGAGTAGAAAGAATATCTTTGAAATCTGATGATCTGAAAGGAAGAATATGTAATGAAATTTAGATTTTGGATCCACAGGTAAAAAGATTATGGATCTAAGGTAGGTAAGACTTAGAAAAATCTTTTGGGATCCCATCACCTTCGTTCCCCGGGCTTTACTACTTTTGTGTTCCATGGCATTTGTGTTCTCAGTTGTTTTCTGGGGATCAGCTGACTGTATATTATGATGGTCAGGAGATACAATCTGGGAACATATAATCCTAACTCAAAACTTAAGCAGTACCAGGATATGAACCATCTCCCGTGAGATGTCCAGTATTAAGATACTTATTTCACATAACTTAAGTATCATCCTGCCTTTCATATTTGGAGAAATTCTAGTGCTCAACACATTTTCATTTAGTTCTAGTTTGATGATGGATTGACTTGCTTAAAATATGGCAGGACTGTTCAAACTCCCTGGCAGTGTTGAGAATGTGGCTCTTCATCTAGAATACAGGCTGGGTGGCAAAGAAAACTCTTGGCATACTGCTTCACTGAGACTTGTAAACAATAATTAAATGGACTTATGCATCCTAATTCTGCTGTTTCATTTACTTTTTCCAAAACACATGAAGGAGTTTTTGTTCTGGATAATAAACAATAAGAATCATAGCACTCTTCATTTAAACCAAATGAGCTCCATGAGGGTATACAATTCTTGTAATTACAATTTTACTGTTTTGCATATATTCACAATAGAAGAAGAAAACGAAAAAGCATAGGCTTCTTGGTATGCTGAGAGATGGGAACTCTTAGCTTTGTGGGACCTCTGGTGGTCACATCATTTGGAACCCAGTCCCATCCTGGCCTATGACTGGTTCTGCAATCTTGGGCGAAGTTCTTGTGACTTTTGCCATTAGTCCTATTATCTAGAATGAATAAGTGGAGGCAGATGGTATCTGATTTACCTTCAAATGCAGTATGTGATAATAGATCCTAATACAGGCTGCCGTTTTGGTGCAAAGGAGAGAGAGAGCAGAAGAGCTGATGGTATATGTATTAACTACCTTATGAAACTTACGTTGACTCTAGTTGGCCACCAGGGGACATCCAAGAGCACTACAAGAGCTCAAGAGTTGTTTGTAAATCAAATTTCTGTAAATTGAACCTTTCTTTCCTATTGACAAAATTTCAGAGATATGTTCCCACAGGAAAACAGTGGCTCCTAGAGCAATATAAATTATATTCAAGGATATAAACAGTTTTAGCAGCAGTATTTAAAGGGAACATATGGAGTAATATATCTTTGATATTATTGTGTCTTGCATTACATTGGATTTGTGGTAAGGCAGCAATTTTATAAGTTTGTGGAAAGAATTCACTTCTTTTGGTTATGAATATTTTAATATTTGCCTTGTTTTTAATGCAACTCTAGAATTGTTTCCTCTTAATAATAAATATAAGGTCATTATATCTTGTTTACCTACCCCATCTCTTTATTGTGTAGTGCTCGTGATGGGCAAAGAAGGACCATTGTATAACCGCAGAATGACAGGACTGGAAAAACTTCCAGATCATAAAGTTTAGTCCTCTTGCTGTACTGATAAGGAAACCAAAGTGAGACAGATTAAATTATTTGTATGAAGTACAAATAATTAGTTTAAGTTGAAAATACTATATATAGTTATTCCTGAGGTCAATTGTGAGAAACACCAGCCTTCTCAGAATCAACTTAAGGGAATATTGGGACAGTGAATGGAATTTTCCATTTGAGGGAGCAGACAAAAAGATGATATACAAGTTACTAGGAAGTTAGCAAAAATACAATTAAGGTGGCCTGCATTTCTCAGGAGATAGGACAGAACAATGATTGTAATGTAGTAAGTGGAAATATAATCAGTTACATATGAATGGACAAAGATTTTAAGAAGAAGAGAATGGTATTTGTAGAGCTAGTATAGAAATCCCAGAGCTACATGTTGGCAGTGTGTTTTCAGCACCTTCTAGTGGCAAAAATCAACTCTTAAACTGCAGCTCAGGTATAGCCCATGAGTTCTTATTGTGGCCTTAATGAAATTGCCCTAAAAATGTCCTGCCTTTTGTTCTGAATTCATACTCCCTAATTTCTCCATTTGTGGCTCCACTGCTGAGGGATCTGGACCAACATTACTTCCCATTTTCCATTTATGGTGTTGCCAAGAGCAAATGTGACTATACCAAACTCTTAAACAAGAAGACATGAATTATTGAAACAAAGTGATCCTTATCTTTGCAGGAATACTCTGTCAATCAGCAGAAATAGGGCCCAGCTTTTAGTTATTTCAGAGGCCAGGGTCCAGCCTAATATTGGCCTTTTTTGATATATTTTTGTTATTTGATTCATTATATAATCTCCGGAAGGTCAGGTTGTAGGTTCATGCTCTGATGATGAAGTGGCATGAGAATTTATCATCTTTGACCTTCATGAGGTCAACAGACACTTTGTTTAATCCAGAATTATAGTTTCTGAAAGTCTTTTAAAATGACCAGGTATTTACACGTTGGCTAGTCCATTTATGTAAACAGAGGTATACCTCCAATTGCTCATGAATGAGTGGGTGGGATGGTGATGAAATCAGCCACTGATAAGTCCTTAGGCAGCAGAAAAACTCAGGTATTTTGAACATTACTAAGCATCTCAGATCCTGTTGACGGTAAGAAATTAAGGTGAATGAAGGAAAAGAAAATTTATGTGTATTTTAAAGGGAAACAAGACATTACTGCTTTCTATTTTTACCACATCTCCAGTGTCTCCTTGGATTGAGTCACAGTAATGTTCATGATTGCTGGGGCAGGTTAGGCATGCTATCCCAGGCATTTAGAATTACAATTATCAAGTTTTCTGGGCACTTAGCATTGGAAATAAAACTTTCAGTCTGTAACATAGCAACCTTTTAACGTCTCAGGCTTCTGAATTGAGAAAGAAGGGGTCCTAGATGGGGGACTAAGATTTCTAGGACTTAGAACAAGGTACTCCCTACTGGAAACTAGAAAACTGACTTGTGGTCCGTGTGGTTCAGGCTCTTACATGTGATTGACATGAGTCAACTTTTCCATGTCCGGCAACTCTGGGCTTTGGCCAGGCTGAGGCTTAGGCTCTTGGATTATGGTCCATCCATTCAGGAAAGCCTCTTAGAAAAGAGCTTTCTATGTATCTTCAGAAAATCCCTCTGCGCTCCTTATTGATTTTTCCTCCTTCTAGATCTCCTGACTTCTCATTCAGGCATGTCTTTTGCCAACCATGCTGCCAACTCTCTTCTACATGTAAATTTATTTCAACGTCTAGCTCTAATGGCAAGCATTCTGATTGTTTACCTAATCTGTCTACCTACCAGAAATTTTCCTAAGACTTCATATATGTATTTGTATTTTTAATTTGTAGTTTGGCACTTTGTATCTTGTTGATCTTTAGTGATTATTAATCGGACAAAATGAATTAAAATCAAGCAAAGAAAAAAATCAGACAAACTAGACTAAATAGTTGGTGGTTATAAGCCTACCATAAAAGTTAAAATGTTAATGTCTTGAGGAGGTTAAAAAAAAAAAGGAGGAAAAAAGGAAAAAGGAGGAGAAAGAGGAGAGGAGGAAGGAGGGCAAGAAGATGAAAGAGGAGAAACTTTAAGAGAATACTGGTAGTAAAATTTAGCAAAAGGCTCACATGATACCTTTGGCTTCCACTTAGAAGAGAAATCACAAATTATTGCACAACATGATATGAAACTGTAGTTCATTTATTGCCAAACACTTAAAATTGAGCCTTTTTCTGGAGATAGGTTCTTTAATGGTGTTTGCTTTGCTTATCACAGAAGCAAAAAGCAAGAAACAATTCTGTTGGAAGTAATTATGACTGGATGATCAGGCCAACACTAGAAATCAAAATAACTTGTAGTTTTCAAGCGGAGCTGATAATCATCCAGTCTGACTTGGAAAAGTCTGGGTGAAGTTTTTCAGGGTAGCATCCATTGTGATTGGTTGTAAGATCTGTTGGATTGGATGATATCTACTACATGTTTTCAGTCTCATCCCTAGTTTTGGGTAAAATATACTTCATTGGCATCTTTCTGTTAGAGAGGGCAGCTAACATTTATTGATGACCTACTGTGTGCCTTAATTTCATCCTTAAAGCTTGCCTAAAAAGTAGGGAGTGTTAGCCTCAGAATTTGCAGGAGCAGTTGAGGATTCTATAAAGTCAAATGTTGCTCAAGGTCACACCTTGAAGAGGCTAAGTTGGGAGCCGAAACTGGCCTGGTCGGCTTGTGCTCTTTTTACTCCTCTTTGTAAATAATCACCTCCACATCTTTCCCTACTCTGGGGAGGGCCCAGAGTTACGAATTCTTGTGAAAGTAGGCACCTCTGCTTAACACCTTTAATTCATGCTGCCCCAGGCAAGGCATAAGCCAAAAAGGCATTAAGTAAAATTACAGGCCAAAAGCTTTACGGGTAAAATCATTATATTGTTTATCTTTGGGGGGTTTTTGATTCTAAGTGTTATTATCTCTCTAGTCAGAAGAGAAAAACCATAGGGAAACAAACAAACAAACAAACAAAACCCAAACCCTCCAAAACCAAGTAATGTGACTACTGCTTTGTTTATTTCCTTTCTTTGGGTCTTTCCTCATGTGCTTTTCTGAATTATTTCAGGTCTCACTCCTTGAATTGTGAGTTAATATCGTGCCACCAATTGTAATTTTGCAGTTTACTTAGGCTTTTAGGTTATTTCTGTTTTAAACTTTTCATAGTCAGCCTTCAGGTGATTCTGTGGGGCCATGCACCATGCAGGGATCTTATGAAGGCAACTTTCCAGCCCCTCCCACCCAGCCTTCATGCTGTTGTCTTGATACACTTACTTCCTCATGTGTTATAAATGCCACAAAACAATGTAATGAAGTTTGCTTTAGGCAGTGCATTTACTTTAAGAGCCATTTAAAAAAAAAAAAAAGAAATATGGGGGCGCCTGGGTGGCTCAGTGGGTTAAAGCCTCTGCCTTCGGCTCAGGTCATGATCTCAGGGTCCTGGAATCGAGTCCCGCATCGGGGTCTCTGCTCAGCAGGGAGTCTGCTTCCCCCTCTCTCTCTGCCTGCCTCTCTGCCTACTCGTGATCTCCCTCTCTGTCAAATAAATAAATAAAATCTTAAAAAAAAAAAAAAGAAATATGTTTACTTTTATTTGGAGCATTTCCAGATCTTTTCATTTCTTTATATAAATGCAGGTTTCTGTCTGGGATCTTACTTCTTCTGCCCAAAGAACATCCTCTGCAATTTCTTAGCTCACATGTTTGCTGACAATAAAAAAATATCTGTTCATTTGTTATTCTGAGAAGTCCTTTATGTTGACCTTATCTTTTAATAAAATTTTAATTTAGGGATAATTTTAGATAGAAAAAATGTGAATATAGTACAGAAAGTTCCTATACACTCTGTAACTACTTTCCTTTATTATTAAAGTCTTACATTAGTATGGTATATTTGGGTATAATATGAATAACTTATCATTGTTTGCATATTTACATATAAAATATAAAATGTGAAGTTATAAAAATTGTATTATCATATCTCCATGATACATTTATTAAATTAATGGACTAGTATTAATTGCATCTTTATTATGGACTAATTTTCTTAGTTTTTACTTAATGTCTCTTTTTTAGAATCCTGTCCAGAACACCACCTTGTGTTTGGTTGACATGTCTCCTTAGGCTCATCTCATATTGTTTGCGACAGCTTCTTAGACTTACAGTTTTCAAGACCTGGATGGTTGTGGGAAGTACTGGCCAGTTACTTTGTAGCATGTCCCACAACTGAGATTTCTCTGATTTTTTTTTTCCCCTCATGGTTAGACTGGGGTTGTGGATTTTTTGGAGGAACAGCACAGAGGTAAATTGTCATTCTCATCATATCACACCAAGAGTACATGCTATTAGTATGACTTATCACTCTTGATACTGACCTTGTCATGGCTGATGTATTTTTCATATTTCAACACTAAAAAGTTTCTCCTATTTTCCCCATTTCCGTACTCTACTCTTTTTAAAGAAGTCATCATATGTACCCTATGCTTAAGGTGTTGAGAGTTCTGTTTCACCCCTTTGAGGGTAGGATATCTATAAGTGATTTAGAGTTCTGCACAGATTTGTCTCTTCTCCCCCATTTATTACTTGTGTATTCAACCATTGATTTATATGAGTGGGAACTTTTGGGTTAGTATTCTGCATACCCACCCTCAGCTTTTAGCAATTCCTACACACTATGGCATAGATGGCATCTCCAGGTTCTTGCCCCTCTAGCATAGGGCTGCTGTTGCTCCTTCCTTAGTTTTAGCATCATGGGGGAGGGAGGTAAGAAGGCTGTTCTGTTTTTCTGGCCCAGCCTCAGGTTTATATGACTCTTTGTATCTGATGCTTTCTTGGCTTTCCTTCCTTCCTCCTCCTGAGAACCCAACTCTGACTTGGATCTGTAGTTGGTCTTAGCTGGTAGTTTCCTGCCTCATCTTCAGTCATAGCAACCTCTGCTTGGTATAGGATTTTTGACCCAGTATAGTTTCCAGTTCCTCCTTAGGGGTAGAGGCTTCATCCATCCATCCCCCATTTGCAGTGGTTCTTTGCTGTACCTTGGCTGCGACAAAGTTTATTTTCCCACTCCCAGCAGCTTAAGGCTTTTGCTTTTGTAGGAAAGAGAGGTCTGGGGAAGTGGGAACGGCTTTGTTCCTTTCTGCCAGCAGCTACTGATCATGCTTGCACTGAAATTCTGTCCCAAGGGAGAGTTTCTCCGGGATCTTTTTTTGTCCCCAGTATTTCTTGTGAGTCCTCGACTAAGAGCTGTAGGAAATGTAAATTCTCCTTGTGTCTGAAGGTATCACAGAATGACATTATAGGACGTAATAGTCTACAGTTAGCCTTTAATGAATGAATTAAAATTTTAGCTGACTTATTACCTACTTGTATGGTGGCTGCCTCTTCAACCCAGTGTGTTCTATTCTGGGAGAGGCCTAGCTCTCTTTGCTTACTTATTGGCCTGGATTTTACTCCGAAGATGAAAACAAAAGTGCGAAGGCATACATGTCTTTTTTTTTTTTTTTTTTTTTGAAGAGAGAGTGCCTGTCTGTGTAGGGTTGGGGGAGGGGCAGAGGAAGAGGGACAGAGAATCTTAAGCAGGCTCCATGCTTCCCAACTTGGGACTTGATCTCAAGATGCCGAGATCATGACCTGAGCTGAAACCAAGAGTCGGAAACCAACCAAGTGAACCACCCAGCTTCTCCCATGTCTTGCTTTTTATTTTCATGCTCATTTCTTTGTATTGAATCTAATTGTTTATCAAAGTAGTATTTCCGTATGATATTATCATTACCTGAAGTGTCTTCCAGATTCATTACTTTTTTGGACCAGTTCTTTGGAGGGATTTCTTAACTATTAATAAATTAGGCTTCATGAGGACAAGTCCTGAACTTGTACAGACTCACACACCAACAAAGAAGGAAGTGCCCGTAGGCCATGCAGTGCATGGTGTGGCATCTCCCCCTGAGAAAGAGAAATGGTACAGAGTAGTGTGAGCATGGTGTCAGAAATCTAGAATTAAGGTATCTGTGTCTTCTCATGGCTGAAAAAAAAAAAAATCACCTGCTAAGTGCTGAAGAGGTATACGTTCTTCTACAAAATTCTATTCTCATGCAAAATCAGTTCTTGAATGCCTAAGAATGAGATGAGGACTTGCATATGTGACTTCAGCAGTTTTATATAGACACCATATAGGTAGGAAGAATGTATTTGCATCTGATAACTGATCTGAGGGACAGAATATAGGTAGGACGGGGAGGGGTTAAGGACTGGATCATGATTTCTCCTACTTACACAGGTGGATGGTGATGATTAATGTGTTACCACTTCAAACTCTTTTTCCCCATCGTTATCCATCTTGACCTCTGACATTCACCCTGGGGAAGACACTACCTACTCTCTCAAGATTAAAGCTCAAAGTGTCAATAAGTGTGATGTAAATATCATGGAATGTAGGGTCAGTGGACTTGGATCTGAGTTCCAATTCTACCAATTTCTAGCTTATAACTTAGCTTTTAGCTCCTTAACTTTTTTGAGCCTCTTGTTTTCTCATCTGAAAAAATCCCAACCTTTCGAGAGGAATAAATCAAATTGTAGATATAAATAAAGCATTTTTCAACTCCCAAGTTCTATAAAAATTTTCATTTTTATTATGGCATCATATTTTGTTCCCCTGGACTTGGTGAGCCAGGGCAATAGACATATTCAATTTTAAGAACAGATTTTCTCTCCATGTTCAAATGTGCTCATTCCTACATTAAACAAATATATAAATTAAACAAATATATAAATAAGTATATAAATTTGATCAGTAGCTTAGTTTGTTAATCTGTGTCTTACTTGAGATGTTTGCCTAAGAAGATTTTCTTTTCTTGCAAACTGAGAAATGATAAATTAGAAAGCTGTAGGATTGCAGACTTAAAACAGTAGTCAGTAGAGGAAATATGAAATTAATAGGGATACCATAGAGGTGTAACAAAAGCTAGAATATTGGAAAGCAAGGGAATGATAGTTTGAGAAGAAAACATATTTGTATGTTTTCAGAGGACTTGCTAGTCAGAAGTTTACCTTTTGGTTGAATGGATTTATAGTATGAAGAGTAATTTTCTCTGCTATTTTTAAGTAACTCTCTGATTTTAATCTTCAACCTGGCTCCTTTCTCGTCAAAACTAAAATTTCTAGCATGCAAACAGTACATGAGAATGGTGGCCACAAGTCAAAGACTATCTTTGAGGTGCCAATGATAGGATGAAACTTCCTTACAGCTTGAGATGACTATTCTCTTTGGTTATAATTTTCATGGATTCATGTTACTATTTGTGTATTTCTGTCTCTTCTTCCTTTTGACCAGGAGAGAATTAAAATTAAAAGGGATGTGTGTGTATGCATGAGTGTGCATGCACAATATGTATGAATATTTACATTGGGAGACAAAACTAGCATCAGTCATGTGTTGAAATTCCTTTTCTAAATCCTTGGATCTGGCTCCAGAGAACTCTCTTTATGCCTCAATATGTTATCTTTTGAAGCTTACCTGTTTTCCTTTTAGAAAGTTACCTGTAAGGTTAGAGAAGACCTCATTTTCTCAGTATACCATCAGACCTACAAAATTGTTTTGTAATAGTAAGTGCTAATTAAATAGTGAGGCCATCCGAACTGGAATACCTTTGTCCATTATAAATTACAGAAAAACAGAATTAAACAAACTCTCTAGGGCAAGCCAGAGTATATTATTACCCATTGGTTAAAATTTGTTGATTTTAAACTAGATTAAACAATTTATGATCTCTGTCATGGTTTCATGGTTATAAGAAAATAGTTTTCTTTTGGTGAGTGTAAATAGTCATCCTGAATATCTGTATTAGTCAAGCTTCTTTCACATGATAGAAACTCATCTTTACCTAGCCTAAGCATAAAAGGGAATTTATTAGTTCAAATACTAGAGAGTCGAAGGGCATAACTAGTTGTATACACAGCTGGAACCAGAGATTCACTTAATGTCAATAATTTTCTCTTTGTCTTTCTCATTCTCTGTGTCTCTTTCTCTCTCTCATCTCTTTACTTGTCTCTCTTTATCTTTGGATGTGGTTCTACTTCTCCACTATCACAGACAGGATGTTTACATGTGGTGGGAAAGATAACTGTAATGTGATATCAAACCTAATTATAATACCTTTTGAACTCCAAAAAGAAATATAGTCTTTCCTGATAACTTTTTTTTTCTCTTGAGGACTTAATGGAACACTCATCCTGGCCACACCCATCCAAATCTCTATTTATTGGAATAATAATGTGAACCAATTCTTCTAGAGCCCTTATGTGCTAGGTTTGTCTCATGTAATCGTGACTACAACACTCTGAAATAGGTGTGTCTATTTTCTTCCACCTCATAGATGAGGAAACTGAAGTTCAGGGATATTGAGTAACTTTCCTAAGATTACACAGCTAGGTTCAAAGTTCTGACTCTGGATTCAAACTATCCAGGCTTGAATCTTAAATACAAAATGAGCACAAAGATATAATTAAAAAAATATGAACATCACTGAGACATGTATTTGAAAAATTTTGCAAATGGTAAATTACTCTATAAATGTGAATTGTATATCAATGTGTAGTCCATTGCCAGATACAGTGCTAGAGCAATGGTCACTGGGTGTGATTTTGTCCCCAGAAAAATTTGGCTAAGCCTGGAAACCTTTTCAGTTGCCACAGTTGGAAGGGGAGTTCTATTGGCATTTAATGAGTAGGAGCTGGGGATGCTGCTATACATTCTACAATGCACAGGACAGCTACCCAGAAAAAAAGAATTATCTAGTCAATAATGTTGAGGTTGTAAAAGCTTGTGCTAGATGAGTAGAGGTAATATGTGAAACTTGGCTCTTAGAAGCTCACAGTTTAGTTGGGGAAGCAGACATGTAGACAGATACTAAAATAAAATGCAGTGGTTCAGTAGAGTTGGAGACATTCAGACTAAAGAGAGAGCAGGGACAAAGTTACCATCATGAACTATTTAAGGGCTGAAACAGTGTAACCCTAAGTAGCAGGCAGATTTCAGCTCTACAGAAGGTGAGCAGGTATGCTCTTCTGGGATATGGAACGTGTATGTCTCCTCACAGTTACATCTTAATGTTTAGAGCAGTGCTTCGCAAGGAAGTAAGTCTTAACTTGTTGAATGGATAAATGCTTGTTGAATGGATAAATAGATAAATTGATGAACTTAAATGTAGAAGGCAGGTTAAAACAGTATCCTGTCCCTTTTAGAGATTCCTTGATCTTATGACAGTCATTCTCGAGGAGTGGGAGACAAAACTATTCTTGGTGGGTAAAGCTTTGAGGAAGTGGAAAAGACAAAGCATCTCTTCTCCATCAGATAACATCATGAGCAAAGGTGTGGGCGTTAACATTCTAGAGGTGCAGTATTCTTTCAAGGTGGGTTCTAAAGAGAATTCTTGGAAAAACGAATGAAGAGGATGAGATTTTCATGATGCACTTGGACGAGTATGATACCAATTTGTTTTCTTTGGAAACAGAAGTATAGCTGGAATGAGCAATGACGAGCAAAAAAAAAAAAATGTATATGTATGTGTTAAGGGAATTAATTTTTGTTATTATCTCTATGAATTAGTCATTGTCACCAGATGTGGTAAATGGAAACTAGAACAGTTTCAGCATTCACCTTTTATCTTTTCTGAAGTAATTATTATCAAACAAAAATAGAATGGTAGATTTAATGAGTATATCATGGAAAAAAGTCACAGGGCCATAGTTATAAAATCCACTTACTGAAATTATAGTATCTGTATTTTTAGCAAGTGAATTTGGAAATGGTATATCTTTGTTCTATACGATAGTCTTAGCTGTTTTCCATTGTGCAACATGGCACTTTATGATACCTATTGCTTAGCTACATTCCCAAAGCCCCTGGGTTTTCATTAACTTGTGTCTTTAGTTTTGTTGTGAATGTGTAGGGTTATACTTTAATACATTCACAATGTGCAAGGATGACTTGTTGACTGCCACATTGAACAGGAGCCTAGGGTTATGCCAGACTTTGATATGAGCTGGTGTTTTCTGTATTGTCCAAATTTCTGTAGTATCTAAATTATCATGGGCTGTTCTTATCTTGCTCAATGTGCAGCAGAAGAATTTACTTTGTTTAAAGATTGGAGATGAATGAAGATAAAGGCGCTCAAATGTTGACGTGTTCAAAGAGCAGTGTGATGTGTGATCAGCAGTTTCAGTACTGAAGAAGGCATCACTCCCTGCATTTTACTATTTATTTACATATTACTAAAATAGTAATGCTCATACTAGTATTTTATTTTAAATGGTTCAGAATTCACAAATTTAATAAATGAAACTAAATATCGAATATATTTCAAACTAGGAATTTATAAACACTTCAAAACACATGTAAAAACATAAATTTTTGAAAATACAAATGTTATACATGCATACATATTTCTAACATTAAATTTCAGCCATACTGGTGCTCAGCATCCTCATCTTCAGTCCTCAGCAGTATTGATTTCTCTTTCTTGGTTGACCTTATGGGTCATCTCTGCCCTTAGTCCGTATCTTCCCCTAGCCATGGTGACTGTATCTGCATGCTTTTCTAGGTACCTCCCACCAACTTCATTTTTAATCTTGATGATGATGATGATGATGATGATGATGATGATGATTGGTGTAGTTATTATTAGGTAGGAGGTGAAGAGAGGATGGAAGGGGACAGGAGAGTTACATGAGCTCAATGAAATGAAAGGGCTGGGAAAGTTGTGGTGAGAGCATTGAGGATGGGAGGGAGAGGGCAGGAGATATGGATTGAACAGATGAATGAGAAATGGAAGGTCATGACTGAATCATATCTGAAATAATGATATTACTAACAAAATAATACTAACAAAATAATATACTAACAAAATAATGATATTACTAACAAAAATCCTGGCATTGGTATGCTAAAATAACATGGGTTGACTTTTGGTCAAAACAAGATGTCATAGATCCATTATTTCTGTTCTCTGCTAAGCACAACAAACCCTAAAATGGTATAAGAGACAACCAGAGGATATCTCTGCTAGGTGGTAAGAAGATGAGCTAGTTTGGGATCCTAGGTCAGGAAGAACAACATAGTGGCAGGAGGTTTTGTATCTCACCCAACAGAAGAAGGTCACAGACCTGTCATTTCCTGACTCCTGATGTAGCAACAAAAGACAGCCCAGGAAGCTTTCCTTCCCCTGAATTGAACAGAAGTCCCATTCACAATATCAGGTGAGCCTGATACCCCTGAGAAGAAGGATTCATTGGGTGCTCTGCCAGAAACAAGGGGCTACTTCTTTCACACCAAGATTGGGACTCCTCTTTTTTACCAGGAGATACAGAGGAAAGGTGGCATAAGTAGCAAGATAAACCCAGGTACAGCAAGTTTCTCGGTCCAGTAAACCTCTTTGTGCCTGCAGGTTCTTTCTTCCCTCACCCCCAAATTCCAGATGGACCAGCAGAACCAGAAAAAGAGAACTGGTTACAGCATGTGACTTAGGCCAGGCAGCCATTTTGTCCCTAAAGACCTAGGACTCTTTTTCTCAGACAACAGGAGACTGGGGGACATTGGTAAGAGAATCACACCATACCACACTCTCTCCCATCAAGAAACACTTGATGACCCAGGTGGGGAACTTCTTTTTTCCCCTTTCAGACAGCACCACAAAGGACCAAAGGAAGCCCCATGGTCACCAGATGATCACAGTGGAGAAACCAGTGTAATAAGGTGGGTGGGAAGATGATGGCAGAGGTTGAGACCAGAATGGTAAAAGAAGGACTGATTACAAAGATGCTTGTATGCTCTGTGAAGAATGTAGAATTTTATCTGGTAGACCATAAATAGCCACTAGAGGTCTCAGTGGAGGGGAGGAGGTAGAGGGATTTAGGAGGACTCTTTTTTTGTGTAGGTCAGTATCTTGACAGTGTAGGAAGGACACCAAACGTGGATTTCAAAGCCACTTTGGCCTTCTAGCTACATGATATTAGGCAAATAATTTAATCTCTTGTGCTTTTTTCCCTCATTTGTAAATTGGGCAAAAACATAACCTCATACTATTTTATAGGCATTGTGTGATGATCAAAGGCTATCATGTGTACAAAAAGTATTTTGTGAACCATAGTTTGCATTTCCCAAATAATGGATGAATGTTGCCTCATTTGTCCATGTTTCCATGGTAAATTAAGATTCTACTATATATGTCATACTTGACATCATATGTAATATGGTCATGAATAAATGATTATCTAATACATTAAGTGCATTCACTTAATTTTTAAAGAAGTGTACAACACCATTCCACAGCCAATTTTGTTCTTCTCTTGTGATACTGGCATATGCAAGGGAACATTTGAGTTTAAAGAAAATTAAAAGAATTCATCACATATCTCCCTTTTGGCTGGAAAAGTTTCTCTGCTCAGATTTTTCACTTTGCTGCAATGAAGTTTCATGAGGGTTGCCCCATCACAGCAAATGTATGTTGCTTATTTCCACACATAACAGATTATGCTTTCATTAACACTCCAGCTGCTGCATTTCTCTTCCAGCTTTTTAACATCCATAAATTCTCATCTTTACATGTTCTTATTATACGGATAATGTTCTACAAAGGCACAGAAATGCAATCTGTTTGAAAATTCCAAAGTGCTTTTAATATGGACAAAGACATATCTAAGATAATTACATTGAAAAGTTTGCTTCTTATATATTATTGTATATAGAATTATTGCTTTTAATGCAGAGTGTCACTGTCCTTGTCTTAACCCTTTTTGTGTATCATCCTCACCACCATATCCCCTTTCTGTAAATTTTGGTCCTTTCTATTTATGCTCACTTCCTTGGTAATCTCAACTACTCCTTCACATGGATGGACCTTAATTCTACGTATTCAAATCTGGCCTTTGTCCCAGATATTAATGGGAACTTTTCAACTTCTAGACATTTCTTGGCTACCCCAGCTTGGCTATACCACATTTACATAAAATGTACCATAGTATTCCATTATATACACCCCTCTGTTCTTTTCTCATCCTCCAAATCAACTCCACTTCTTTAAGTGAGCATGACACACAGAACTTCTGCTCATCCAAATCTGAGACATTAGAATCATCTTGGACTTGTCTTCTAACTTTTTCTGCCTGTCATCATCATTTTCCAATCAGTCATTAAAGTCCTCTCAGTCCACCCTTCAAGCAGTTTCCCCATCACTTTATTCCCCTTGATCACCATTGTTACATTATAGTTACAGTCCTATTACTGTACACCTGAACTGTGGCACTAACTTCCCCCATCTTCCAATCTCTAATCTATGCCCTACTGAGATGTTTCTACGGCCTGCCACTCTGATGCTCAAAAACTTCAATAGGTCTCTATTGCCTGGATCATAAATGAAAAACTTTCTGACTGGCTGTGATAAATTAGACTACTGTTTCCATTTTTTCACAGTAGGATTGTAAATCCCAGTCTTTTCCATGTAGTTTTGCAGTACCTCTTCATGTAGATAGAGTATACCTTGCCACTCCATTAATGTTGAAGTTGACTGTGTGACTTTCTTTGGCTGATGGAAGGTGGGTGAGTATGATGCAAAGAGAATTTTACTTGCATGGATTGTCATCTCTGTGAGCTACCATGAGAAAATCATGCCCCAGGCAGCCACTATCCCTGTAAGCTAGGCCCCAGAGTACAGATATATGAGTGAACTGGAGCCCAACCCATAATCTGAGGTACAGCTGCCCTGTCTTGTCCCAAAGACTCAAGAGTGAGAAAAAGATGAATTTGTCACAAAGCTCCTGCGACTGCGGGATTGTGTGTTACATAGCACTATTGTAGTAATAGTAAACTAATACACTGACTTTCTCAAATGCTCTTTCACATCTTTAAATCTTTTAAGGCTGGTAAAATAGTCTCCTTCACTATAACATGTCTCCTTCACTTTTTTGACTATTTTCCTTACTGTTTTCCTCTACTTGTCCTTCAAGGGCCAGTATTTTTCCTCTCCAGTCAATTCTTCAGTGATAACCACAACCCGCTGGGAAGTCTATCTTCTTCAGACTCCTTAGTGTCTACGTCTCTTATCTCATACCTCAAACTTTGGTATTGTTAATTATCTAGAAGCTTGTATCTGGGTTATGTTACCACTGTGCTCTATGCTTTTATGAACATCCAGTGCTTATCCCTTACTACATGTAGTATTAAAGCATCTTGTTATCTTGTCTGTTTCCATATGAACTTGAAGATCCTGAGGGCAGAAGCTATATCTGACTTCATGTCATCTGTCCAGAGGCAAATTCAGGACCTGACACATAGTAACTGGTACAGAAGTATCTGTTGAATAGATGATGACTCTTTGCATCTCTGCTTTCTAAGACAACTCCATTCTCTTTGATGGCAAGAACCACCTTTCACTTCCCAAGATATCTAGTCAACATCTTCCAGAGAAGAGGCAACTATGATACAATTGTGGCACATTTTGTCATGGTTTAGCAGACATTTCTATAGCATACATTTAAATACTTTTCCTATCATTATACACTGTGCACTTGGAAGATGTTTAACCAGGTTTTCTTTTCACATAACAAGGAAAAAAAAAAAAAAGAAAAATAATTCTCTTTGTTAGCTTTGTGGGGAAACTCTCCAGTCTTTTTCCAGGTAAGGAACCTAGGAAGTCTCGTTCCTTCCAGATTGGGTCTTGGAACCATGATTTAGGAATCAGCCAGACTCAAGAATCATCCAGCTTTCCTTTACTCTTCAACACTGTTCTTCTCTGAACATTGATGTATCTCTCTGTATTATTTGCTGTGTTATAAATTATCCCCAAATGTAGCCTGCATTGTTTTACTCAGTTTCTGAGATGAGGAATTTAGGAATGACTTACATGGGTGGTTTTGGTTTAGGGTCTGTCATGAGATTGTAGTCAAGGTATCAACTTGACTGAGCCTGGAGGATTCACTTCCAACCTCATGACTGTTGTTAGGAGATCTCTGCTCGTTGCCATGTAGGTCTTTACATAGGATACTTAGAACAAGAAAACTGGCTTTCCCCAATGTAAGTGATTCAGGGGAAAGAGCTACTGATGTGGAAGCCATAGTACCATTTTTATGACCTCATCTCTAAAGTCACACATTGTGACTTCTGCTTTACTCTCCTTCCCATTAGAGGTGAGTCACTAAGCCTAGCCCACCCTCAAAGAAAGGGACAGTAGGCTCCACCTCTTCAGGGGAGGAGTATCAATTTGTGGACATATTTTTTAATCACTGCACCTCGGTGCCCCTGGACAGGCTGTGGAGGTGAATGCCATTTTTATGGTCCTACCTCCCTGGCCACTCAGGCAAATAATCTCCTGTGCCTTTTTTTTTTTTCTTTTTTTTTCCCTTTCCTGGCTTCAGGGTGTTGTTATCTAAGCATTAAAATGATATAAAGATTTAAAATGAATAAGATGCAAAGGGAAGGGGCAATTTCCATAGATTTCCAAGTATTCCTAAAGCCACTTCGCTGACTAAGTTCTGTAGTCGTTGACTTTCTTTCTTAAATGAATGTCTCTTCAACTTTGGGCTCTCTGCTTTCATTCCTGAGCGTAAGCCCGGGGAGTGGGGCGCTTTGGTGTTCCCTTTGGACCCACCCTTGCCTGGGTCATGATGTTGCTTCCTGAAGGAAGAGTCCTCTCTTCTTCCCGAGGTCCTAGTTGCAGAGAGTGCTGAATACAGGGTGGCTGGAGGCCCTGGAATAGTCCCTTTGTCTTAGTTAAGTCTTCTTCACATAGGGCCCTGAGATCCATGTAACATCATCTTCATGAGAGTCCTTAACACCACAGTTTGCCAGGAAATTTTTCTTAGGTGCCTTTCACCAGAGGGCAGCATGGTGTACTGGAAATACATGAACTTTGGAAGCTTTGGAATCAGGCAGATGCTGTTTCAAAACCCAGCTCTAATACTGTCTGAATTTGGACCAGTTATTTAACCTCTCTGAGACCCTTAGTTTTTTCAGCATGAAAATGAAGATAAAGTGAAGACTGAATGAAACAATATGTGGAGGTAAATAGCACAGTGTCTGGCATATAATAAGCACTAACCAATGTTCATTCTGTAAGTGCATGAATGTGCTTCAGAGCTACCTGCAAAACTTAAGGAAGACTGTGATTCTGAACATCCCTCTCTTGCTTGTAGAAACTGACGAAGAACTAGGTTGTATGTTTCTGGGGCAGTATCTTGCTTGTCTATTTGTATTACATGAGTTGCTGAGTTTCTTGAATACAATCTCTTGAAAGATTTTCTATCTGCTTTGCTTTTTGTGACACAAAAGAATTGTAATTCATTTTTGTATTTGAAAGCTGACAACACAATGTGAGGACAGCCAGAAAGAGCATTTTTTAAAATTCATATTTTAAGTAAGCTTCTAAAAAATCAGAGCTTGGTTTCTATGAAGAAGTATATTTTTCTAATGATTCCTCTTTCTTAGCTGTTTTGTGTCAAGGTTTTCTTAGGCAAGAGAGAAGCGGGGGTGTGGAGTGAAAGAGGTGAGACTGAGCAGAGAGAACAAAATGCCACTTCTGATACTTGATCTTCCTGCTTAGGGACCTTTCCCTATGAATATATTTTCTTCTTCTTCACTCTCAATGCAGAGAATTGCCCCTGCCTGATGGATGACACAATGCAATTTGCTTCTCTTACTTTCTTTCCCTCCAGAGATGCATGGTTTTGCCTTTAATATATTCAAGGGCAGCCTTTGCTGTGTCTGGATTGGCATTTGTAATTATACAGTGTGAAAATATAACATGGAGAGAGAGAGTTTAACTCTTCTCCCAGATTTTAAAAAAGTTTAATGTGTTAATGTGTTCAAATACCCCCACCTGCGGAGCAGGAGATCCAGTGCCGTTTCACTTCCTTCTTCTGCATGATAATCACATTCTGTTTAAAAATCACATTCTCTTTAATAAATGAGTGTGTGTTGCTTTGTCGTGTGCTGTGCAGAACCTCTGCAATGCTTAACCACCTTTCCTCCTTAGTTATTTCCCAAGACATTTGATGTTCTCAACAGCATTAATTGCACCAAGGTCTAATAGGTTGTAATTAATATGTTCAGACCTTGCTTTGTGAAGCTGGAGCCAGTGAATGGTGGACATCTCACAGCACAGAGGTACAGGTGATCACTAGAGGAACTCAAATAAAGGATCAAAAGCTCTTTACATAACTGTGTGGATGGGTGATTTTACCTTCCTAAATATATATTCCACTATTGCCTTCCTTAAGTTGTTTGAAAAAAATATGAGAATAGCTCAGTTACGAGAGCCAGAATTACTCCAATTTGGCAGACCACCCATGTGAAGTGTCAAAAGACTTTTCTCCATTGCAAAAATGAGGATTTTTGCTTATTGATGTGTACTTGATACCGCCATTGATCTAAATGGGCTGAATCCAAACTTTAGCATAAAAAGCTTAAGTGATACAAAAGATGGGACTCTCAGAACTAAAGGTTGTTAACTATAGTGAATTTATTATTTTTGCATTTCTTTTCCCATTCCATGAAAAATTTCCCCCACTTTTTGTTGGGGAACCACCTCTCACTCACTTTTAACTCCTATGATTTAATTTCCACCAGTCCACTCCAGGGCTGGGCTCGGATTGGTTTAAGCCAATTGTCATATCCCTATTCCCTGAGCATAGTGATTGACCTGGGATGGGCAGAAGGCCCACGTCTGGTCAGAGAGCATCATATCCCAGATTCATGCGTGACCATTGTGGGGAGAGCAGTTCTTTTCCCACTGGTTGCAAAACTGAGAAGAGGTTAAGGTCCAGAGTTTGGCAGCCACCTTGAGACCAGGAGGAGAGATCCTGAGTAAGAAAGAAATCACAGGAGTAGGGGAAGAGAGGTGATCCAGAGACAAAAAGAACAGCGTTCTTGGGAAAGTATTTGAGCCTCTGTCTTAAGCTGACTTTAAATATAATGCTAGCCCTAGAACTTTCTGGTTCAGAAGTCAAGAATTTTTTCTTTTCCTCCTGGAGGGTTTGATTTTCTGTTACTGGCAAATGAGAAGACTTCTAATTGAATCAGACATAAAGAGGATTAGTGCTCACTCTCTGCATCGATAGGATCTATATTTGAATGGGCAGGCATTATCTGGCATGTCTTGTTTGGTCAGACTACCTGGCATTTCAAAGTCTCAATGTGTTTTCTAGTTGATCTTTTTCTATTTTTGTAAAAGTAAATTCCAGTTCCTGATTACCAATATTCTGCATCCTGCGTATTTCTACTTTTTAAATCTTATCCAAGCCTCAAGTAAGAGGGGAAATTTCATTTTGACAGTTTTCTACCATATTGTCTTTTTATCTTCTCCTTCCCATATCTAAGTTGCCCTGCCAAATTTAATAATCAGCTTTGTGACTATATTATAAATCTCCTTTAATGGTCTTCTTTATTGTAATAAATTTTAATCTCTTAG
This sequence comes from Potos flavus, assembly GCA_028534135.1. NCBI lineage: Eukaryota > Metazoa > Chordata > Mammalia > Carnivora > Procyonidae > Potos > Potos flavus. Next base: position 42,705,149 of record CM052898.1, on the reverse strand, counting down.
CTTCAGGATTCTTTCCTCTCCTGGGCTATTGAGATTTCCCAGGTATTTAAAATGATTCACCTGCTTGAGTAGTTTATTATCTACCACTCTGTATCCCGCCACCCCCTCCAAAGAATCATGGCTTTTTATAGAAATTACTGCATTCATAATCAGGCTCCTTTTATGTTATCATGGTTTAAATTCTCTGCAAGTTGTTTTCAGACTTTGTACAATATTGTAACATTGGCTTATAAATGTAAACAATTTAAGGCTACCCCCGACATGCATGTATGTGCATGTGAGCACACACACGCACACATGCCTCCAACAGTCCAGTTTTCCAACTGAGAAGAGAGTTCCTTAGACATCTAATCACTGCCTTAACCTCTCCCCTGTGTGAGAGGCCAAATGGGTCTTTTATTATTTATCTTAGAACTTTCGATCTGTGACTGGATCAGGTAGGACCTAGTAATGTCATTTTTTCCATCCCTTTGCCTCTATGCAGATAAGGACTTAAATAAATCCAAGAAGCCTGTTCTTACCTGCTTTAGAGAGCCTTTAAAAAAGGAAATTCAAAATCTTTTTTGAGGATCTGTTTCATTGTTTTCATTGTTCTGTTGTCTCCACTACCTCCCTCCATTATTAAGAGCAATTTCCTCTCTTGATGTTTATGTCCTGTACTTGTCTGTTTCTCAGTTCATTGGCTCCACTTCTTTGATGTAGTTTTGAAATGCAGGAACATCCCCAGGGCATGAACTACATCTCAGTTGTAGAGGACCACACTCAAACTTCCAGCTTTCAGTTGAATATACTCACCAGGGTATTTCATGGGTACCTCAAACTCAGTATGTGCTATGAAGACCTCGTGGAGTTTCTACTCTTCTTTCCCTTTAGAAATAAGTGTTTGTTTGTTTGTCCTCCTATGTTCCTTCTTCCACTTAGTGGCCCCATCTTCAACCTAATCACTATCTTTGACCTCTCCACTTTTTACACGGCCCCCCTGTGATGTCTGATCTGTACCAGATTGCATTCTTTTCCTCAAATGTCTTTCATATCTGTTCTTTTATCTTCTCCTGGGATATGTTCTCCAACGCCTAACTGGCCCCATTGCCTCTTTTTGCTCCTTCAACTATCTTCCATATTATTGCCAATATAGATCAGATGGTGTTGGTTCTCTGGTCAGAAGCCATCAGTAATTTCCCTTTGCCATAGACTAAAATCAAACTTCTTGGGCATGGCTGCAGACATTAAGATCCCAGACTTGGCATCGTACTGACCTGAGTTCAGATTCTCCTTAAGCCACTTAGTAATTGCCTGACTTGGGAAAATCTCATAGGTTCTGTATGCCTCACTTTCTGTACTGTAGGGATAATAACCACCTTCCAGAATGGTCATAAGAATTAAGCTACGTGAGGCTCGTAACGCAGTAGCACAGTGCCTGATGACTTTGCAGCACTCAGCGAATGATCACTGCTATTACTAGGATTGCTGTTATTATTGTATACCAATATAACATAGTTGTTGTCAGCTTGTCCACCTTTACCTCTTAAGAGCTGTGTGACTGTGGTCAACTTCTCTTCACTTGTTTCCTTATCTGTAAAATGGGGGAAAATAATCATAACCTTATAAAGTTTTAGGGTGTTAAATTGGCTAATAGAGAGCAGTGTCTGACCTACAGGAAAGCATTGTAAAAATGTCAGATCTTATTCTTGTTCTCAAACCATGAAGTCATTTCTCTAAGTCATGGAGTCATACTTCTGTACCTTTGTCTATACTGTTATGTGAAAACATGTCCTCTCCAGTCTCTGTTTTCTATCATGGGTTTTAATTTCCTCTGTGCCATGGGCCCATTTGGCATCTGGTGAAGTCTGTTCACTTCTTGTCAGAACAGCATTTTAAAATGTATATTATAAAATCCATACATTTACACAGAAAACCAATTATATTTAAAAATAATGAACAAAAGTTTAAAAACTTAATTTGTGTTAGAGTAATGTATGTGCTTTTCTAATGGACTCATAAATAAGATGTAACAGTTGGTCTAATAATTACTGTAATTTCAAAGGAGCAATGAACACAAATAATATTTCAATTATCTGTAATGTAGTAACATGCCATGAGAATACCTGTGATTTCTACTGGTGACAGAATCACAGGTTCTACCAAAACTATTACATGTGTGGCTTACATTAGTAAAGGAAGGAAGTGCTAAGTATCAGAGATTGGTGAAAATCAAGATGTGATTTTTTTTTTCCCATTCAAGTTCATGGACTCCACTCAAAGGTCCATGGAGTTCAAGAAGTCCTTATCTAGATCCTATACATATTTTAAAGCTGAGTTCAAACATGCTTTCTCAAAGTCCTTCTTAATCCTAGCCAGTTGTAATTAACCTATCTCATTTATCCACTCGTAGCACTATGTTTTTTTCAAAGACCCATATATTTTTTTCCTCTGACATGTTATTAGCTGTATGCACATGTTCCTCCTCATCCAGGATGTCAGACGCATGGTCAGTCTTCACACTGGTACACAGCACCTGTGACTAAGGAGGCCATGGTTGGGTAGAAATGTGAGCATGAAGTGGGCAGTCATTACTTATCTCTATTTCCCTAGCTGCCCATTGCAACATAAAGTACAGCATTTCTGAGAATGTAGCTCATTTCATTTTAGTGTTATTTACTGTGCTGGTTCTGCTGCTTGGGCTGACAAATAGCCCCTCCAAAAGGCAGGTTCTAATCCCATATGCAGTCCCAGCTCAGTGGCAATTTATATGACAAGCTCTCTGAGTTTAGGCAAATATCCTGATATTTTAGCTTAGTTATTCTGACAACAGCAATTTCTGCCTTATGGAGTGCATATGTCACCAGAGAAAATCAGCTTCCCGGGCTTCCCGCCTGTTGCAGGAACATAAATTTTCATGGTGAACTTGAAATGCAAATTATGCACTTTGATGCTCTTTGCAAATCTTTGCTTGCACCTGGCAGACATTTTGCAGAACTTTGGGTAAAAGGAAAGAGAGAGTAAAGAGAGAGAGTGAGACAGAGGGAAAAAGAGAGAAAGGAAGAGATGCATAGAAGGATGTAAGGAGGGAGGGAAGCTAGGTTTTATTTTCTGTGTTGCCTGGTACTCACCATTGAGCATACAATCAATTTTCTTGAGTTTCATGTATTATGATTTTAAGAAACGTAAGTTGATGCTTAGTTTAAGAGTTAACAAAAATCAATGTCTTATAGTCAAAACTTGTTTTATCATTTTTTGTAGTACTATTTTAGAGCAACTTCAATACTATTAACATTTTAGGGTGAATAATTCTTTTTTGTGGGAGGCTGTCTGGTGCATTGTGGGCTGTTTAGAAGCATCTTTGGGTTATACCCAGTACAGGCCAGTAATGTGCCTCCCCAGGTTGTAACAACTAAAAATGTCTCCAAATATTGCCATATGTCCCCTGGGGGGGAAATAGCCATACCCTACATTCCCGTTAACCAATAGAGAACCACTGATTTAGAGGATAATGATTTCCTATTTGTGTCAGACTCTTCTTTTTGTATCACATACGTCTTCTAACTTAGTCTTCACACAGTCCCATAAAGTAAGTGCTATCATTATTTCCCATTGTATAGTTGAGAGATAACATTCAAGGAGATAAAGCATAGTGAACCAGAAGGGAAACTAACAAGAAGAGATGGAAAACTAATGCAAAGAGGCAGTCATTACATCACGTAGTCTAAGAGTAGGGGTAGGAAATCTGTGGTACAATTGTATCACCAAGATGCCTAAGAAATATGTCATATCTACTCTCAGCAGTCTATCTTGAAGAGCCAAAATGACTATTAAGTTGGACAATACTAATAGAATGAAATTGGCAAGGGAGTTAAGATTTCACTTACCAACTCTGGTTGGACTAAGTCGTCTCCAAAAATTGATTTTTTGTTTGACTGTGTGCTTTCATAGGGCATTGGTCACTTGTGACCACTGTTTAAGTACACTATCTGTATTACCAGCACATAGGGAGGGTCTTCAGCATGGACTTTCAGTAAGTGTACAATAAATATGTAGTACCTGAAATCTCACCACTGGTAAGTCCTGCCTTAAGATACAGCATTGTCATCTTTCTTTATTTTCCTTTAAATGCATATATTCTTAAAATATATGTAGTGCCTGGGGTGTTGGTTTAATAGTAACAGACTTATGCAACACTAAAAGTACAACTGTAGCGATCAATATTTTCATGTGGTAGATGAGGAGACTGAGGCATAGAGGGGAGAAGAAATTTTTCCAGTACAAATTATGGACTAAGTCTGGATAGAAAAGTAATCTGTGGAAACGAAGTCTCAGTGTTCTTTTTTACTGTATCATCCATCACTTAACACTTTACACTGAGCACATTACAGGGCATTTTGTGTTGGAGAGGAAGATCCTTGGTTAATTTAAAAGATGTAGAAGGAATTGGAGAAATATGAGTGGGAAGAAGGCTAGCTTAGCAGGACAGAAGGAAAAGATTACAGAGAAGAGCAGGGAGACCTGTAGAAATGTTTTATCTATAGCTTTATTGGCTTGGGTTGAATTCAGGAACAAATTATTTTTTATTTTTTATGTCTTCATTTAATTTTAATTTGGAATGTTCCAAAATCAGATTTTTAAAAGTTGAATATCGAAGATAGAAACAGGTCAGAGGGGCACCTGGGTGGCTCAGTTGGTTGGGTGACTGCCTTCAGCTCAGGTCATGATCCCAGAGTCCCGGGATTGAGTCCCGCATCGGGCTCCCAGCTCCATGGGGAGTCTGCTTCTCCCTCTGACCTTCTCCCCTCTCATGCTCTCTTTCACTCACTCTCTCTCTCTCAAATAAATAAATAAAATCTTAAAAAAAAAAAAAAAGAAACAGGTCAGAGACAGGTTAGGATTTAGTCCCCTTATGTTGAAGCCCTATCCTCCCACGTGGTTTTATCTGAAAATAGGGCCTTTGGGTGTTAATTAGGATTAGATGATGTTATAAGAGTGAGGTCCTTAGGATAGTATTAGTGCTCTTAAAGAAGAGATAGCAGAAAGTATTAGTGCTCTTAAAGAAGAAACATTGTCTTTAAGTGAAAAGGCAGCCATCTGCAAGACCCCGAAGCGTATATCCCACCAGAACCTGACCATACTGGCACCCTGATTTCAGAGTTCCAGTGTCCAAAACTGTGAGAAAATAATTTCTGTTGTTGAAGTCACCCAGGCTATAGTATTTTGTTATGGCAGCCCACGCCGATAAAGACAATGTTTCACCAAATAGAGAATATCAATAAAGGAATAGAAATTATTTAAAATAAAGAAAAAATAGAAATTTGCAGTTGAACCATATAATAACTGAAATGAAAAATTTACCAGAGGGCTTCAACAGCAGATTTGATCAGGAAGAAGAAAGAAGCAATAAAGTTAAAGATGGATTAATTGAGATGATTCTGTCTGAAGTACAAGTAAAAGAATAAAGAAAAATAGAGCCTAAGAGAATTGTGAGAGACCATAAAGGACATCAACACACTCTTAATGGGAATTCTAGAAAGAGAGGAGAGAAAGCGAGAGCATATTTGAAGAAATAATGACTGAAGTTTGATGCAAAACATTACACATCAGATAAACTCAGTGATTCCAAATAGGATAAACTCTAAGAGGTAATACCTAGACATGTTATAGACAAACTGTCAGCCAAAAGCAAAGACAACCTTGAAAGCAACAAGAAGCAAGAAAATTATCATGTACACAGGGTCTTCCATAAGAATGAAAGCTGATTTCTGATCAAAAGCATGGAACACATTAGGCATATTCAACATGTTGAAAGAAAAAGATTGTAAGCTGAGAATTCTATATTCAGTGAAACTATTTTTCAAAAGTGGAGAAGTGAAGACACTTTCAGTAAGCAGAAACTGAGATAATTTGTTGTTGGCAGACCTGTCCTGTAAGAAACAATAAAGTTCTCCAGGCTAAAATGAAACGATACTGGGGCACCTGGGGGCTCAGCCAGTTAATTGTCTGACTTTTGGTTTTAGCTTAGGTCATGATCTCAGGATTGTGAGATCAAGCCCTACGTGGGGCTCCATGCTCAGTGTGGAGTCTGCTTGAGATTCTTTGCCTCTCCTTCTCCCCCTCTCTGCTCCTCACCCCACTCATACACTCTTTCATTCTCTCTCTAAAATAAATAAATAAAATCTTAAAAAAAAAAACGTGGGCGAGTAGAAATTTTAAAAAGTTTAAAAAATAAATAAAATTAAATGAGTACTCCAAATCCGTAGGAAGGAGTAAAGGGGACCAGTAGGTCCTCTTTTATTTGTAAGTAAATATAAAGGCAGTATAAATGTATGCTTGGTTTGTAACTCCCTTTTTCTGTTATTTGACTTGAAGATACCTACATAAAGCAATAGTTATTAATTTGTGTTGAGTGATATACAGTTTATAAAGATGTGATTTATATGACAATATAAATAATAACAGCATAATAACAGACAATAACAGCATAAGAAGAGGGGAAGATATGCAGATATACAGGAATAACGTTTTTGTATCCTATTGAAATTAAGTTAGTATTAATCTGAACTAAAATATTAACCTGTGAGGCAACCGTTAATAAAGAATAATAAAAGAAATAGCAAAATAATTAAAATGGTACACTAGAAAATATCTGTTAACATAAAAGAAAGCAAAAGTGAAGGAACAGAGAAACAAGAAACCATAAGATATATACAGAAAATAAGTAGAGTGGCAGGTGAAAATTCTACTTTATCAGTAATAATATTAATTATAAAAGGATTACATACTCCAATCAAATGACAGAGATTGGCTGAATGAGTTTTAAAAAAATTATCCAAGGGTGTCATCACCAAGATGGCCCCGTAGGTCATCTGATTTCACTCCCCTACATAAGAAAAAACAACTGACAACTATTTATAAACAAGACACCACTGAGAGACTTCTAGAACATGGAGGTGAAGCTGAAACATTTCCCTGCACCCTAGAGACCAAGATGGACTGCATTAGTAGGGGAAGAAGAACCGGTACCTGCTGACCACATGGGCCTTTCTCTAGGTTGCTGCAGCACAGTGCAGAGGGAATTCCTTTTTCTCCAGTGGGAAAAGAGTCCAGGGAAGAACCAGCACCCCTAGCATTGTGACATGCTCTGTAGAAACTTCTACTCTACACTCACCTCACGGGCAATTATAAATATGTGCCCACCACTGATGTACCTAATATATAAAAGAAAAGTAACAGAGCTAAAAGGAGAAGTAAACAGAAATACAATAGTAATGAGGAACTTAAATACTATAGTCTTACCAATGAATAAATCAGAGTCAAAATAAGGAAATAGTGGGTTTGAACAACACTATACACCAAATGGACCTAACAGATATATACAGAACATTCTATCCAACGATAGTAGAATACACATTCTTCTCAAATACACATGGAACATTTTCTAGGATATAGACCATATGTTCAGCCACAAAGCAAATCTTAGCAAATTCAAAAAGATTGAAATTATACTGAATATCTTCTCTGATCACAATGGCATAAAAGTAGAAATCAATAGCAAGAGGAAAACTGGAGAATTCACAAATACATGGAAATTAAACAACACTCTCTTGAATGATCAATGGATTGAAGAAGAAATTAAAAGGGAAATAAAAAAAGTTTCTTAAAACAAACAAAAATGGAAGCATAGCATACCAGAATTTATGTGATGCAGGAACAGCAGTTATAAGAGGAAATTCATAGCAATAAATATTTACATTAAGAATCAAGAAAGAAAGAAGGAAAGACAATCAAGAAAGATCCAAATCAACAACCTAATTCTATACTTTAAGAAATTAGGCAAGAAAAACAAACTGAGCCCAAAGTTAGCAGAAGGAAGGACATAATAAAGATTAGAGCAGAAGTAAATTAAATAGAGAACAGAAAACAATAGAAAAAATTAATTGAAGTAAAAACTGATTATTTGAAAAGATAAAATTGACAAACCCTTGGAAAACATAGGATAAAAGCTCCTTGGCATGGGACTTGGTAATAATACTTTTGGAAATCACACCTAAAGCACAAACAACAAAATGAAATAACTGGGACTACATCAAACTACAAAGCTTTCCAGGCAACCAAGAAAACCATCAACAAAGTGTAAAGACAACCTATGGAATGGGAGAAATATTTTTAAACCGTATATTGGATAAGGGGTTAATATCCCAAATATATAAAGAATTCCTATAACTCAATAGCAAGTAGAAAACCCCCAAATAATCCAATTAAAATGCATTTTTCCATTTGTATGTCTTCTTTGGAAAAATGTCTGTTCATGTCTTCTGCCCATTTCTTGACTGGATTATTTGTTTTTTGGGTGTTGAGTTTGATAAGTTCTTTATAGATCTTGGATACTAGCCCTATATCTGATATGTCATTTGCAAATATCTTCTCCCATTCTTTAGGTTGCCTTTTAGTTTTGTTGACTGTTAATTTTGCTGCGCAGAAGCTTTTTATCTTGTTGAAGTCCCAATAGTTCATTTTTGCTTTTTTCCCTTACCATTGGAGACCTATCTAGCAAGAAGTTGCTGTGTCCAAAGTTGAACAGACATTTCTCCAAAGAAGACATACAAATGGCCAACAGACACATGGAAAAATGTTCCACATCACTTGGCATCAGGGAAATACAAATCAAAACCACAATGATAAACCACCTCACACCAGCAGAAAGGTTAAAATTAACAAGACAGGAAACAACAAATGTTGGTGAGGATGTGGAGAAAGGGGAAGTCTCTTAAACTGTTGGTGGGAATGTAAGCTGGTGCTGCCACTCTAGAAAACAGTATGGAGATTCCTCAAGAAGTTAAAAATAGAGCTACCCTATGACCCAGCAATTGTACTACTGGGTATTTACCCCAAAGATACAAATGTAGTGATATGAAGGGGCACATGCACCCCAATGTTCATAGCAATGTGCACAATAGCCAAACTGTGGAAAGAGCCAAGATGTCCACTGACAGATGAATGGCTAAAGAAGATGTGGTATATATATGTACAATGGAATATTACTCAGCCATCAGAAAGGATGAATACTTACCATTTACATCAATGTGGATGGAACTAGAGGGAATTATGCTGAGTGAAATAAGTAAACCAGAGAAATACAATTACCATGTGGTTTCACTTATATGTGGAATATAAGAAACAGTGCAGAGGATCATAGGGGAAGGGAGTGAAGGAAGACAAATCAGAAGAGACTCTTAACTATAGGAAATAAACTGAGGGTTGCTGGAGGGGAGGTGGGTAGGGGGATGGGGTAATTGAGTGAGGGCATTAAGGAGGGCACATGATGCGATGAGCACTGGGTATTATATGCAACTGATAAATTATTGAACACTACATCTAAAACTAATGATGTACTATATGTTGGTTAATTGAATTTAAATAAAATTTTAAAAATGTGTCTTTTCCAAAGAGGTAATGAATGGCTAACTGGTACATGAAAAGATGCTCAAATCCCTAGTCATTAGGGAAGTAAAAATTAAAACGACAGTGATAGATCACCTCACACCTGTTAGAATCAAAAAGATAAAAGATGCTGGCATGAATGTGGAAAAAATGGGAAACATTTGTGCACTGTTGGTGGGATTTTAAATTGGTACAGCCACTATGGAAAACAGTATGGAGATTCCTCAAAAAATTAAAAATAGAATTACCATATAATCCAGCAATTTGAATTCTGGGTACATATCTAACAGAAACAAAAACACTAACTTGAAAAGATAGCTACACTCTCGTGTTCACAGCACCATTATTTATAATACCAAGACATGGAAACAACTGAGTTTCCATTAGTGGATTAATAGATAAAGACGTTGTGCTATATATGTACAATGAAATATTATTCAGCTGTAAAAGATGTGGAAATCCTATTTGCAACAACATGGCTGGAACTTGATGGTATTATGTTAAGTAAAATAAGTCAGAGAGAGACAACTACTATATAATCTCACTTATAAGTGGAATCTAATAAAAAAAAAAAAAACAACTACTACCAAATTTATAGCAGAAGTCAGATTTGTGGTTGCCAGAGTTAGGAAGTGGATGGGTGGGGGAATTGGATGAAGGTGGTCAAAAGATACAGACCTGCTATTATAATGAGTATTAGGATGTAATGTACAACATGATGACTGTAACTAACAGTGCCATAGGATACATAGGACAGTTGTTAAGAAAGTAATTCCTGAGTTTTCATCCAAGAAGAACCTTTTTTTTGTATTTCTTAAATTTTATTTTAATTCCAGTATAGTTAATATACAGTGTTATATTAGTTTTAGGTGCACAATATAGTGATTCAACTACCCCATACATTACCCAGTGCTCATCACAAGTGTACTCCTTAATCCTATCACCTGTATTACCCATCCCCCCACCTCCCCTCTGGTAACCATCAGTTTGTTTTCTATAGTTAAGAGTCTGATTCTTGGTTTATGTCTCTCTCTGTCTTTCCTTTGCTTGCTTGTTTTGTTTGTTGAATTTCACATATGAATTAAATCATATGGTATTTATAGTTTTCTGACTGACTTATTTTGCTTAGCATTATAGTTTCTAGCTCCACCTGCATCATTGTAAATGACAAGGTTTCATTCCTTTTGATGGCTAATAATATTCCATTATATCTATATCTATATCTATATCTATATATACACATATCATATCTTTTTTATCTATTCATCTATCAATGGACACATGCGCTGCTTTTTTTTCTTTTAAAAAATTGTATATATGATTATGGATGTTAAATAAATCTTTGGTGGTAATCATTTTATAATTTATGATAATCAAACCATAATGCTGTGTATGTTAAACTTACATAGTGATGTATGCCAATTATTATCAGTAAAACTGGAAAAAACAATTCAACTAAATGCTGTCTAAAAAGATACAGTTTTTATTCAATGACACAAATAGGTTGAAAGTAAAAGAATGGAAAAAAGATATACCATAAAAAAGTAACCCCACAATCAGGAGTGGCCTTACTAATAATAGACAAAACATACTTTATGACAAAGCTTGTTACCAGACACATAGAGGGACATTTTATAATAAATGTTAATTTCAGCAAGATGATATAATAATTATAAACACCTCTAAACCAAACAATACAGTCCTGAATGCATGAAGCAAAAACTGGTAGAATTGAAGGGAAATCAACCAATTCAACTTTAATAGTTGGAAACATCAATGCTCTATTTTATATAACAATGAAATACCTGGGTATAGGATGAACAGGGAAACAGAAGAATGTACAACACTAAACAAACTGTACCTAACCTACATCTCTAGCGTTCTTCACTCAGTAACTGCACAATACGTATTCTCGAGTGCATTGGGAACATTCTCCAAAGTAGACCATATATTAAGCCATAAAACAAGTCTCAATACATTTAAAAGAGTTGAAATCATACAAAATATGTTGTTCCTTGACAACAATGGAATGAAATAGAAAATAAGCAACAGTAGGATATTTGGGAAATTCCCAAATGTGTGGAAATTAAACATGACCTTCCTAAATAACCAGTGAGTCAAAGAAGAAATCACAAAGGAAATTAGAAAATACTTTGAAATGAATGAAAAAGAAAAAAAGTACACTTTATTAATATAGAAATGAAAATTCTTTACAAAATACCAGTGAACCAAATCCAACAACATATAAAGAGGATTATATGCCAGGATCAAGTGGGATTTATCCCACAGCTATATAAGGCTTGGATAACATAAAAGATCAATCGATGTAATATACAACATTAATAGAATGAAGAGAAAAAACTCATTTGATTATACAAATAGATGCAGAAAAAGCGTTTTACAAAATCTTTTTATGATGCAAAACACTTTCAACAAACCATGAATAGAAGGGAACTTCCTCAACATGATAAAGGTAATTCGCCATAGTTAGCATCATACTTATGTGTAAAAAACTGAAATGTCCCTCCAAGATCAAGAAAACGGCAAAGAAGTCCACTCTCATCAATTTTTTTCAGCATTGCACTGGAGGTTCTAGCCAGGGCAATTAAACAAGTAAAAGAAAAAGGAATAGAGGGATACCATATGATTCATGGGGCAAAAGTATAGTCTTTTCAACAAACGGTGCTAGGACAACTTGATGTCCACATGTAAAAGAATGAAGATTGATCCCTACCTCATGCTATTAATAAAAATCAACATAATTAAAAAAGAAAAAAAAATGAGCTCAAAGTGGATCAAAGACCTAAAGGTAAGAGCTAAAATGAAAAACTCTTAAAAGGAAAGAAGTATAAATTAATACTTGTGACCCCTGATTCGGCAATGGTTTGGCAAATATGACCTCAAAGGCATAAGCAACAAAAGGAAAAAATAGATAACTCAGACTTCACTAAAATTCAAAGGGTACTATGAAGAGAGTATAAAGACATCTTGCAGAACGGGAGAAAGTATTTGCAAGTTCTATATCTCTTAAGGAACTATATCCAGAATACATAAAGAACTCTCACAATTCAAAAGACAAAAGCCTAATTAAAAATTGGGGGAAATATTTGAATAGCTGTTTCTCCAAAGTAGTCAATAAGCACATGAAAAATGTTTGACATCATTAATTATTAGTATATTCCAAACTGAAATCTCACTTCGGTACCACTTCACATGCACTAAGATCGCTATGATAGAGACATGGAGTACCTGGGTGGCTCAGTCGGTTAAGTGTCTTATTTTTTAAAATCTTTTAACCTAGGGAGCGCCTGGGTGGCTCAGTGGGTCAAAGCCTCTGCCTTTGGCTCAGGTCAGGATGACAGGGCTTCAGGAGAAGGAAGAAAAGGAAGGAAGCGGGGGGGAGGGAGGAAGAAAGGAAGGATACTGCTAATGGGTATGAGATTTCTTTTTGGGTGATTACAAGGTTCTAGAATTGGTGGTGATGATTGTACAATGTCATAAAGGTACTAAATGAATTGTAAACTTTGAAGGTGTGAATTTTATAATGTGGATTATATCTCAAAAAGTATGAAAAAACCCACATTCAAGTTTCTTCCTCCCCCAAAAAAGAATAGATGTGATTGTGTTAAATAAGTAAGAGGAGGAAGAGCATTCTTAGATTTTCACAAAAGAATATATTTGGGGACTGAGAAGTCCTAGAGATGTGCCACTCAGATCTATTTCAAGCTGAGAGCATACTACAATTGGTGCCAGACACGGGACAATACAATGGATTCCAAAAAAGGTATTTTTTGCACTCCTGGTGATTCAATTCTAAATGATTTAGTAATTATCGTCATAGTGATGGCCATTGGTTTTATATATAATCACTCCAGAAAAATCTAGAGTTGTGCTGTCCAATATAGTAGTCACAAGTCATGTGTCCATTCACATTCAAATTTAGAGATTTTTAAAAATTTATTTATTTGACAGAGACAGAGAGTTCACGAGTATGCAGAGAGGCAGCAGAGAGAGAGCGGGAAGCAGGCTCCCTGCCGAGGAGAGAGCCCAATGCGGGACTCGATCCCAGGACCCTGAGATCATGACCGGAGTCGAAGGCAGAGGCTTTAACCCACTGAGCCACCCAGGCGCCCCATTCACATTCAAATTTAAATTAAAATTAGATACAATTACAGTTCAGTTCTCCAGTTGTACCAACACATTTCAGATACCCAGTAGCACATATTGGACAACATAGAACAGTCCCATCATTGTAGAAAGTTCTTCTGGACATGACTGATTTTGAGAGAGATGAGTAGAGAACAGAAGGAAGGGAAGGGGAACAGTAAAGGGGTCTAAAAAAAAAGCCTTCCAAAATGTAAAAATCTTATGAATTCCAAAACTTTCTAAAAGTTACCCAACAATTTTAATTGAGCGCCTGTCTACTATGGGTCATTCTAGACAATAGGAATTGATTAATTGTCTCATTGATTTTTTCACTATTACGCAGTAGCAATGAATACAGAAAACTGTGCTAGGGACATGGTATAAAATAACCAAACTGGCATATTGTGTCTCCTCAAGCGGTTTACATTCTAGTGGAGGAGACAGCCCTTAATTAACAATGACACAAACAAATATAAAAGGACAAATGTGATAATCACTCTGGTGGAGAATATCTGGACCAATGAGAGCATATGGGGGATATGCTTGATCTACTGTGGAGCATCTTTTCTAAGGAAGGGGGCACCTGAGATGGAATTTAAGTGAATAGATTAAGGAAAAAGAGAAGAACAAGTCAGCCCAAAGACCATGTGCACAAAGGCCCTGGAGCAGAGAAACATGACAGGAAGGAGGAACTGACAGGTCCAATGTGTACCGTCACAGTAAGTGAAGGGAAAGTGTGAGCTGAGGCCGAAAAGGTAGAGTCACTTATTCTCTATATCTGCAGCACCAGCATCACCTGCAAACTTGTTAGAAATATAAAATCTAATTCTCTACCCCCAAGCGAATGTATTAAAATCTGTATTTAACTAGATCCTCAGGTGATTAATAGGCATGAAGTTCAAGATGCATAGTCTATACCAAGAGTCCACAAACTGGAAAGCAGGCCAGATCCTCCGACTGCCTGTGTTTACATAGAGAGTTTTATTGGACCACTATTTTGCCTGTTCATTTACTAAGTGTCTATGGCTGTTTTCTTGCTGCAGTGATGGCATGGAGAAGTTGCCCCAGAGATTGGCTGGCAACACTGAAAATGTTTACTCTCTGGCCCTTTACACAGAAGTTTTCTGACCCCCAGGTCATACTGTGCCATACCTCAAAGACAGCATTAAAGATCTGGCACTTATTCTAAGAGCAGAGGAAACTTGTGAAGACTTCCCTTTTGGAAGGATTGCTCTGGGTGCACAGAGATAAAATGCACATAGACAGCAGAGGGGTGTTCATTCTCAGCCTGAATTTGGCTGACCCTCCACAATTTCCACCTTGGTCTCCAGGGCCTACATCCTAAAGGAGAGTCCTTGGAGAAAGTTCTTGTGACTATTGCCTGCAGAAGACCTGTTGGGGCTATCTCAGCCCCCAGGAGCACCCTCAAAGGATGAGACCCCAGGAACTTTGGCTCATCCTAAACTGAACTATTGGGGTGTCCTGGATCAGCTCTGACAGCAGTTCCCCAAGTTCCTCCCTCACCTGATGGTGCAGATGGAGAGCATGTACTACATACTCCAGAATATCCAGCAGGATCTCCAGGAACATCACAAGCAGGCAGAAAGCTTCCTGTGGACCATGGAGACCTGGAGCTGACCTTTGGGCTTCCAGCCCAGGGAGTACCAGGTGAGCCAGGTCTCCTCTGGTTGAGACTGCTCATCAGGATTTCTGGGGGTCAACCAGCCCTGAGGCTTCCCCACACCCACTGGTCAAAACCCCACAGCCCTCCAGTTTTCAGGGACCACAATTCAAAGATGGCATGGCCACAAGGTCATCAGACAGGCACAAGCAGCCCTCTGGAACAGACGCTGCCCCGGTGCACCAGTTGGATATGCAGCCTTCTTGGGACTCTGAGCCCCAGGTTTGGAAGGATATTCTGACTAAGCAACTCTGGCAGATCTTTGCTGGGACCCACAAGAAGGTGGACTACCCATAACACAAGATGACAGAACAGGCACCAAGCTTGGAGAGCCAGGACCCAGGACCACATTACTTGGGACTGGAGCCATGTACCAAAAACACTTTGGTTCTCATCCCACCTGTGCCTCCCCCTACCCCCAGCTCAAGGGCTCCTAAGAAGAGGGCACAGAGCCAGGTACCAAAGCAGAGGGGATGCTCTCCTGTGTGGCCTAGGGGCCTGCTGGGAGAACCTATCCATTTCTGAAGCCCATATGCTGGGACCCTGAGGACTTTGGGGATATGTGGAAAAGACCAGATGCCTTGCCCTGGCAATCCAAGAAGTTGGCCATCCCACATAGAATGGAAAAGATGTGGATGCTAAAGCACAGGGAGCTGGTGCTGGCCATGGCTGTCAGCAGCTTCACGTGACATGCACTCACCTCTTACAAAGGTGGTGTCAAAGTGTGAAGTCTGGTTAGCCAGGTAGTATAGGACAGGTATCCTAAGAACAACCTGTGTGTACAGACCTATTGGGCCTACTTGCATACCTGCCTGCTGTCCTCAAACAGCCTAACCCTGCTGATGGGTGGCCACAACCTGCCTGGTGTAAGTGTGTGGGACCTGACAGTGCCCTCCCTGCATGGGACAGATGAACTACTCTGTGCAGGTCTCACCTGCCAGGCCCTGGCCTCCCACCCTGAAGACAACTTGGCCTTCGTTGGCTTCATTGATGGCACAGTCAGGATCTGGGACCTGCAGGATCATAGATTTGTCAGGGACCTTCTGGGCCACCTGAATGGAGCCAAAAGCATTGCCGTTAAAGACCAGAACATCTGGTGGGGGGGGGTGGGGGGTGGGGGGCGGGGATCTGGGCACCTCCCTGCAGTGCTGGGACCTGAGGACCACTGGGGAGCTCCAAGAATACCAATTTGAGTCTCAGATAATGAGCCTATCCCCTAGTCCCCAGGAGGACTGGGTGCTGGTGGGTACAACCAATGGCCAACAGTGGCTGCAGCCCACCTGAGGGGAGCAGAAGCACATGGTGAGGTGTAAGGATGGAACCATCTTGGGTCTCAAGTTCTCCCCTCTTGACCAGAGCATTAGGATGAATGACCTGGTCAACAGCTATAGCATACCTGCGGGACCATGCTATTCCAGGTATCTGAGACCTCCTCCATCCTATGTTGTGATGCATCCCCCAACAACTGCATGATCGTTACAGGGGCCAGTTGAGGCGGACAGAGGCCCCCTCCCTGGGCCCCAGCCCTCCTTCCTGCCCGCCGCGTTCCTTTTGCCTTGGCAGAGGAATGATCAAATGACCGGCTGTCCCGTTTGAATACAGAAAGAAAACAAACCTCCCCTTTAGATTTAATGCTCTCCTGAGATGTACCTCCCTTTAGATTTAATGTTCCCAGAGATTAGCACTCTCCTGGGAAGTTCCCGTATAGACTATACTCCTACGTGTAGTGGAGCTGAAATGACCGTGAAAATTTCCTGACACCATTCCCCCCCATCACCTGTGTCCATAAAAGCTCGCCCCTAACCCTGTTCGGGACTCAGTCTTTTGGGAATTATCCCACTGAGTCCGCCGGCGTAATAAAACTGGATATTCCTGGTCTTCATGTGTGCCGTTTGGATTTCCTCGGTCGCTTCATTTTCCGCTACACAGTGACCACGCCTTGATGTACCAGATCACTTTTTGAGGGGCTTGGCACTGTGGTCCTGACTTGGGATCCCTTTATTGTCATTTTTTCCCCCAACAAGGTAGAGGCATAGTGGTGGGACGATGTGGTAGGTGGACTGGGTTTCCTTCCCATTGCACAACTGGGCCAGTGATCTTTGTCACATGTAATAAAGCAATTGGAAAAAGTGAAAAACAAAACAGAACAAAAACCGGACACACAGACAGAACTTGTTCCAGAGGAGCTTAGGGTCTAGTGAGAACCCACTTTTGTCTCCCAAATTGGTTGTTGACTCCTTTCATGAGGAAGAGGATTATACTATCACCTAGTTGTTTGTTGTTATAACTCCTTCAGTGCCTGACAGAGTGCTCTTTAGCCAGGGATTGGTGCTATCTAATGATTCAGTAAATAGCTTGACCTTATTACAGTTAATGTTTACCACTCTTTGAAGTTTCTTTTCTGGACACCTCAAAAGGCAAAATACCATGATGCCCGGTCTGCTTTCAGCAGTTTCCTTGATAGCACAGCTCTATTTTCGATATGAAACCTAGGCCAGTACAGTAGATGGCAAGCTCTTGGCTACCTTGTGAGTTTGAGGAGAGCGGGGGAGACAAGAATCTGATTCCAGTTTGCAGTATGGATAGGAATGCAGGAAGAAGTCTCTCTGGGCTTCAGATTCTCCCTCCATGGTGCGAGGAAGCAGAGACTATTTATATTTAAGGTTTCCCAGAGCTTGAGCATCTTTTTGTCCTTAGAGTTGCACAAGGTCACGAAAAGGGACACTAGACAAGTCTTTGGCTTATCTGACTCAACCACCTGTATATTTGTGTACACGGAGCTCTTCATACATCATACACAAAGCATAGTTGATGAGAATATAGAAAAAAAGACAACTCTACAGTCACAAAAAAGGTTTTTGAATTATGCATTATTTCAGATTTTAAATACTTCTGCTCCCTTTCCTTTGTACAGATAATTGAACATTACTGGCTTATTCATAATGAAACCAACCTTTTCTACCAATTAGGCATGATTGTGTAGACTCTGTCCTTACTGGCTGGTTAGCTTGCTTTTCATGTCATGAGCTGGCAGTATTTGAATAAGTTGAATATTCAGTGAAGAAAAGTTGGATGTTTGTAAACTCACTATGACAAATGGACATGCCATCACATCCACAATGCAAGCAAAAGAAAGTGTTTTGAGAAAGTGTTGGGTAATGGTTTCTGGAAGAGGTTATAACTTGGTGTATAAAAAGAAGGAAAAGCTTTAAGGATAATAAATTACTTTGAGTACCGATAGGTTTTAAGCAGTGTTGCCATCTCCTGGGCAATATGCCTGCTACAGAAATGTTGTTTCAAAGCATAAAAAAGCACTTTGCAAGTTAAGTAGACTGTCTAATGGATAGTACTAAAATAGGGAGGAGTACTGTGAAGTCAACTTTATAATATTTTGTGAATGTCGTTTCTTGGCATTACCTCCCATTTATTGTCATTGATGGCATTCAATTAAAACGTTATTTCATTAAGTCATTCTATATTAGGTGCTGTGGAAAATATAGAAGCAGTGCCGGCTTCAAGGGCATGCGCCTTGTGCATCCATGCACAACCTCACACTTAAAGCACCTGGTGTTTGATTTAATGCTCTGACATTACCATCTGGAAATTCTTAGTATATTTTGGATAAAGGATCCTGCACTTTTGTTTTCACAGGGCTCTGCAAATTATGCAGCTTATTCTGTATAAAAGATGGTGGAGTCTGTTTCCTCCCTCAAGTTGTTTACAGTATTGTGTCTTAGAATCATGTTGGGACAGTGTTATAGGAAGTTGATTAATTTTTCTGAGCTATGGTTTCTTCCCTTTATATATAAAAATACCGCCAGCAATGTGGCCTAAGGAAAAAAAAGGGAAGACTTAAACTATTAAGTTGATTTTCCCAAAGTAAGCAGTCTAGTCAGGAGATTCAGACTTCCTCTCCTCAGTTTCAGTCCACTGAGAAGGGACTTTATGAGCAAAGCTTCCTGCTGAGTTCAAAATAGGATTCAGCTACGGACTAGTGGCATCACATCTCCAGTTGCTAGGGAACTCAAGAACATCTGGATGTAATGGAAAATTGCCCCGGGAGAAGATCTGGGCAAGGCTGTGATGGAAAGATTCATCAAAAATGGGAACCAGGATGAATAGGCAAAGTAAAGGTCAGGTCCACAATACCATATTAAAAGCTCCTGGAACCATATACATTTTGGAATTCAGAATTTTTCTTCTTTTGAAAGGTAACCTGATGCATATTTCACTGATTATGTAAAATCTCCCCAGCATGTCTGGGCAGAGCTTTATAATCAAGTGTGTTAATTTTTCTGCAGTGAAATGTAGAATTGTTCACACCAAGTAAGAAAATTTAAAAACTATGAGTAGTTTTATGTCAGTTCACATCAGGCTTTGCTGCCAAATGTAATCAGGTCAGGTTTTACCACAAATGGATTACTAACTCTTGGTTTTCAGAGAGTTTGGATTTTGGAATTGTGGTTAAGGAACCATAGAACTTTATCAAACAAGATTTAGAAAAATGGGCCCTTAGAATTTAGGAGAGAAGAGATGGGTCCGGCATTTCTCAAGTGAAGTCAAGGTAGGTCTAGTGTCCTGCTCCAATGGCTTGTCACAAAGTCCCGGATTTCCTTCCCATGGCAGCCAGAACACAAACATTATGCTGAGGTAAATGAAGACCTGAAATACAAAGCTATGGACATAAGTTCTCAGCTTTTCTCCTCTTTTTCCTATTGCTTCTGCTTGGCAGTTTCTGGAATACACGGTTTCTCTGGTCATATTTTTGCAGTGGAAAATAGCATTTTCAGAACTGGCCGTCCCTGGGATTCATCTGTCATATTTCCTCTGTGTTTCTTCTATGGCAGTTGGCACAAGTGGCTCACTCTTCACTGCTGAGATGGGTTTAAAAATCCTTGGCCAAATAGCCACTCTCTTCATTAGCACCCTTCTGGTCCCCAGACCAAATAAAGCCAATGAAATGGACTGATATTTACGTGGCATTTTCCCCAGGAAAATAGAAATAAGCCCCATCCAGGTTTGATGTTGGTTTCTTCATTTATTTTCTGCTTTGCTTGGACCATAAAATCAACCCGGTAGAAGCTGTCAAAGATGAAGCAAAGCTAAGCCTACCCTTTTTCGTTCTGTTAGGCAAATGCTTTTCAAAGTATAATCCCTGGACCAGCAGAAACAGCATCACCTGGGAAGCTGTTAAGAATGTAAATTCTTAGGCCCCATCCCAGACCTACTGAATTAAACTCGGGTTGGGGCCTGGCAATCTATAATTCTGATGTTAGCTGAAGTTTGAGAACCCTGTACTAGATAAATGCCTTTCTCTTTCAAGCGTACAGACCTCCAATTTTGTTTAAGAGATGTTACTAGTTAAAAATTGTCTCTACCCCAGAACCCCTAGAGCTGAGATTGCTATGGGATTCGCTTCTTATCAGTGAGATATAACTGGGTGGTTGCAACATTTACATGGGGTTGGATAATTAAAACAACTCGTGTGTGTGTGTGTGTATATCATACATAAATATAGATCCTATATGTAAATACAAATCATATATAGATTCTTGTTACATAGATATTATCTATCTATATATATTTTATATATAACAAAGATTATATATTTAAAGATACACCTCTCTATATATATAGACATATATATATATTATTTTTTTTTAATGAAGACTTAAGATACAGTATAGAAAGAAAAAGGAAGCATAGGTAAACATCAGGAAGGTTTGAGATATCTAGGCACAGCTTCTTAGTCTCAGAGGCGGTACCTCCTCACCAGATCATAAACTACCCAGATACTTTTGAGATAGCTTGTTCTTAGGAAAGGTGAGGCACACGTTTACTGAGGAGCTTTTTTTATACACTACTCATCAAGTAGCAAAAACTAGGTTATAAAACCAGGTAAACCAGGTGCATCCTATCAATCTACACATTTTCAATAAACAGTGTAGAGAAGCTGGTAAAGCATGCCTCCTGGGGAGTTTTGGACTTTAAGCATAATATTGTAAAGCACTAGTTAGTGTGTTTCATCCCTTTCTTGCCCAAGGGTCAGTACTATGGTTCCTGGCATGGTTCTAGCCATCCGTGAGATAGGAATAGAATTATCACAGACAAACTACAAATTAAGTCTCTCCCTACACAGTGGACTTCCTGGAAATAGTATTTTCCTGTTATAAGGATATGAATTCAGCAGGCATACCTCATATTCACTTCTTTTTTCTTCCTGGAATGCAAACATAATGTCTGGGATAGAGAGCCATTCTGAAGCTGTGAAGATCGAGTCCACACCAAGGAAGGCTAAAGAGAAAGATTCAGTGAGTCCGGATCCCAGTGACATCTCTGAGACTCTTTCTAGACTTCCTATTAGACGAGAAAGATGGACCCTTGTTCATTTTAGGCACTGTATCTTGAGGTGTTGTTATTACCATAAAACCATATAAAAGCCATCCTCTGGGAAACAGAGATATAAGAGGCAACATGTACCATTGGTCTTTCTTGCTGTATGAACATGGCCACTCTTGGTCTCCCAACAACCCTATGATGTCAACAGTGTTTATTTCCATTTAGTAGATATGAAAATATGGGTTCCAAGAGATAAATTACCCAAAGTCTTGTAGTTAGAAATTCAAAGCCAGAATTAACTCTCTTAGAGCACATTTCTATATTGGCTAAAGTAGTGACAAATATAAGTTTTGAGGAACCTGAAGTCATAACATTTCAAGGGCCCTCTTGGGGAGCTGTCTGGTAAAATGAAGGACACTTATCTTTACAGGAAGTCAGCTTTTGGTTTCAACCTCTGCTGTTAAGAATAATCATTTTCTAGCATCATGTATAATTCCTACATGAAAACTTGATATACCAATGACCAAAACTTCAGACAATTTTTGGAAATCTTATTTATTTTTCTATTTATTTATTTTTTATTAACACATAATGTATTATTTGCCCCAAGGTATATGTCTGTGAATCATCAGGCTTACACATTTCACAGCACTTACCATAGCACATACCCTCCCCAGTGTCTATAACCCAGCCACCCTATCCCTACCCGCTTCTACCTCCCAGCCACCCTCAGTTTGTTTTGTGAGTTTAGAAGTCTCTTATGGTTTGTCTCCTTCCTGACCCCATCTTGTTTCATTTCCCTTCCCCACCCGCCACGACCCCCGGCCCTGCCTCTCAAATTCTTCAAATCAGAGAGATCATATGGTAATTGTCCTTCTCTGATTGAGTTATTTCGCTTAGCATAATACCCTCTAGTTCCATCCACGTCATTGCAAAAGGCAAGATTTCATTTCTCTTGATGGCTGCATAGTATTCCATTGTATATATATACCACTTCTTCTTTATCCATTCATCTGTTGATGGACATCTAGGTTCTTTCCATAGTTTGGCTATTGTGGACATTGCTGCTATAAACATTTGGGTACATGTGCCCCTTCGGATCACTACATTTGTATCTTTAGGGTAAATACCCAGTAGTGCAATTGCTGGGTCGTAGGGTAGCTTTATTTTCAACTTTTTGAGGAACCTCCATATTGTTTTCCAGAGTGGCTGTACCAGCTGGCATTCCCACCAACAGTGTAGGAGGGTTCCCCTTTCTCT
>CM052898.1:42561004-42681797 GCA_028534135.1 Potos flavus | reverse complement strand
TATTAAAGTCCCCTACTATTATTGTATTATTGTTGATGTGTTTCTTTGATTTTATTATTAATTGATTTATATAGTTGGCTGCTCCCATGTTAGGGGCATAGATATTTACAATTGTTAGATCTTCTTGTTGGATGGTCCCTTTAAGTATGATATAGTGTCCTTCCTCATCTTTGTCTTTGGCTTAAAATCTAACTTATCTGATATGAGGATTGCCACCCCAGCTTTCTTTTGATGTCCATTAGCATGATAAATTGTTTTCCACCCCCTCACTTTAAATCTGGAGGTGTCTTTGGGTCTAAAATGAGTTTCTTGTAGACAGCATATCGATGGGTCTTTTTTTTTTTATCTATTCTGATACTCTGTATCTTTTGATTGGGGCAGTTAGCCCATTTACATTCAGGATAACTATTGACAGATATGAATTTAGTGCCATTGTACTGCCTGTAAGGTGACTGTTACTGCATATTGTCTCTGTTCCTTTCTGGTCTATGTTCCTTTTAGGCTCTCTCTTTGCTTAGAGGACCCCTTTCAATATTTCCTATAGGACTGGTTTGGTGTTTGCAAATTCTTTTAGTTTTTGTTTGTCCTGGAAGCTTTTTGTCTCTCCTTCTATTTTCAATCAGAGCCTAGCTGGATATAGTATTCTTGTCTGCATATTTTTTCTCGCTTAGTGCTCTGAGTATGTCATGCCAGTCCTTTCTGGCCTGCCAGGTCTCTGTGGATAGGTCTGCTGTCAGTCTAATATTTCTGCCTTTGTATGTTACAGACTTCTTGTCCCAAGCTGCTTTCAGGATTTTCTCTTTGTCACTAAGACTCGTAAGTTTTACTATTAGATGATGGGGTGTAGACCTATTTTTATTGATTTTTAGGGAGGTTCTCTGTGCCTCCTGAATCTTGATGCTTGTTCCTTTCACCAAATTAGGGAAATTCTTTACAATAATTTGTTCCAATATCCCTTCCACCCCTCTCTCTCTTTCTTCTTCTTCTGGGATCCCAATTATTCTAATATTGTTGCGTCTTATGGTATCACTTATCTCTGAAATTCTCCCCTCATGGTCCAATAGTTGTTTGTCTCTCTTTTTCTTAGCTTCTTTATTCTCCATCATTTGGTCTTCTATATCACTAATTTTCTCTTCTGCCTCATTTATTCTAGCAGTAAGAGCCTCCATTTTTGATTGTACCTCATTAATAGCTTTTTTGATTTCAATTTGGTTAGATTTTAGTTCTTTTATTTCTCCCAAAAGGGATTTTATTTCTCCAGACAGGGATTCTCTGATATCTTCCATGCTTTTTTCGAGCCCAGCTAGTACCTTGATAATTGTCATTTTGAATTCTATTTCTGACACATTACTAAAGTCCGTATTGATTAGGTCCCTAGCCGTTGGTACTGCCTCTTGTTCTTTTTTTGTGGTGAGTTTTTCCACCTTGTCATTTCATTGAGATAAGAATAGAAGAATGAGAGAACAAAATACTAAAAGGGTAGCAACTTCCCCAGAAAAATCAGAAGGGAGCTGAAACCAGGGGTTGAAGAAAAAGGGGAGAGGGGAGGAAAAAAAAAAAAGAAAAGAAAAAAGAAATAAAATAAAATAAAAAAGAGAAAAAGAAAAAAAAAATATATATATATATATATATTAGACTTGTGATTAGAACAGAACCCCACACCTGATTTTGGGTGTTTTTGATCTGTTAGAAGAAACTCGCTCCCAAAATTTTAAGGAAAGCAAAACTTATAAGTATACAAAAATAAGGGTAAACACTATGAAGGGATGGAATATGAGTGTAAAGATAAAAATTAAAAAAGATTCTAAATAAGGGCTTGATAAGAGGTTGGTTGAAAAAAGAAAAAAGAATAAAAGAGGAAAAAATGTGATCAGGCTGGAGACTAGATCCAAGCTGTGTGCTAGATTTAGGGTATATTTTGATTAGAATAAATTGTATCCCAAAATTTTAAAGAAGAAAAAAAAAACATTATATGTATACAAAAAAATAAGGTTAAATACAATGAGGGGATAAAATATGTATGTAACAGTGAAAATTAGAAAAGATTTTTAAAAAGGTATTGATAAGATACTAGTTAAAAAACATTAAAATAAGAAAGAGGTAAAATAAAAAAATACAATAAGAAAAAAATAAAATTTAAAAAATTTAACTCTGAAAGACTAAAGGATCATGGGGAAAAAAGCCATGAATTCTATGTGTTGCAATTTCCTAACTCAGGAATTCTGCAGTTTTCATTGATCGATGAACTTGGTCTTGGCTGGATTTTCTTGCTGATCTTCTGGGGGAGGGGCCTGTTGCAGTGATTCTCAATCGTCTTTGCCCGAGGCGGAATTGCTCCATCCTGGCCAGGGGCCAGGCTAAGTAATCTGCTCGGGTTTGCTCTCAGGAGCTTTTGTCCCCTGAATGCTTTCCGTACAGCTTTGGAGGACGGGAAGGAAAATGGCGGCCTCCCAGTCTCCGGCCTGTAGGAGCCAAGAGCTCAGGGCCCCATTCCTCAGTGCACCCTCAGAGAAAAGCAGTCAATCCCTCCTGTCTCCCTGGTCTCCGGCTGCACTCTTTGCTCACCCAGCCTGTGACCGAGCATTTCTGTCTCTGGCGCAGGCCCCCGTTTGGAGTCTCCAAACTCAGCAGATTCCTGTAGCGCGCTCCTATGCCACTCCTCCCGAAGGAGGAAGGAGGGGGTCTCCCCAGACCTGCCCCTTGTGGGGTCCCTGCTCGAAGTGCAGTGGCCTGACTGTGCCTTAGATCATGGTTTAAGGTAAGCCCGAGCTGGTAGCCCAGTGTTTTGCTCGGTCTCTGCTGTTGGCTTCCCCGTTCTGATACCTGAGAGCTCTGCCACCCTCAGACACCCCCGGTCTTTCTGTGACCTCACGGGTCCTGAAACCACACTGTCCCCAAGAGGGCTCCACCACCAGCTTAGCCTCTGGAGTGATGACCCTCAGTGGAACAGACTTCTGAAAGTTCTGATTTTGTGCTCTGCTGCTCTGCGGCCTGCCGGGAGCCAGCCCCTCCCACCGCGGTCTATCTTCTCCTCGCTTTGGATTCACTTTTCTGCACGTCCTACCTTCCAGAAAGTGGTCGATTTTCTGTTCCTAGAATTGCTGTTCTTCTTCTCTTCTATCTCCTATTAAGTTTGTAGGTGTTTTGAGTGGTTTGATAACTATCTAGCTGAACTTCTGGGATCTGACACTATCTCAGCCTCCTAGTCCTCTGCCATCTTGCTCCTCTCTCTCCATTTTTTGGAAATCTTAAACCGAAAATTTTTATTTTTCTTGGCCACTCCTGGCTTTAATGCAAGCAAGTAGATGGTTTCTATAAATCACCATTTCTTTATACATTGGCTAAATTCTCTTAGTTTTGTGGATATTAGCAGGTGTTGGGCTTTAGGTGTGATAAGTGGATGTGTCACTGAGATGACATACTTTTGCAGTATGACAGTAACTAGGAACACTGTCTTTCAAGTCACCCTGCCTAGATAACCTTAGCTCAATGATTTCCCAGCTCTACGAACTTATACTCAGTCTTCTTATTTGAGAAAAATTGTATAAAAATTCATGAAAATAGCCCATGTCAAGAACTTGCTTACCAGGTACTTGGCACATAGTACTCAATAAAGATTAATGGTGTTTATTATCATCTCCAATGCTCTTTTTTACTACTATGTGATGCTAGGAAAGTAACTCTTTAGGTCTCAGGTTTCTCATCTGTTTAATTGGATAGGTTAAATTGCTCTCATGGTATCTATATTCTATAGGCTATATTCTGCACATGTTTGCATTATAAGTAATTCTGAGGTCCCAGACTATATCTGTTCTGTTAATATTTATCTACTTAATCTATAGCATAATGCCTGGCATATAGCATCCATTAAGTATTTGTTGAATGAATAATGTTTGCAAATATTTAGCTTCTTAAGAATTAGACTCTATGGCTTATCCCTACAAAAAACTGCACAACTAAAGTTGTAAGCAAACATTTCTCTGATAAATATGGCCCTGGTAAAAGAGAATACTTAGTTCTTTTATACTGGAGATAGGAAAGATGTTGTGGTTTCACTTGTGTTTACTGGCAGCATGATCTAAACCCTACCAATTTTCATCAGGAATCTAAGTTCGAAGTCTTGGGGACTGTGGGGAAAAACAATATAAATAGCTGTTATTCTTTCTCTTTACCTTTTTATATGATAACACATAGCTTCATGAGTTTGTGACAACGTCAAACCTATTTTCATTTACTCATGATCACTATTGGCTTTAATTCCAATTTCAAGTTTTTCTTACAATTTGGATGCAAAGATGGGATTTCGCCAACCTCTGTCATCCTACAAATGGTCAAGATTAATCCAGCTGATTTAGTTCATTAGGCTGACACTCTCTTCTTCCTTCCATGTTGTAGATGATGTGGCTTTACTAAAAATGGTGACTTTTAAGAGACAAGAGACCTATTCTCCAGTTGAGGGTGGCAAGTAGTAAAGTTACTTTTAAAACCTTACAGTAGGTCCTCTCAAGACCCCTTGCCAAATCTGGACTATTCCATCAGTCTGTTTATAGAACAGTTGTGAGGCAGAAGGCAAAGACAAATAAATGGTTTGTCCCCAGATGATATCCATGATCACTAGACCACAATGACTATGAAAGAGTGTCGAAATTGCCAGTCATATAGTGTGTGGAAGGCTTTTTATCTCTGAGAAGCAGATAGCCAAAACTCATCAATAAAATTCTACAGTCAATTTTATTTTCCCTCTGGGAAAAGTAATTGACATCATCGTCATAAGCCCCAGAGAAGCCTCATTGTATCAAGGACAAACAGCCAGGTATTGTGAAGCAGGTCACAAAAGTAACACCAAACACCTACAGAGATCAAGCAGGATGCAAATCTCCCCATTTCATCTCTGGAAAGAAGACCATGAAAGTAATGAGGTGGAAACAGACCCATATGACATCCTCCTCCCCCACTCACCACCACCTGCCCTTGTCTGGATCTCCACCAGAAACAATTTTCCATTTTTCTTCATGATTATTTAATTAACACTTTAAACATGAATTTGATCATGTACCCTCCTGCTTAAAACCTTCAATAATTTCCTACTCCCTTAACATCCTTAGTATAAAATATATACCTCTTCCCTTGGCCTTCACACATGGATAAGCCATAGAGTCTCATTCTTAAGAAAATACATATTTGCAAGCATTCACTCATTCAACAAATATTTGTTGAGTGGCTGCTGTGTGCCAGGCATTATGTTCCGGACTGGGTGAATAAATATGAACAGCACCATGTTGATGTCTACAGAGTAAAAAATTAATCTTTCTTTTCCTGACAAATTTAGAGCTAGACATTGAGAAGTCAGAAAGTGCTTTGGGTGTGTGGTTATGTGTAATTCTTTACTGTGAATCCCGGATTGCTATAAAATTTTCCAGCCGAAGACAGTGCTGCATCAGCACAGCACACCTCTTCTTCCCACCCAGGAGGCTTCCCCTGTATAAGGTACAGTTGGAAGGAGTAGACTGAACTTGTCATCCTAAGAAAAAGGGGGTCAGTCCAGATAAACTCTGTTCTTTATCTCAAATTTCTCATGGGGAGAAGTGAATGGGATGGTGTGTGTGAGAAGCTAGATGTCCACGTGGAAGGACATCAGCAGTGAGAGATCTGTCTTCCTCAACAGTATAGGGTCATAAAAACAAACAGGTGAGCTCAGTATTTGAACAAAACCAGCATGGTGCAAAATGGCTTTGTTTGTTTCAACAAAGACACATTTTCAGTTATGTGATCTTTACCTCACTGAAATCCTTATTGGAGTAAATGTCCATCCTATCACTTGGAAACAGTCCATTTTCTTTCAGCTGATGTATTTTGCTTTTTCCCCTCTGATAATAGAAAATAATGCTTTGGCTATTTGGTTGAACTACATGAAATTGATGTTATTCAGCCATTTTTGACACACTCAAAAATGGAATTTCATATAATTCAAACTAATAAACATACTCATGTTGCAGAATATAAGAAAAGGAATGAGAATACTGATAAATTAATCAATGCTAGTAGATTATAGATACCAGTAATAGATTAAATAGGCTATGGAAAATCCATGGAATGAAATCAAACCTGAAGGATCTGGTTTGGGTCTTTTAAATGCTCTGCTTAATTAGGGATTTTTTGTTGCAAGTGACAGGGCGCAGTAGGGAAAGAAAGGGAGTGTATCACTAGGAGATGGAGCTTTCAAGGAGACTAGGGTCTGTGGGGACAGGAGACAGGTTATATTTATCTGTCATTGTCCATTTCTATTTGGCTCCAAGCCTCTACCTGCTTTATTCACAAGTATAGGGAGGAAAGGGAAGAAGGAAAGAATTAAAGATAGTAGTCATCATAGTAGTGCCCTGGAGGTCCCTTAGACCCTTTCAGGAAGTCCAGGAGGTCAAAACTATTTTCACGGTAATATGGAGATACCATATGTTTTTTCCATTGACATTTGTATTGCTATTGCAAAAATAATGCTGCTTTAGTACAAATCAAGGCAGTGGGATCAAATCATAAGAGGAGTCACATTCCTCAAACCATGCATTTACACTATAAAAAATGCTAGTTTCATTTAGGACTGTCCTTGATGAGGAAATAAAATTATTTTTATTATTCTGTGTCAAGAAATAAGAAATACACAGGAAATAGTTCTGTTGCAAACTAGGTATAGCATAATGGTTATCTCAGGGAAATATACTTTGGTAGTTGTTTGAGCCATGAGCAGAATAATCTGCTTTTTTCACTGAACACCATTTTTACTTGAAAGACCAACTGACAAACTGTTGGTATTTGGTCTTGGGCACCTGGCAGACATTTTTTCTAAAATAAATGAAGTGAGCTGGTCATTTCAAGAAAAACAACTGACAGTATTAGTTGCTAATGGCACGTTTGAGGGTCCATGCAACCATTTTTAGAATTTTGGAAAACATATTTGCCAACCTGAGCTTGAATGTTTAATGTTTTTTTGTTTTGTTTTGTTTTTTCATTTTCATAGGAATGTGTTATGAATGTAATAAGTTTATTGTTACTTAAAATAAATTAATAAATATCCTTTATATTTTTCAGGTTTAATTTCAAATATGATCCATATTAAAAGATACAGCTCTCACAAACAAATGCTTTTTGGGATCGTCAATAGATTTTAAGTACCTAAAATATTGAGACCGAAAGAGGTTGAAAATGGTTTGTGAGGGCTAGTATTTTTCCTTTAAATAATTTTTTTCCTTTAAATAAACTCTAAGAATCATGCTTTTTTCTCACCAACTTTTCCCCATAATTTCTGAACTTCTTTCTCAGTGATCTGTTGCTTTGTTTTGTGTGTCTCTGTTTCTTTCCATTATGGACATTTAGGTCTGGAAAATTTCTTTTCATGGTTAGGTTAATGGCAATGCTTCTTAGGGAAAGCCAGTGTCCCTTGTCCTAGGAGATTTTCTCTATTCCCTGTTTTACAGCTCCTAAAATAGATTTCTTCTCTTTCACTGGTTTAATCTTATGTTTTCAGTGAGTCAGCACGTAAGACTATGAAATGGAAAAATGGTATTATAAACTTATATGATAATAAATAAGGAAGAAAAAGGCATTGTCAATGAAAGTAGAAACCACATACACAGAATAACAAATGCAAATGCTAGAGATCATTCTATTTTTGTAAAGTCTTGGATGTGCCCATTTTCCCCAAAATACCTATTCTGTGTTCTGCTTGTTACTGATGTTGTGGTGATTACTGCAGACGAGTGTGGCAGTACACAAACTTAGTGACAGGATGATTACTTGAATGGAAGAGACACCTAAGCCCACACCCATGAGGAAATTCACATGCATGGGCCCACACACTGAGATACCCAGCAAGTCACTACTAATGACTACTAAATTATACTTTCTAAATGGTATTATTAATAATGCTGCCAAATCTGCCAAATTGTAGAATACATGATAGAGAGAGGGCTCTGGGGACTGTTGTTTTCATAGAAAGGGAGGCTCAGATCACATAGAAACTGAGAAAATATTCCACTTGAAGGAGATTATATTATAGTTTTCTCAAGGGTAGCATTCTCGTGTCAGTTTTGAGCCACCGATTCCCTATGTTATCTGGGTAATTCCCTCTTGTGTAAAGTGGAAAATACCTCTAAAATCTTAACCTGAAACTTTAATGTATAGAACAGAGAGAATAGCTGCCTGGCTTAAAGAAAAGATGAAGAAACTTAAAATCTCCCCTTTGGCTCCCCACTGAGTTTCTCTTTCTGCTCAGTTTGTGAGTTTCTGCAGTGAACCCTGGGACTCTGGGGCACACAGTTTGAGACCCATTGCACTAAGGACTCTATGGCCCCGTGTGCATCTGGAGGCCTTGTCAGAATCCGAGTAATTTATTTTAATTAGAGATCCATCTGGCATCAAGTTCAGAATTAAGTGCTCCCATGGGTGCAGTTGGCAAAGATGATGGAGAAAGTGGCAGCTCCCTACCACAGTCAGATTCATGAGCTAAGAGCCACCGTGCACTTACTGAGTCCCACATATGAGTTTATCCACATCATGGCATTGTGGGGTGAACAAAATAGAGACAGACAAACATCTGTCTTTAAGGAGCAGAGAGTCAAATTTTGAAAGGCACAGCATTAACTGGAAATCTAATAAAAGACCAGATACAATAAGGTTTCAGAATTCAAGGATAGATGGTAGGTGGCATGATTAGGCAGATCAGGAAGGACAGATGGGGCAGGATATATCATTCATTTATTCATTCAGGTTTTTAGTATACATTTATTCCATAGTCAGTCTGCTTGGTGATAAGGATATAAAGGTTAACATACAGGGTTCTGTTTCCTTCCTTCTTGGTGCTTGCTGTCTAGTTGGCCTTGGGTGGAGACAGGCATCAATCAAGTAATTGAAAAAATAGCTGTGACATTTCAACTATGTTCAGGTGGACTTTGTCTGAGGGGTGGGTATGGTATTCAGAGAAGTCTTCCCTGAGGAAGTGCTCATTGAGCTGAAATCAGAAAGATGTGTTGGTATTAAACAAGAGAGTGAGGGCAGGATATGGTACAAAATACTTGACTATGGCTGTCCTTTACTTAGGAAAGCCACAGATCAACAACCCTGACCCTGACTCTGACATCTCATCTTGTTTTCTACTGTCTGCAGGATTCAGCCACTCTTCCGTGCTTTATCACTTGAGAATGACCATATAGAAAACCAGCTGTCTATGCCATACTAGGACACTTATTTTAATTTTCTTTCTGATGCCAATAATATATCTCATGTTTCCATAGTGCCTTATATTTACAAAGCACTTGTACATGGACCATTATATTTTCCCCTCTACCAGAACTTTAGCAGTGGATATTACCATCCCCATGTTACAGATGCAAAAATGAGGCTTAAAATAATTCTTGACTTTCCCAAGGTTCCACAAACAGGAAGTGTTATTATATATGGAGACTAGAACTCAAACCTTCCATCTCCATATCCTTGACCTTCACAGCACGTGGAAATATCATTATTACTTCAATTTCTCCCATAGGTAGACTGAGAACCCTGATCCCTGCCTCTCTTTTTCCACATATAAATCATTGACTGGGGACTTTGATTCTTTCATAACTACCTTTTCTATTGTTAAATTGAGGTGAGAACACTTGAAGTGAGGCCTACCTCCTTATCAAGCTTGAAAGAACACACTATAGTATTGTTAAAAATAGATACCATGTTGTACAGCAGATTAATGAAACGTTTATCTTGTATAACTGAAACATTATAACTGTCAAACAGCAATTCCTCATTTCTCCCTTCTCCCAGCCCCTGGAAACCACCATTCTATTCTCTGTTTCTATGAGTTCAATTATTTTAGATTCCACATATGAGATCATGAAGTATTTGTCCTTCTGTGACTGGCATATTCATTTAGCATAATGTCCTCCATATGTTGTCACATATGGCAGGATTCCTTTCTTTTTAAAGGCTGGATAGTATTCCATTGTATGTATATACTGTGTTTTCTTTTTTCTTCCACTCACTGATGAACATTTTTGTTGTTCCTGTTTATTGGATATTGTGAACAATGCTGCAAACCATATACCGGATAAGGGGTTCATATGGAAAATATGTAAGGAACTCTAACTCAATAGCAAAAATATCCAAATAATTTGATTAATGAGAAAACTTGAGTAGACATTTCTGCAAAAGGGGGCATACAAAGGGCCAACAGGTACATGAAAAGGTGCTCAGTATCATTTATCATCAGCGAAATGCAAGTCAAATCCATAATGAGATATCCCCTCATACCTGTTAAGGTAGCTATTATATTCGTCAAGATAAAAAGCTTTTGCACAGCTAAGGAAACAGTCGACAAACAACTAAAACAACCTTGTAATGGGAGAAAATATTTGCAAATGTCTTATCAGATAAAGGGCTAGTATCCAAAATCTATAAAGAACTTATCAAACTCAACACCCAGAAAACAAAAAAAAGTCCAGTCAAGAAATGGGCAGAAGACATGAACTGACACTTCTCCAAAGAAAACATCCAAATGGCCACCAGACACATGAAGAAATGCTTGACATTACTTGGCATCAGGGAAATACAAATCAAAACCACAATGAGATACCACCTTACACCAGAGTGGTTAAAATTAACAACTGAAGAAACAACAGATGTTGGCGAGGATGCGGAGAAAGGGGAACCCTCCTACACTGTTGGTGGGAATGCAAGCTGGTGCAACCACTCTGGAAACCAGCATGGAGGTTCCTCAGAAAGTTAACAATAGAGCTATCCTATGACCCAGCAATTGCACTACTAGGGATTTATCCAAAGGATATAAACATAGT
Organism: Potos flavus; assembly: GCA_028534135.1. Classification (NCBI taxonomy): domain Eukaryota; kingdom Metazoa; phylum Chordata; class Mammalia; order Carnivora; family Procyonidae; genus Potos; species Potos flavus. Next base: position 42,670,962 of record CM052898.1, on the reverse strand, counting down.
GATCCAGAGGGGCACATACCCCAATGTTTATAGCAGCAATGTCCGTGTTAGCCAAACTATGGAAAGAGCGCAGATGCCCATTGACAGATGAATGGATAGAGAAGAAGTGGTATATATATATATAATGGAATATTACTCAGCCATCGAAACAGATGAAATCTTGCCATTTGCAATGACGTGAATGGAACTAGAGATTATTGTGCTGAGAGAAATAAGTCAGTCAACGAAAGACAAATACCATATGATTTCACTCACATGCGTAATTTAAGAAACAAAACAGATAAACATAGGGGAAGTGAAGGAAAAATAAAATAAGACAAAAACAGGGAGGCAAACCTTAAGAGACCCTTAACTATAGGAAACAAACTGAGGGTTTCTGGAGGGGAGGTGGGTGAGGGGATGAGGTAACTGGGCAATGGACATTAAGGAGGACACTTGAAGTAATGAGCACTGGATGTTGTATGCAACCGATGAATCACTAAATTCTTCCTCTGAAAATAATATAATATATGTTTATTAAATTTAAATAAAATTAAAAAAAAGATAAGTGTTGGTGAGGATGTGGAGAAACTGGAACACATGTACTGTTGGTGGGAATAATGCAGTTGCTATAGAAAATAATATGGAAGTTTTGCAAAAAATTAAAAATAGAACTACCATCTAATCCAGCAATTCCACTTCTGGAAAGTCACCCCAAACTACTTTTTTAAAGCAGGCTGGTCTTGATAGGGAACAACCAAGAAATGGCTTTGTGTTATGCCCAGCTCTGCCTTTAGATATCTTCTGTTGAATTCCTTTCTTTGTTCCCAGATACCGTGTTAAACAGATTCCATTAGTTTTCTAGTTGCTTTCAGATATTTTAGCAATATCATTTTCAGAGATAGAAAATTCAAGAGTCCAGTCTGTCATCAATTCACAGCTGATTTGCTCACTCGAGTTTACACTTGCCTTGCATTCCACTGACCAGCAATGGGGAAGGAAATGCAGACTGTGATTTGCTCTCCTTTCTCCACCTTTTCCCCAACTCAGCCTGCTGCTTCTCGCTCTTCTGGAGTTGGGGATAAAGGGAAAGAAAGGTGGTAGGGAAGAGAATCGAAGCTACAAATAATTTTGTTTGCGTAATTCCAGTAGACTATGAATATATATGTGTGTGTGTATGTATATATATACTGAATTATCTAGGTGACCTTCTTATAATTGAATTCAAACATATGCTGTCTAGTTAGGGTGACCCTTTCATTCCAGTTTGCCCAGGATTTTTCCAATTTTAGGGCTAAAAGTCCCACATCTTGGGAAAACCCCCCACTCTTGGACAAATCGGGATGGTCGGACTCCCTATAGAGCACCTAGAAGATCCTTAAGAGTGCATCTCAGGAGCCCTGGTGTTCAGCAGACATCAGTTAAAATGGCACTCACATAGCAAATAGATTCCTGATGTGAAAATCAAGAGAAGTTGCTCTTCTTTTTACTAGCAGAGAGACCTTGGGTAAAGGGCTTAAATGAAGTCAGTAGTTATTTGCAAAGGAATGTATAGACGAATGTGAATATAGGGCTGTCCATTGGACCTATATTCATGTTTCTCCCTAAAGGTGGTAAGACAAAACCAATAGTAAGCACTGGTTGTTTGGTTAAACAAGATTAGTTGCTTTCAATTTCACCATTGGTAATTATGTCAGTAGATGTTTATTTAAAATATTTAAAGTTTAAATGAAATTATTAATCTGTTCAATTATTCATTGAAATAATGAATATGGGGTATATTAGCATTACACAATATTCACTTAAAGGAAAATATTTTATTTAGCCTTCCCATGTTTTATTCAGGAATCCTATTCATTTTTATTAAGCTTAGAATTGATGTGAAAGATGCCATGGGTATTACGAATTAAGAAACAAAATCAAATAAATAATAAGAAGAGAAGCTGTGTTGATGCAGTCAATCTGCTCAGAAGATGTGAATCATGCATTCAAGACTTTGCTAGTTTATTTTAATGCTTCTAGCATGTGCAGTAAATTACTTGTAGAGATATCTAATAAGAGCATTGACACAAATGGGGTACAGTCAGTTTATTGGGAAAAGCATAGGTGTAAGAGTCAAAAGACTTGGATTTCCATCTTGGCTTTGCTACTTACCAGCCATGTGACCTTAGACAAGTTATCTTTGAGCCTCTGTTTTCTCACCGGTCTTCCTATTTTATAGGAAGGAAGGAAATCACTATTTTAGAAAGATTAAGATACTGAATATAAAATGACCAGGGACAGGGCATTGATGGAAGTGAGGGAATGAAAATGTGTGGCCTGGAAGAAGCAGCAGCTATGTTAGAGAGAGGTAGCAACTCTGGCAACCGAAAGGGAAGCATCAGGCAAATAAATCCTGACATCCTTCTCCTTCTGCCCTCTGCAATCTTGAGAGTGTCTCCCACAAGCTAAATCCAATGGAAGCAATAAGATAGGGGAGGCAGTTGGTGCAGCCAGGGATACCAGTCTTCTGAGTATGTAGAAAGATGAAGAAGAACCAAGAGTGGATCTGGAGGAGCAAAGAGCAGACATAAGCACTGTAATAGCATCTGCCTGTAATAAAACTGCATACAAGTAGGTATGAAAACTAGCTCTAACTTTGGAAAACTGTTTGTGGCACTTTCTTAATACAGTTAAGAACACAGCTACCATATGACCCAGCAATCTGCTCCTGAAGACTTATCCTAAAGCAATGAAAACTTGTGTTCATACAAACATCTACATGTGAATGTTCATGCCAGCTCTATTCCTAATCACCCTAAACTGGAAACTGGCCAAATGTCCTTCAACAGGTGAAAGGATAAACAAACTGTGGTACATCCATACAATGGAATATTATTCAGCATTAAGAATGTAGGACCTATTGATACATACAACACCCTGGATGCGTCTCAAAGGTATTATGCTGAGAGAAAGAAGCCAGTCTCAAAAGGTTATGTATTATGTGGTTCCAATTATACGACATTCTTGAAAACACAAAACTATAGTAATGAGGAACTGATCACTGGTTATCAATGAACCACTGATCAGTTAGGAGTGAAGAAGGGTGTAACTATAAAGGGAAAGCAGGGGGAAAATTTGGGGGTGATAGAATGGTTCTGTGTATCGATTGTGATAGTAGTACACAAACTAATTTGTGTGCTAAAATCCATCAAACTGTACATTAAAAAGATTTAATTTTATTATATGTAAATTTCAGAAGAACAATTTAAATATATGAGATATATTGTGGACAAAAGCAGCAATGATAGATTCATTCTTATAAACATATTTGTCAACCTGTTTGTCTCAGAGTTGAATCCTAAAACATTCCAACCCAAATTGATAGAGTTGTAAATGCAGAAATGCCTTAAAATAAGACATTAAGAAGGGAGAGTTCTCTGTGGCAAGATGAAGGCAACAGGCATCAGAATCTAGCCAGTGGGCCTAAGGGTCAGAAAGCAACTGATCCAGATGCAACTAAAAGACATGGTAGCAAACAGGTGTCTGAGAAAAGACAGAAAAGAGAGATTTAGGCACGAAGTCAAGGAAATGAGGGACCTGGAGCCTAGAGACAAGGAACCAGACCATGGTTTGGCTGTATCACAAAGGTTCAAGACGAGACCATCCAGCTCTTGGCAGCTGATTACTAAGCAGAGAGATGGGACAAGAATGAAAGAAGAAACAAAATAGTGTAGAGTTTAAAGGCATAGGCAGTGGAGTGACACAGCTGGGCTGGATTCTGGCTTTGCCACTTCTTAGCATATGACCTGAACAATTATTCTAACTTCTCATGTACAGAAAGGGTTAAGAACATCTTGCCCATTCCACTGCTATAAAGATTAAATGAGGTCATCTGTAGTAGTTTCAGTAAGTTTCTTGCCCAAATGATAGAAGTACATTAAACGGAAAGTTGCAGGTCACATCAAGACCATTGAGCTTATGAGCTTATGAGCTACGTATTTGGTCATTTTGTCTTGCTAAGCCTCACCTTCTAAATATGAAAATCTGTATAATAACGTATACCCCCTAAAATTTAGGGGAGAGGGACCCTCTGAAATAAGACCTATGAAAGTGCTTTGTGAACTGAGAATTGCTATTTCAATCCAGGTCAGTCCAGGCCAGGAGGAAATCTTTGCTTCTTGCTTAGCTGCTGTACTAAAGATACATAAAGTAATCACCCAGATGTGGGTCAGTTTTTGAGCTATATGGGGCCAGATATACAAAGAAAGGTCAAGAGGTTTCAGCCAATAGGTGCCAAACAACTTTGGTAGAAGGAAGTGGTGATATAATATCAACATGACTATGAGGACTCACCTTTGTGCATTAGGTGCAGGTTCAAAGAAGTACCGTGAGGTGGTTAACAGCATGGGCTCTGGAGCCAGAACTTGTTAGGGGAAGTTGGGCCAGTGGTAAAATAGGTCTATTGTTGAAGACTCTTAACTCTTACCCTGTCTGCTCCTCCATACCTGTAATAGGATTATCCACCCATATTCTTAATCCCGTGAGTTTTCAGTGCCTTCCAGCCGAGTAGACAAATTCTACATCCTTATTCCATTGACTTTGTGTCTACCCAGTGATGCATTTAGGACAGTGATAAGTTAGGGGATATAACATGAACATAGCCTCATGCACTGCTGACATGCCATGAGGAGGTCTTGCCAGATATCTACTACAAATTCAGCTCGGGTCAGATCTGAACCCAACCCACAACCTGAACCAGAGTCAACTCAGTCCTTCAACTGATCCTTTGAGTAGGAAATGAATGATGGTTGTTGGAAGAGTTTGAGATTTTGGGGTCATTTGTTATGCAGCATTATTGTAGCAATAAGTGACTTAGCACAGCAAATTCCTTAACTTTAATTATCCTTCATTTTGTCTTTATAAAATTAAGTTAATAATGCCTAATCATAATCATTCGGTAGGACAATTATCAGGAATAAATGGGGTGGTATGTGTAAAATACTTAGCACAGTACTCAATACCAAGCAAGAGAACAGTAAATGAAAGTTACTACTATGAAGATAGAGAGTAGGCTAGGAAGAAATTCTTTAAAAAATGGCCATCTTGCTGAGTCTCAGTTTCCTCATCTGTAAATTGTGTATAAAAATACTTGCTCCGCCTCTCTCTAAAGGATGGTGTTAGAATGACAGCAGGTGATGGATGTGAAATTAACGTCCTGTCTGTGAAGATGTCTATGAGTTAGGAGTTATTATTCTTTCTACTACAGAGAATCCTTTTATGCGAATGTTATTTACCATCAAACCTAAATTTATAGCTGTATAGGAGAGTGGGATGAAAAGCATCAGTGCATGGCAGCATGCACTAAACAGTCCACTCATTATAGTTAGTGTCCACATGAATATCTCTCTTCACTTAACACACTTCTCTCTACATCCACAGCATTGGTACCTTCACTGGGTGCTTTCAGACATCTGATAACACAGCACATATATACTCCAATTTGATTGCAGAAGGAAACTACACATCTTGGAAAAAGTTGCACATCATGGAAAAAAATTGCAGGATTTTGCAAAGATGAAGGGATGTTGGAGAATGTCTCTAATCACATGCAAAAAATTGACAAATGAGGATCTGACAGAGTTAGACCAGTTAATAATTGAAGAAGAGAAAAATCAACAAGGAGGATCATGGCATGATAGGCTTCAAGAGAGAATAATTTGATGATTTAAATATCTAAGGATGCAGGGAGGCCTTTGGGAAAATTGATGAAATTTTGGTTTTTTTTTATTGTTCAAATCATTCCCTTTACATTGAAGGGTATCATGAGCATACAATTATGTAATTTCCTTGGAAAATAATTTCAAATATTCTTTGTTAATAATCATCAAATGATTGCAATATAATTCATGTTTTTATTAAACATAAAATTAACTCCTTTTAATACATTTTAGTTTAATTTTTTTCAAGATGAAGTCCTAAAATTTGTTCCCCTCATTTTCTAGGAAATGGTAGTTCCTATTTTTAGGGGTCAATTCTGCCAATATTTTTTACTTGTGTAATTAGGATTTTGCCTACTTATTATTCTCTTCTCCCTTTTAGGCTCAGGGAGCCTTTGGAACCACTCTTTATCTAGGGATTTGGGGAACTGAAGCTTTCAGTGGGTCAACGAAGGCAGGAAAATAATAGTCCAAGGTTCAGAAGACTGTCTTGACCACTTAGGGGTGAGTTATTTTATGTGACCAGCCAAATGAACTTTTAAAAACCTGAGTGTGCGGAGTATAAGGCATGGCTGTAAAAGCCTATCACAGAATCCCTCTCTTTTCATAACTTACTTTATAACTTACTTACTTTCATAACTTACTTCAGCCAGGAGACATCACCTTGAGTCTTTTCCTCCTCTGTGAAGAAGGAATGATAATATTTACTCTGAATGAGATTATAGATAATAAAATATGTTGGACAATGTTTGCACAGTAGACATTCAAGAACATAACTGTGATTACATCTAGTACAGCCATGGTGACCAATATCCCACTAGGATAATTCTCTTGCTTCTTCATTTCTAACTTCCTTTGTCTTGAGTATTTGTGTGTACATTTGAGAATTTTTCTTCCAGATTTTCTTGTGTCCTGTGCTTGATCCCACAAGATGCACATTCTGGAGGGCAGTGTCTTATAGCTACGTTTCATTCTTCTAATGGGTGGTATGAAGGAAGGTCTGCTTTAAAATCCCATTGAACTTGAGCTCACTAAAGGGATAACAGGGAGGAGGAAGGGAGGTCTGAGGATGAATGCTGGCACTGGGCATAGAAAGGAGTTTTGCCTTCTCCATGATTTCTTGTGTTAGCATTCTGTAAGTCGATTTCTCAATTTTTTAAACAAACACTGTACCAACTGACACCGTGTCCAGAATTAATGTCCAGAACTAGAATCACCTCAGTTGTGTTAATTTTGTCATCCATGAAATTAACATGAGAATAACTCTATGAGCTAATTATTTTGTAAATAAGGAAAAGAAGGTTGATTATTCAGTTTGAGTAACTTGCTGGGCTCACGCATACAGCCATAGTTGGAGGTGGAATTTAAACCCTGTAGGTCACTTCCAACACCCTTCCTTACATGTAACCACAAAGCTCTGCTGCTGTGGGCCAAATAAGAACACCGCAGGAGGCACCTTGAGATTTTATCCTTGTTGACTGTATATGATAATATTTATCAAAAAACTTGCATTTCTAATAGCATTTTTCATTTTTTGATTGTTTCCTGAGATAAGTGAGATAGAATCTCATTTTACTAATGAGTTTACGTGATTTACCCAAGGTCATCTATTTAGCTAGCAGCAGAGTCAAGACTGTAACAGAATACTCTGACTCTTTTGACTATGCTGTATATTTCTCAGTTCTTTTTTTCAAAACACTTTGTTGTTTCTCAGGATCGTTGTGTTGTGTTTCTGTGGCTTCCAGCTGGGAGATGGTATACCTTCAGAGCAGATGGATGGAAAGGAGAAACTCATGGAGATGCATCTCCTCTCCACTCCAGAGAGCCCCATCCATCAGTTTGTCATTGCAGAGACACAGCTGATGCATGCCCAGCAAGGCTAAGGATATATAAATATAATGGAAATCAGTCAGGGGCCAATTTTCCCTATCGAAAAGGGAATTGCATTTCTCAGGCATGTGGGCAAAGAGAGGTTGATTAAACATAAAACATTTCCACAAAGGGGTAGCACAAAAGAGAACTCAACCCCTGCATGTTTGAGAAGGAATTCTCCTGCAACAAACACAGTTGAGTGCCATCTGTGCTTCTGATAATTTTCATGTGACTTCCTATCTTGTTACAAGATTGCTGATTTGAGCAACTTGAAGGCACTTACATGACCCATGTTTTATTATATGATATGTCACAAGATTCTAAAGTTTCCAGAAAAGGGTGTGAAATGTGAAGAGTAATGGGGTGGTTCACCCTACACTTGGTCATGTCACTGGATATTGACAGAGATCAACAGTTTCTTTTAAAGATGGTATAATTTAGTACTGAATGCTGCTATGCTTGGATAACTAGCTTTCGTGACTGAGGGACAGAGGGTAGAGGGAAATCAATAAATTAGTACTTGATGTTAGTATAATAACTAACTTATTCGCTAGACATACACATGGACAAGCTAGAGGGTGAACACAGTGAGAGACAATTGAAAGCCCTCCTGTAGAAGAGGCATCCAAAACTAGAGAGTTAATTGTTTGGCCAAGAGTTATATGGGACAGAGAGAAGCAGTGTTAATGATTTGAATGTAGACCTTCAGTTCCTAAATCCAGCATTCTTTTTATTTTGTCATGCTACCACTCATTCTTTTTATACTCACTCTTATATTTATTTTTATCACTAGTTTCTTATGATTCTTTTTATATTTTCTTTTATCAGGTGCTCCTTTTATACCAGCATTTCTTGGTTGCTTTTATTTTTTATTTATCTTAAATGTCACCGTTGTGATTATTTTTCCAAGTCTCTTTGGACTTATTGCCCAACAATTCCCAGAATAGAGCTAAGTATATGCCCATGCCCCACAGATGTATTTTTATTGATGGATTTATTGGTTAACTGGTTCCTTTATTACTATTACTCTTGTTAGTGTAAGTGAAAGTGTAAGCTTTGGTGAGCTAGAAGAGAATACACTAAACAAATGTCTCCATCATTTTTGCTTCATGCCTGTGTGATATTCTTGCATTTTTCCCTAAGTTTTTGATCTCCAAAGAGCAAAGGGCCACAAATGAAAACAAATGCACTTGTATTTTGTCATTATATTAGTCAGGGTTTTCCAGAGAAACAGGAGGAACAGGAGTTGTGTGTATGTATTTGTACGTTCATATTTGTATGTATGTGTGTGTTTGTGTGTATGTATACCTATCTATATATATAGAAAGAGAAGGAGAGAGAAATTTATTGATTGATTGATTGATTTTTAAGGAATTGGCTCATGTGATTGTGAAGGTTCAGTGAAGTTTCAGTGAGTCCAAACTCAGCCAGATGGCCTGGGAGGCTGGAGACTCAGGGAAGAGTTACAGTTCATTGGACATGGACAGGGCAGTCTGCTGGGAGAATTCCTTCTTGCTCAGGGGACCTCAGTCTTAATGCCTTCAACTGATAGAATGAGGTCCATCTACATCATGGAGGGCAGTTTGCTTTACTCACATTCCATCAACTTAAATGTTAATCTCATTGATAAAACACCCTCACAGAAACATCTGGACTAACATTTGACCAAAAATCTGGACACCAAGGTTTAGCCAAGTTGACAAAAAAAATTAACCATCACAGACATGTTTTAACCACATGGACTCTCTTGAAGAGTACAGATTGGAATCACCAGGAAGAAAAAGCAGCTCTTATTCTTTCTTTCTTTTTTTTTTTTTGCTCTTATTCTTCTCTCACTCCTGCCACCAGTACCCCTGCCCTCCCTCCAAACCAAAGAAAAGAAATGTCATGAACATGTACCACCATGAGAATGAGTATATCAATGGTGAGTTTAAATGCTGTAATGCAATTCAGTAGTTTAAAGTGGATGAAATAGAATGTTATTTATTCATGTTTTAATAGGGATACATCTCAAAAATAGAAGGAGCCAAGGTGTGTGTGTGTGTGTGTGTGTGTGCGTGTGTGTGTCTATAGCTTGCAGAGAGACATGGAATATGATAATGTTTGTACAAAGTTTTAAAACACATACAAAGTAAATTTTATAGATAATAATTTTATAGATAACAAATTTTTATAGATAAAAACACATATATCCATGTAAACTTTATACCCCAGAGAGTAAATACATCTGAGAAAGAAGATAGGTGAATAAATGATACAGGTGGGTTTCTCAGGGATGTTCAACCACATCTCTGATGTTCCCTTTCTGTTTCTATAGATCTGATAGAAGGCAAAATTTTAAGAGTTGACAAAATTTGGTAGTGGGTACGAGAGTGTTAATTCTATTATTTTGTGTACATTTTTATATGCCTGAAATATTTGGTAGTAAAATTGTTAAAGTGTCTCCTTTTTCTCTCAGGAGTCCTTGGCAAATGTAAGATGCCTAACCCACCCTCTATACCACAGCTTTATTTACCAAGGCCTCAGACACACACAAGAGTTATAGCGTCTGTTCAGAGTGGGGTGGGGAGGAGAGGTAGAGCCCTTCCTGAGAGGAAAATTCCATCAGGCCTCTGAGTACTAATCTATTCCTGTGGCTGGGCCCAGACTATTTAGTGCTCAGCAGTCAATCTTGAACATCCCAACAGGGACACACTATGTAAATGTTCTGAGAAGAAAGCTTAGAATACATAAGTAGTTAACCCATATCTCTTCGTTCTGAGCCTTCTGAAGGCCCAGACTAAAATGGCTGCAGTGTATCCAGAAAGAAGCTCTATTTAATTTTACTAAGCAGAGTATTGTATTAGTGATTTTCTGTGTTAAATTACTGACACAACCCAACAAAGCCAGGGTATACGATTTTAGCCCTAATTCAGTTAGTCATAATTCCATGCATGTGGAATTACAGGAATTACAGTTACTGGAAGATCAGAGATGTACCACCCTCTTTGTAACAGACAATTGTGCTCATCTTTCTTACAATGATGAATTTTGAATTAATCTTGTAGATTTAGAAAGAAAACACTTTAAATTGGAAAAGTTAAAAGTGGATTTTTTGGGAGTGTAATCTGCAAATTTCAATTTATTATTCACATAAAACAGAAATATTTTCATGCTTTTAGATGGAAATGAAAGGGTCTGCTTTAGTTGAAAACAAATAATGCTGAGGTATAATTCTAATAGAAGACAAGCAGGTCACTTGTGTACACTCCTTTAGCCACAAAGGGTAGAAAGCAAAGTGTCTGTAAGAGCCTGCAGGTTACCACTGGCCTATTTGGTGTATAGGTAGAAGGTTTTCAAGTAACATATAAAGGAGGTTAATTTTAATCATGCTAATTGTGTATGTGCCTGGGGGGCATTGACAAATAAAGGAATATTAACTTTTTATAATAATATGAATAACCATCTACTATAAATATTTATATTTATTCAATAAATATTCAACACATATTTATTGAATAACTACTATATGCAGAGACTTTAGGGATTAATGATAAGATGATAAGTAAAAACAGAGTTTTACCCGTCCTGACAGAGCTTGGGTTGTCATAAAGCAAATAGAAATTAGATCTCACAAAAGTTCTGTGAAGGAGAGGGGCATTAGATCTGTCATTGAAGAATGAAAGGCTGGTCATTGAAAATTTTTCTGAGGAAGTGCTGTATGAGCTACAGCCTCAAGTTTTGAGAGAATGGAAGAAGACCAGCATGGCAAGAGCATATACTTAGTTAACAACTATTGATTGAACATCTATTATATACTGGACATTTTTTCTGGTTGTGTAGGACACATGAAGAAGACACTAAGATGCCAGTCCTTGAAGAGCTTTATATATGTTTGGAAAAGGGAGAGCCCATGAAGAATGAACATAATAATTAAGTTATATAGTACGTTAGAAGGTAATAAGGGAAAAGGATAGAGGTGGGTGAGGAGAGTCATGAGTATCTCCAGCTTGGGGCAACTTATACTTTTGAAGGGACTGATCAAAGTAAGCCTCATTATGAAGGTGACAGTCTGAAAGGTGAGGAGGGGAGCTCTGTATATACCCAGCGGGAAAGTGTTGCAGGTAGAGAGAAGAGCCAGTTTGAAAGGTGGGAGTGTGCTTGGCATGTTCAGGAAAGCCAGGAGGCCAGCATGGTTGGAGCTGGATGAGGTGGAAAGTTAGTAGGAAATAAGCCAGAAGGATCTGGGTGGTGGTTAGATTATAGAGGGCCTTCGGGTCATTGTTAGACTTTGGCTTCTGTTCTGAGTGGAGCAGCTACTGGAGGGTTTTGAGCAGTCAGGACATGATCTGACTTCTGTTTAAAAAGGATTTCTCGTACTACTGTACTGGAAATAAAGGTATAGGGCCAATGGTGGAAACCAAGGTCACGAGGAGACTATTGCAGTGATTTCAACAAAAGTCGTGGCATGGGCCAGTTGAAGGTAGTGTAGGTAGTGAGAAGTGGTCATCCTTCACTTATACTCTGAAGGTGAAGCAGTAGGCTTAACTGATGGATATGGTGTCAGGTAAGCATAGTCAGACATTTCTGTAAGATTTTCAGTCTGAGCAACCAGAAGGTTGGAGTTGCCATCAACTGATGTGAGAAAAGATTCTAGAAGAGCAAGCTAGGGAAGGAGAGAACTAGTCACTACTGGGCATGCCAAGATAAGATTTACATTTTATATCCAAGCGGAGATGTCAGGTGGGCAGTTGGGAGAGAACAACTGAACCTCATGAACATGGGCAAATCCTTCAAGAAGTTTCATTGCAAAGGAGAGCACAGAAATGGGGCTGGGGCTCATAGGAGAAGCTAGAATAAGAGGAGAAGAAATTTTGTGGCCCTTTTTTTTTTTTTTTTATAATTTGGAAAAAAATAGTAGGTTTTGTATAAAGATGAGAATGAACATGGTGAGCCATGATACAAAGCAGCCAGGGGGAGGCCAAGCATTTGGCCCTAGCAGAATATTCCAAAGAATTGAGTTTTTAATTACAGCATTGAGAAACTATTGAGATTTTGAGTAGAATGTTGTGACAAGGTAGAAATTACTTTTTGAAGGGATTCCTCTGGCTACGGAAGACAAAATGTCATAGTAGTTGCAGGCAGACCGCTTGATTTGTATGAGCAATGTGCTAGGCATTTCATATATCTTAACTCATTTAATCCTCACAACATACCGGTGAGGTAGGTGACATTCTTATACACCTCTTACCGGTGAGGGCACCAAGGCTCATAGGGGTTCAGGAACTTGCCCAAAGTCATCACACAGATAGTAAATCAGCGACGAAGCCAGGCTTAGAATGCTGGCAGCTCAGTACCACTCTCCTGGTCTTTGTGCGTATAAGCTGTCATTCACAGGCTTGTGTACTTTTTAAGTTGGAAGGCCTCTTAGAAACTGCCTCACCCAGCCCCTCAAGTAAACTAAATTTGAGGTATTCAGAAGCAATAGCTTGCAAATGGAATCATAGTTTAAATGCACTAGGGGGAGGTTGCTATTTAAAGTCCTCTTCGGGAAATCCTTTGTAAAGTTGAGAATCCTTTTGTAAAGCAAATAATCCACTTTCTAATTTAGCTGTGGAGAAAATGCTGTTCTTCAAACATCAGCTAAATCTGTAAAACTAAAAAGTTCCAGAGAGTGTTCTTATTATTCAGGGAGAGGAGTTGTGGCAAGGTGGCATGGAGAGATGTGGGAAGAGAAAGGTGCCTGGGAACTAGAAGAGCGGAATCCTTGGTTCTGTGTATTGGAGGGTACACCAGGTTCTAGATGGACTTGATGTTACAGTTCAAAGGTTTCCAATCACTTCAGCCCTCAGGGGTCCTAGAATCTATTTAGTGAATCTGGGAGCCATTGCGAAGGACATAGTACTACTGTCTGCCCAATACTCATTTCTCCATCACGGAACTATTCCTCTCCCATCCCATCCCTATCAGGTGATTGTCATGGGACTATCAACCACAAGTCTTCCCCTGCCCTCTGGTCCCTGAATTGGGCACCTGATTAGGCCTAGCCACTCAGAGCCTCCCTAGACTTCCACCTGAGCCATTTTCCTTTGAATTGTGAGGAGATAGCCAGCCACAAGGAGAGAAACTGTTTGAGGATAAATCTATACCGAGATGTGACAAATGGATCCAAAAATGGGGAATAATTAAAATAGAGTCTTGGTGACATTGCCTGAAGTTCTGGACCAGTCATACCTGAATCCGGTAGGATCATCTCCTTGGGATATTCCAGTTAAATTAAACAATGAATTCCTTTTGTTGTTCTATGCCTCATGTTCTCACCTCTAAAATGGGGATATTAATACTACTTGCTTCATAGCATGTAGCAAGGATTATATTAAATAATGGGTGTAAAACACTTCAAGTAGTGCATGGCACATACCAGTTAACTATTGCTGCCTAACAAACTACCCCAAAGTTAATGACTTAAAATAACTATCAGTTGAGCTTATGATTCTGTGGGTTGGCCATTTGGGCTGGGTTCTGCTGGGTGGTTATTCTGATCTCAGCTCTGCTCACTCATGTATCTGTGGTCAGTTTCTGAGATGGCTCAGTTTTTCTCTACATGGTCCCATATCCTCCAGCAGCTTGCCCACACCCTTTCTTCCATGGTGCTTAGACCAAGCAAGTCATAAGGCCAGCCCACATCTGTGAAGTGGGGAAGTAGACTGCCTCTTCATGGGGAAATCTGCTGTCACGTTGCAAAGAGGGAGAGCTAGGAATGATTATGGCTACTTTTTCAATCGACAGTAAGTGTTTCATAAATCTCATGATATGTTGCTATTATTTTATTTATTACTTATTATTATTATTATTGCCTATACTAGTTTAACTTACTTCTTTGTCACTTGCTGCAGACATGCTCATCCCTGCTGTTAGATGTTTGAAAAGATTATCAATAATAGCTCAACAATCACCTAAATGTCTTTCTTGGACTTCTCATTGAAACATAAATATAGTTTACTTCCAGAAATACGCAGTTTGCCTTCTAGAAATACCCCCAAATGACACTATTTGTCATTACCAGAGTACCGCAAAAGTGACGGACTATAATTCCTCATGTTGTAAATAATACTTTTTCTGCTTAGCAAACCTTGGAAATTACTAGGCTTTAATGATCTAGTTTACACAATCCATCATTTGTTTGTGAGTTTCTCCTCAATGGTTTTCATTTTGTAATTATTTATATTTCTTCGTGGTTGGTTCATCTTTAATTGCCTTAGATTTAAGAGAGAAAATATTGAGATCACGCAATTGTTCTTATGAGGCCATAATATTTGTTCTTTTCAGAAATAAGTACATTGTAGACTTTCATGCTTATTAATTTTTGATTGTAGAGACTATCTTATTATGCAAGGTGTGCAGTGAATACATTTAAATTTATTACTTAAACAAATTCCATCAAGAGTATTAATACCGATTTGATGATTTTCATTATTATGTCACTAAGATACTGCCAAATTTCACTTTCTTTGGTTTATAAATCCAGCTGAGGATTAGTATAACCTTTTCTCTTTGTTATTGTAAAGGGAAGCAATGTAAAAAGGATGTGTATTTTTTGTTGTTGTTGTTGTTTAATAGGTAGTGGTTTTATTCCAGAGTTAGAAGGATCTATAGTATACTTGTAAAATCAATATGTCAAGAGAATATATAAGCATTACATTTTCCACTGTAACCGGGAGGGAATAAACATCATCATCAGTCAGTGGTAAAAATGTGCTACTGTGTATTTATAAGTTATGGCACCGTTATCATCCATACTTAGCAGAAACCTTTATTTATTTATGTTTTTACTAGATTAGATGTTACCTTTGTTTATATTAGATTGAATATCAATGTTAGTAATTGATAATTGAGTACCACCTCTGCATATTGGCCTATGTATTAACTAGCTAAATACTGGATAACAAATTATTCCAAAAGTTCAGTGGCTTATAGAATAATAATTATTTCTTACGATATGGATGAGTCAGGTGTTCTGTAGCAGTATGACTTCACAGTTCTGACTTAAGTATCTCATGAGATTGCATTCAGACATCAGCCAGGATTGTAGTCATTTGGTTTGATGGGGGCTGGAGGATCCAGTTTGTTTGGCTCATTCATGTGACGGATAAGTTGATACTGGCTCTTGGTGAAAGGCCTCTGTTTGTCTCCACATGGGACTTTCTACAGGGCAACTTGAGTGACCTTAGGATATAGCTTTCCCAGAGTAAGCAATCCAAGAGACCAAGGCAGTGGCCACAATACCTGACCTCCATGACTTAACCTCCAAAGCCACATATTACCAGTTCTGTATTCTATTTGCAAAACAGGCCATCCCTGGTTCAGTGTGTAGGGAGAGTACAAAAGGCTGTGGAAATCAGACAGCAGGGATCATTGGCTGCCATCTTGGAGGCCGGCCACCACAAACCATTATCAAGTGACAATAGAATATCTATTAGGCCAGCTTTCTCAATCATCAAATATTGGGTACATTTTTATGATATGTGTGCTAGTTATGTCCTGCCCCATTCATAACCAGGAAGCTAGTGACTTAGATTTTCAGGGCCTCTGTATGCCTGTAATTGTCTGAGTCCTTTTAATAACAACCCTGTATCTTCTCCAGAAGAATCCAGACCTTTTCCGGTGTTCTTCCCATAGTCATGGTATCTTTCTCACATTTTTAGGGTCAAATAACCTTTCTTATGGGAGTTTAGAATAATTTTCAAAAAAGTATATTCACACACAATTTTACTTATCATTTTAGTGGATTTAGGAGCACTCTCCACCCTCAAGCAAATTAATACTTATTTAGAGCAAGATTTTTTTTTCCCAGAAGACATTAAAAGGTTCCTAGTTCTCCCTATCCCATATTCTCTCTAGTATCTCATTTTCTAACTCTACCTGCCCCCACTACTTTTTGCTTTCAGCTTGCACATACTTTTCTCTCTTATCTATCCTTTATCTGGAAGTCTTCCTGCCCCTTCTCTACTAATGCACTGACAAATCAAGTAACCAGTCTGGTGCTGATATTCTTTCCTGGAGAGTGGGAGGTCTTGAAGGTGCAGGGAAGGGTGAATATAGCATTCTCTTTTTCCTCTGGTGGAGGGGGAAGCCTAAAGACTTTGATGCTCTATTATTTTTGGCCTCTTTACACTTATATTTAGTAGCAGTTCATCTGCCAGAAAAATATTCAAAACACTCTGTTTAGAGAGTCCTGCCTCAATGAGTCCCCTGAAGAGTAACCAAATCACATGACTCAATAGAGTCTGGATTCTCCTGGTTATCCTGATAAGTCGTTATTCCACTTGTTCTTTGATGTATTCTTTTCATATGGATTTCTGTCCTAGTCAAATGTGATAGCAAATAAACAACAACAAAATATTGATTTTTGACTCTTGGTGTACATTGAAATCTCCATGAATCAAGCAATTTTGGGAGCTGGAAATAGCACACCACCTTGCTCAGCTGTGTAGTACATGCTAAAGGGCTAGATTAATCAGTTAGTTGCATTTGAGGTTAACTTGAGATGGTCTTTTATCTTTTCATACCCCAGTCCTTCAAGGTTAAGGGAGAACGTTGACAATGTTGGAAAAGCAGAGAAAGTTTGGGATAAGCAGATTCTAAGATGACTCCAAAGATCACCACCGGTCGGTACTTCCCAAGCTGTCACTCTGATATATGTCATACCATCTTTAGGTAATTTATGTGGCACAGGTGGTTTTAAGAAAGGGACATTTTCCTGCGACGACTTAATCTAGTTAGGTGAGCCCTTAAAGGGCCTCTTCATGGAGACAGAGATTTGAAATATAAAAGGATTTAATGTAAGGTGAGTCTTCATTCCTGGCTTTGAAGATAAAGGGGAGCACATGGCATGCTCTGAGGGTATCCTAGAGGAGCCGTGAGTGTCCTCTGGCTGGCAGCCAGCAAGGAAATGGAGACCTTAGTCCTACAACTATGAAGAACTGAGTTCTGCCACAGCCATCTGAGTGTGGAGAGGACCTTAAGCTCCAGATGAAAATATAGCTACCCAACACTTTGATTTCAGTGCATCAGAATGTAAGCTGAGAACCCTTCATGCCACGCCCCAACTTTCTGACTTGCAGAACAATGAGATAATAAATGAGTGTTGCTATGAAGCCCCTGAGTTTGCTGTAATTTGTTATACAGCAATAGAAAATGGATGCAAACCATAATCTCTTTTATTTTGGCCGCTGGGGGAGGTGACGCAGCAGAAGGAGAGGTATTGCATGTGGCAGTTAAGAGCTCCAGCATTGGAATCTTAGACCTAGCTTTGTGACCCATTTCTATCCAATTATAAGCTATGTGCCTTCCCCAAATGTCTCATCCCTCTGAGTCTCATTTTCCTCTCTTGTAAGAGGAAAACCATTATTAGTCTCTCTCTGGCATTGTTGAGAAACTTAGATGAGGTAACAGACATAAAAAACAAAGAGTGGTAATTGACACGTGTAAGAGGTACATATGTATTAGCTATTATTACCCTGAGGAAAGTTAATAGAGCATTGATTTTGAGAGCTGGAGAATAGGAGTGATTATTAAACCACCAAGAATCATGCTCTTTTGGCAATTCAACAATACATTTTCATATTTTATTCCATTTAATTATTACTACCCTGTGAGAAAGATATTATTAACACCATTTCTTTCAAACTTTTTATTTTTAAGTAATTATAGACTTATGAGAAGTTGTAATAATAGTACGGAGAGGTCCTGTGTACCCTTAACCCAACTTATAATGACATCTTACACAACTCTATATATTACCAAAACCAGGAAACTGACATTGGTGCAGTGCTATTAATTAGATCACAGATCTTATTCAGATCTCACCATTAACAATTTATTTTGTAGATGAGAAAGGTGAGGTTTTTTCAGTTGCTGGTTTCAAGTTTCCCTTAAAAGTTGTGCTCATATTATATGAATTTTCATATAAATCGTTTGTCTCTATAGCCCGTTTGCATTCAGTGGCAGATTAGGAGAGAAAATGTAGCATTTACTTGACCATCCCAATTGATTAAGATTCAACTGTGCTTTTAATTGCAAAGTCTTGTTTTAGATTAGAAATCTTATTTTTCTCTGCCAAGGAAAAAAGATAACATTGTAGATTTTGATTGTTTGAAAGCCAGTTGACACAATCACAGACCTTCAGGTCAGTGCCCAACAATTGTGCCCGGGTACCAACTCCCCGTGGCCCCTGAGATTTGAGACATTGTCTCAACTTTTTTTTCAGTTACCACTGAATGCAAAAGTTCTCACATGAAATAAAACTTAGTAACCTGGAAGTCAGCCGCTTGGCTGGGAGAGTTTTCTGTGTCTGTGGGAGTTTTCAAGAGTTCAGTGAATTCTTTGGGGGGATTTTATTCCCTTGCCCTTGTTTGCGTTGGGGATTCCATTCCCACACATATATTTTGCTGTGCTTCTCTGTATAATTCAATATAAAACTCATTGGATTCCAGGAAAACTCTAGCAGTCTAAAGTCTTTTGAGAACTTTCATAAGTTTTAGAGGGATAGTGGAGAGGTTGACATTCCATGCTTGCGTGTGAAACAACTTTAATCTTGGATATTAGAATTTCTCCTTCCTAAAACTCTGGAGAGCCAGATTTGTGCCAGCGGCTCTCTTGACACATTCTCTATGCCCAGTCTCAGCACAACCTTCCCTGTTTTCTCTTTTTCTTATTCATCTCTCCTGCCCTTGTGAGAAAAATCAACTCTTTCCCTATTCTTTTGCCCTTTCTCGATATCCTGGTCCCAAATCCTTAGGCTTGCACCACCTACTGAAGTCCTGATAAGTCATTTCTCCACAATTCTAATTCTCTCTCCACGAGGACATCTGGTACCAGGTGTTAAGATAAAATACCACTTTGCTGTTAAATACTATTAATTTTTTTATACATTAATTATTCATTTAACTTTTTAACACCTTTCCTTATTCTCTGAATTCTCTGAAGTTCCTGGAGGTTCCTTATTACCTTTTCTTTTCTTACCAGAATATTCAAGATCAGGGTTAATGTGGATGCTGTATCTTCCATTAATGAATAAACCAATTCTTGTTGCATCTTAGGTTAAGATTTCTGCCTGTATCCAAGAGGTACTTCTACTTCACCTTTTAGGACAGACAGAACATTAACTTGGCACACACGATTACAAATGTTGCAAACCCAGTTGGGAAGCACAAAGTTAAAGGGAACACCACTAAAAAATTGCCGAAAAAGGATTTATTTTAGGATCTCATCAACTTGTATTTTAGAGGTCAGTTCACCCTCCCAGTCTTGTCTTCCCTTCTCCCTGTTGACCCATCTGAGCCTTCAGTACTTAGTGCAACGGTGTGCACAGTGTGGGCACTCAGCAAATATTTGGTAAATGTATTAATGGAACAAAGTGTGCATTGTAGCAAGTAGGCTGAATTGATGACCTTTTGAGAAACCATAAAATAGACATTGTTCTATCCCCTATAGCTCCCATACTGACTCCTGTGTGATATAAGGAACTGATCAACTGGTCCCTTGGAAAGCCAGGTTGAAATATAACTGGATATTTGTAACGTATTTATTATTATGTCAGGGAGTAGTGGGTTCAATGGCTCAAGAAAAATACTACATCATTTAATACTGTTCGTGTCACGATGCTGTCTAGAGAGTACTTTACCTATCCTTTTTATTCCAACCACAAATTCTGAGAAACTGCCTTCTTTTCCTCCTGCTCCTAAAATGCTTGTCAGCTGAATCTCCTGCATCGCCAGGAGTGGGTGGTGTGTGTATGCTAGCCAGGTCTTGTGTCACTTTTTATCATTGCAACGTCGTCAGGTTTGATGGCAAGCTGAGGCTGGAGTGGGCATGGCTTCAACTCTGGTGTTGACCAAAGGGACAAACAGCCTAATGTGATTAATGTTTGACTGAACACTGGAGATTCTTCCGTATCAGAAGGGATTAAAAAAAGAAATGTAACTTTAAAGCCATCTGTGGGGAAAGAAACTAGATCTATTCAGGGCTAGATAGGTTGGTGGCCCCTCTGTAGTGGGAGAGCTAGTTTGACAACCCTAGAAACCCCAGTCTTACGCTTCTCTCACATGTAGTCACCAGGGCACTTCCATATCTCTGGGTGGTGCTGGTTGGAGTGGACAGGAGATGGTCTGTAAGGTGTGGTTGGTTTCCCTCTCTTTCCCCCTCTCCATGCCTGAAGTATACATTAGTCATTCATTCTTCATTCACGTATTCATTCATCCAGTAACCATTTCCGCACTGCCCTGCACCAAGCCCAGCGCTACTACGCACCGGCATTACAACAACTGAGAGGCACAGGGTGGTCCCTGTCCCCCTGTTGCTCATAGTCCAGACTGGAAGATTCAGAAGTGGTCCGTCATAAAGCAGGATGGTAAGTGCAGTGACAGAGCTTATGCTCAGTGAATTAGGGGAGGCATGGAGGAAGCATATGACACAGCTTGTGGGAGAGTCCCTGGGGTTGCTGAGTTTTAAAAGACAAGGAGTCAAGCAGGAGAATTGGAGGAAGTCAGTGGAAGGGAGGGGATGGGAGGGAGTGTCTTCCAGTGGAAGACAGCATGAGTAGAGGCCCAGGGGAGAAGAACATCTTGGTATGCATGGAATTACAAGCAGCACTGAGTTGTGCTATGAGGCAGAGAGAGGGTAAGAGATGAGACTAGAGATAATGGAGGCCTTAGGCCATGGGGGCCCTCGTAGGTTATGCTTAGAAGTGTGGAGTTGTCGTAAAGGCTACAGGCTACGTGGAGCCCGTGAAATGGCCTTTAGCACTCTTTCCTTAACATGCTTATCCGATGGCAGCAGGTATTCTTTTGTCTTTTTTTTTTTTTTGAGACTGAGCAGGAAGCCGGATGCAGGGCTCAATCCCAGGACCATGGGATCATGACCTGAGCCAAAGGCAGATGCTTAACCAACTGAGCCACCCAGTAGCCCCAGTATTCTTTTGTCTTAACCCACCTGACTCACTCCAACCTCAGTGGTCTCCTCTGTGGTGCTGGGGATTTTGCATTGGTTGAGGGGCCTTGACAATATCTGTTGCTCAAGGATTTCAGTCTTGCTCTTTTGCAGTCCTTAGACAGCAGGCCTGTGGGCTTGCTGCTTCTCTTCTCATTTCAAAGCCATACTTTGGTAATCTGCTTGACTTCTGTAGCTCCTAAGGACTGCAGGCAGAGTTCTACAGGCTCTAAGTTTCAGCTGTTTTTCTAGGAAAACATGAGACTCCTCTTCCTTATCTCCGAAGTTTTCCCCAGCATTGTTTACGTTAAGACATGCCAAAGATTCCAGACTCCATTTGCATCTCCATCTTCTTCTATAAGAAAACCTAGGAAGTTTTTTTTTTTTTTTTAGGAAGTTTTAAATCATTTGTGTAATGCATGAAACCCTCCAGCTTATACCAACTTTCTCTGCCAATGTTATTGCAAGCAAACATCGATATTTGAAAAATCATTTTGCATGCATGCCTTCATATTTTCACCACTAATGTTAATTCTGTTTCTAAGTGTGAAGTACGTCATGAAGTTTATGTTTCTTAATAGTTATAACGTGATGGGGGAGTAAAAGAAAAATAAAACCTGAGAGCAAGTTCTCTTTGTCCTTGAATGGCATCTCAGTGCTTTCCATGCTGAAAAATGAAATGAACACATGTTTATTGACCACCTTTGGTATGCCAGACATTGTGCTAGGTAGTTACATATACATTATCTTACATAGTCCTTCCAATCACACCGTAAGAAAGATTTCATTATTTCTCATTTTTATACATAATGTGACTGAAGCCAAATCCATTTGTGTGAGGTGCAACAAAGCCAATCACTGACACATCAGGTACACAACAAAGAAAGGTTTTATTCAAGAGACAGCAAAATGAGGAGACAAGAGGGCGAGTTTCAAATCTGCCTCCCCGAAGGGGGAGACAACAATTTTTTTATAATCATGGCAGTTGAGACAACATACATATTGATGGAAAGAGGGTGACTTATGACTATTCATGAGGAATGATGGAGCATGTGCATTGAGCAAACATACATGTAGCATACATACATCCTATGCTCACTTTGGGGTAGAGAGAACATCAGAAAGAGGCAAAATTCAGGCCCCGACATCAGGAGGTTATCTTAGGACAAGGAGAAGGGGTTATGGGTCTGCTCTCAGGGCTGTCATAAACTAGATGGGGTCTTGGCCTTGTTATCTCAGGTAAGGAACACAGGGCCTTGCTTGTTCATAGGCTGGAACCATTCCAGTTGACCTTGAGTCCAGGCTTCTGCAGAGACAGTTAGCGAATTTCTTAGTGGGGTCTGAAAAGGAACAATAGCTGATTAGGGAGAAATATGAAAAACAAGCTTTAAAATTTCTGCTTGTTTCAACCATTAACCCTATGGGGCACAGTTTCAATAATACAACAGAGGATCAGAAAGATCAGGTGAGTTTTCCCAGGACCCATAGCCAAAGACTATTGAAGGTAGATTGAGCCCAGGTCAGTCTGAATTCCTGAGCAGACTGTGGGGAGAATCTGGGGGTGGGAGATACGGAGATAACTTCAAGCAGTTATTTGTAGAAAAATAAATACAGCATCTAGTATGTGAATGAACAATTGGTTTCATCTTTTTATTAATCTTGGTCAATTAGTAGTGGCCATCTGGAGAATGTGGTTGAGCAGCAGTGCTGAGATTAATTAGCTAGATATGACATAGTGAAGTTAGATAGCGTCTACTCAGATGCCATATATTTGACATCCTAAGTTTATTGATAGAAAGGATGGGATCACTGTGATACTAAGGGAGTGGTATAATGGAATGCACTGGACTGCAGTCAGAAGACAGGGGTCAATTTTCACCTAAAGGTGAAGGGGCTAGCAGAGCTACACCAATGATTTCTCCTTTGCTTTTCAAAGTTGCATGTGCCAATTCCTCAACACCTACTGATACGCTTACTAAAGGGCAAAATGCTTACAAATCTCCCAGTGAGTATCTTCATATGGACATTGTCTAAGGGACATCCTTTGAGAACAGATGCCTTTTGGTGTTCTGTGTTTGACAGAATTGGATCAGCATTCAGCCCAGACAGACTTAATGCACAAAGCATAATAATAGTGATTCTGCATGTATAACACCCCCCTAGTCCTATAAGTTTTTACCACTTGTGAGCCCCATTGCTCTAACCTACCAAACACTTTTTGTTTTCTTCTTAACCATGTGTTTGGTGGAGACAGTACTGCAGATATTACAGCCTTAGAAAGCACAGTAAGAATGCTAATAGAGCCATCAGCTCCCAGACACCACCTTCTTGAAATCTGACTGAGCAAGCTGAGCAGGGCAGCTCGTACCTGTGCCTCCTCCTACGTGATTGCAATTAACATTTTATCTGCCCTGTGTCTCAAGTTAAAGCTTTGGCACCATTCCCTGGAGGGTGAGGAAGGACCTTAATTACAGAACAGGTGCACTTACTGCTGCCTGCTGTATTCTGATGTCACCACCTCTGAGCTCCAGAGAGAGGTCAGGCAGATCCTAGGATATCATGTGGCTCAAATCGAATATTTTAATTTAGAGACTCAGTAAGTTGCTCCATCAATTAAAACTGGCTGTACTTGCAGCCGACTTGCTGGGGCACAGCCAGAAGCTTTGATTCATTTCATTTCTTACTAACCCCATCACACAGTGGAGGGACAGCCAACATTTCAGTGGGCGGTGGAGAGCTGCCAGAAGCCAAAGGAAGACTAATGATTGAGGAATACTTTAAAGGGTAGGATTGGCATTTGAAGTGATAGCACATATGTCATGCTGGCTAAATGATGGTGCTTGGTGGGGGTCCAGGGGAAGAGGTATGTATTATTTTATAGTTTGTTAGCAACTAATAAATGCCTCATCTCAGTGAATTATCACAGGACGGTTTGATTTTTGTTCAGGTAAATTGTAGTGCAACTAAGTGGAAATTCTTTTCCATTTGGTTTTTCAGGGGTCCAGACTCTTTCCACCTTACGATGCTAATAGTTCATGGTTCTAGAGTCTCTAAATTAGAGTAACAGAAGAAGGTGCTGCCTTTCAGAGGATGAGGTTGGGGCCAACTCTTTCCTCCTTTGATCCTCGGTTTAGGATTAATCCCAAACCTAACCTGTAGAAATGTGCATGTGGGGGAGGAGGGCCGAGTGAGAAGGAGGTGGAGGGGCTGCGATTGCTCCACGCATGAGCTCAGCTGTGGACAGTGAGGGTCAGGCACCATCAAAACCCATCTTCCTTCTTTCCCAAATCTGTAAGATACTGTTTCAGCCACTATGTGGTTAGGTGATAATGGGCTCATTCCCCATTTGCAAAAATAAACAGGTGCCCAGTCCATGGAGGCATCTAACAGTAGGCCTGTGGAGGAAGTTCTTTCTGGCAAGGCAAACATCCTGATAGCTTCAGAGAGCCAGCTTTCACTACAGGTAGGTCTTTGAAATCAATATCACACAATCAGCCCTTTTCAAAGGGGAACAAAGGCTAATGACTCATTCCCAATATTATTGGTCTCAGATGAAACATAATTTAGAATAAAGTATTGTTTTAGCAGTGATACTATCACTGCTTAAAATACACAACGGCTATCATTTACATGTGCTGCCTGGTTATTATCTTGCTTATTTACAGAGAAAGTGGCTAGCTGTCACCCTGGCTTTCTTCCATAGTAAACCATGAATAATTTTTTGTTAAAGTTTATACTTTGAATTTAAATACAACTGGGCCATTATGGCTGGCTGCTACCATGCACACATGTATGATGGGCATGTCTCTATGAGCAAATCAGAGCAAATCATAGCCCTAGACAATGAGGGCTACATAGCAATACATTACTCTGCCTCCCCTCCACCATACAGAATTAACTACTGCCAGGGAAATCGATTCATAACAAAATGTGTGATCAAAGAGTTAGGGCAAGATAATATATAGTTGCCAAAGTGAAGTTTGATGTGGAATTTAAATCTTGTCTCAGGCTTGAGATACCATGGTTAAAAATGCAAATTGTTCTTTTCAAAACTCACTTGCAAATGGAAAGAACAATTCCTGAGTTAATGGACACAATGGGAATTGTATCCTCCCACTGGCGATTTGAGGGGCATATTTATTATGAAGTTATTGGGCCCACGACTTTTCTCTTTGCTACCACTGCCATCCCCAGCAAGGAAGCTGTGTTTAGATTTTATCCAGCTCCTAAACTTATACTTGTATTAACTTTGAATGATTCTAGTGGAGCGTATCACTAGTTGTGACAGGATTATTCATGAGCTAAATGATTCTGACTCAGTTAGAAGAGCACCCAGGCTTCTAGCCCTGGTGGAAGGAAACAGAGTTGACAGGATGGCACCTCAGGGAAGCACATTATTTGTTCTGCCTTTCTTCATGGAAGCTTTCCTCAGAGATCTGACAACAGACCCCTGCAGGGAGCTGGGCCTGAGGTGGCACTGGTTTGGCAGAGGCCCCTGCTGTAGGCATTGGTTACGTGTAGGATGAGAAGTTGTGTGTGTGTGTGTGTGTGTGTGTGTGTGTGTGTGTGTGTGTGTGTGTGTTTTCCTATTCATTTCCAAGTGGCTGATTTTGACAGTACAATGTATACATGCTTGGGGTATCTACAAAGCAGAGGACCCCTCCAAAATATTCTTTGGAAAAATATTAGTGTGAGAAAGAAAGCATCCAAGTAGCCGTTTAAGAAAGTCAAGAGCTCTCCTGGATTTTCTCATGCTTCTTTTCTGGTTTAGTATTTGGATTGTCACTTGATTGGGTTGAGTGTATACAATAAATCTTAACAGTGCTTGAGACCCTAAACGTCTTACTCAGATCTTGCTAATGGCCCAGCTTCATAGTGTGAACCTGGTTGGGTGATGGAGTGACACCACAGAGGAAGAAAGATAGGAGTGATCCACTGATGGAGAAACTGAGTTAGAGCCCAGAGGCTAAGCTGCTGTGACTCCTTATGTAACACCCACCTTAGTTTTGGTAAAATCATTGCATTGGTGAAGGTAAAGGCCCCCAGGCCAGGAGTTAGAGGTGTTAGGTCTGATTTCTATCTTTGTCTGCCTTAAGACCTCAGACCACTCACTGTAGTCCTATGTAAATACTGCACCTTCCTCATTTGCAACTCGTCCCCTTTCCCTCTTTGGGTCGTGGTGAGGACATATTGAGAGGGAAACCATGAAAACACTTTGAGGAATAAAGTATGCTTGACAGCATAGGTGATAAACCTGAGAAGTACAAACTTAGACCTTCTGAATCCAAATACTCCACTGCAGTAAATATATAAGAGAAAGGGTTTCGGCGTGCCTGGGTGGCTCAGTGGGTTAAAGCCTCTGCCTTCGGCTCAGGTCATGATCTCAGGGTCCTGGGATCGAGCCCCCGCATCGGGCTCTCTGCTCGGCAGGGAGCCTGCTTCCTCCTCTCTCTCTGCCTGCCTCTCTGCCTACTTGTGATCTCTCTCTCTCTGTCAAATAAATAAATAGTCTTTTTTTTAAAAAAAAGGGTTTCATTCTTGGGCATTTATTGGAAAAATATTTTAACTGTCCTTATTATATACAAGTGGATATGACATCTGAATTGTACTATGTCAGAGCAATTTCTTCGGAAATGATTTAGAAGATGAGGCCTGGATAGCGACTAGACTATATCTGTTCATCTGTTTTTTGTTCGATTTGTGTGTGTGTGGGGGGGTCGGGGATGTTGTCTCAAAGGATAATTGCAATTAATAGGTATCTGATCTCTTTCCCAATTAAACTGCTGATTTATGGAACAGGACAAGTACAAACCTGGGCCATAACATGGTGACTAAGATAAATAAATGGTTTCAAGCCTGCAGCCTGACAAATGGTCAGAACAAGCATGCACCCTCTGGTTATTACAACCCTTTATTGTGATGTATCATTAAGCAACCTAGTGTTTTATATAATGTAGAAGTTATTAACCCACCAGAAACAAGTCAAGATGCTGGGTCTTCCAACTTCCCTGGGAATTTAAATGGGAATCAATTAGGCAAACTTTTAAAATTATACCTGAGTAACTTGTATCTTCCTCCTTCTTGTTATATGTTCAAAACAAACTGTAGGGTTGGTCCCAGAAAGAAGAAACCTTAGAGGCAATCTAGTTGATCCCCTTTGCACAGATGAAGATACTGTAGCCGCTCAGATAATGGAAGTTGAAAACATGATGAGATCTTGACTATGCAGCTGAATTAAGTATTTGCCACATACTAGATGCTGATTAAATGCTTAATGATAAGCCTTAGGGATGAGGAATGCCAACTGGTAGGAAAATAAGAGGCTTGGCCAGAGCTCACAGGGTTGTACCTCAGGTCAGGCAATATGAGTTCTAGCCCTAGTTCTACCATTTATAGCTTATGCAAAGCATGCCATTTCCTGTACTGTGAGTTTTCTCTATTTTCATGGCAAATAATATTTTCTCTTCTAGCTATCTTAAAGTGCTAATTTTGAGTAAGTGGGAAAAGAGGTATACATGCACTTTAGAAAATGTCTAGTCTCCTCTGTAGCTTGTAAACTTCTCATGTGGATGAACTAATAAGTTCATACTGTCTTTGAGGGAAGACCTCAGAAGCAACAGGAAACAGCTAAATGAGATACTCTACTGATGGTGGAAGTAGATGGCTGTTACTTATTTCTTTTCACCTCCCCTGTTGTATGAACTTGCTTGTCTACGTCAGGGCTGTGCAGTGGAAATCAGTGCTATTTTGTCATTAGGACATATCTCTTATGAGACTTTTAAGATACAATGATAGACTAAGGTATAATTTCAATTTTCTAGAAGTTCAGAATCTAAGACTCTTATAACAACACTGCCAGGAGCATAGGGCAACAATAGTGAACCCACCAAAAAGAGAGAGTGATAATCCCTTGTATTTAAAAAGTTCTCACATTTAAAAAGTGTCCTTAACCATTTCTCTTTCTTCTTAGTGCTTCGGAAGTCAGAGAGTCAAAATACTTTCTTTGGAAGGCCAGACAGAACAGTTATTGAGGGATGAATATTCATATTTTACCATAAAATTCAGCCACATAACCAATTATCTTAGAGTATTTAAAAATATGAAACAATGAGTTAAAATCTTACTGACTTTCTTTAATGTAACAGTTGTATACCTAACTGTCTCTGTTGTAATGGTGTAGAAGTCTCACAAAAAAATAATCCATTAAATTTTTTCACACTTGAAATTGGTCAGATAGTCACAGCTTTCCTTAAACCAATTAAAGTAGAAGTTAGATAATTGTAATGTGAATGTTACTCCAAGACAATTCCCTATAATTGTAATAGATTGAAAGCACTTATTATTGTATCTTTTGTCTTTCCAATATTAAGATACTGTCCTTGTTCCAGTTGGTCATGCTATGATCATAACAGGATTCTGTAGTTTAGAATGCAGTTCCATCTCCAAAGATAATTTTTTTATACAGAAAGGAAAATTCGCTTGACTGCTGTATATGTGAACACTTTCTATTAGGAATGGTTTTGCTACAGGAAGGCTTTCTGAAGACGAAGTATGATTCTCAAAGTCCCATTCATTTACGCCACCACTTTCAGTGTATTTTTTTTTAACATATAATGTATTATTTGTTTCAGGGGTACAGGTCTGTGAATCATCAGTCTTACACAATTCAGCACTCACCATAGCACATACCCTCCCCAATGTCCATCATCCACCCTATCCCTCCCTCCTACCCCCAGCAGTCCTCAGTTTGTTTCCTGAGATTAAGAGTCTCTCTCTTATGGTTTGTCTCTCTCCCCAGTCCCATCTTGTTTCATTTTTCCCTCCCTTCCCCCCACGAGCCCCTGCCCTGCCTCTCAAATTCCTCATATGAGAGAGATCATATGATAGTTATCTTTCTCTGATTGACTTATTTCGCTTAGCATAATACCCTCTAGTTCTAGCCACATCATTGCAAATGGCAAGATTTTGTTTTCTGATGGCTGCACAGTATTCCATTGTATATATATACCACTTCTTCTTTAGCCATTCATCTATTGATGGACATCTAGGTTCTTTTCAGTTTGGCTATTGCGGACATTGCTGCTATAAATATTCGGGTGCACATGCCCCTTCAGATTACTACATTTGTATCTTTAGGGTAAATACCCAGTAGTACGATTGCTGGGTCGTAGGGTAGCTCTATTTTCAACTTTTTGAGGAACCTCCATACTGTTTTCCAGGGTTGGCTGCACTAGCTTGCATTCCCACCAACAGTGTAGGAGGGTTCCCCTTTCTCTGCATCCTCACCAACACCTGTTGTTTCCTGACTGGTTAATTTTAGCCATTCTGACTTGTATGAGTTCGTATCTCACTGTGGTTTTGATTTCATTTATACTACCATTTTATCAGACTAAGACCTTTCATGGACAGTCACCATAACTAAGTGTAGGAGATGTCCAATTTTCCCAGAATAAGCTTGAGGTGATCTAAATATCAGGACTTAAAATTTAATTTTTATTATATATATTATCTTTTATTAATGAAAACAAATGTTTGTCTTTCTCCTTTTGTTTCCCCCGCTCCAAGTTTGGAAGAAGTGTGTTCTGTCTGATATTATCTGGAGTTTCCAACTGGCATCTTTCCTAAAAGGGAGAATGGTCTCCTTAGGGCAGTGTTTGTCAAACTGAGGTCAAAGGATTCCCTGCAGTTAAAAATGTAGATTCTTGGATTCTACCTCAGACCAACTAAATTAGAACCACTAGGGTGAGACTCAAGGACCTAAATATGTAACAGACTTCCCAGGTAATTCTTACGCATACTAATATTTGAAAACCAGCTACTGGCTTTGATTGAGCCTCATGTTACAGAGGAAATTGATCACGGGCAGGGGGAGAACATCTTCTGAGTGGCCAGAAGAGGATGCCCAAGGAGAGTCCTGTGCTTCTATATCCTTATACAGAAGACTTCTCTTCTTTCTAGAAAGATCTCTTTGGTTTGCTACTCACCTTCTGGTCACTTTATCATTTAGGCTGCCATCACCTGACTGGATGGATTGTACCAGGGCTGCAGGTGCCTAAAGTGTGTATACACACACACACACACACACACACACACACACACATATATACATATGCATGGCATGAAGGACTGGGTACAAGAATACCAGCACCAATCTTGTCTCTGGTATCAAAAGAGCACCCTGTTAGCCAAGAATTACTTTTTTCTCAATCTTATTGAGGTCTACAAATTGAACCTTCTTCTCTTGCCTGAAGAAACACATTAAATGTGACTCTGGGCCTTCCATAGGTGGGTGAATATGGGCTGCCTAATGTGTTAAAATTCTACATTAGCTTTGTTACACTACTTTTGACTCTCTCACCCAACACAAATCGATCAAAACCTACTCTTTTCCATCATCACTCACCCCATGGTGAACTAGGAAAGAATTTGCCCCCCTTAGTAATGTTTTGAATTTTTCTTTTTCTCAACTTAGAAAATGTGCTGCTTGATTACTCTGGTTGCCATGGGTACAGGTCTAATTTCCCTCTAGATCTGTCTTTTGGTGTCACATGTTCCCTATAGTTTGATCTGTAAGGGAGTTTTTCAGAAATTCATCTACTAGGTGTCATGAGAAAATAATACCTTAGGACATAAAAGTGGGCCATTCATAAGCTTAGTTTCAGAGAATAATCACTCGCATTCCTGATGGTATATTTAGAAAGAAAATACTGAAAAACACGTCTTCTTGAATTCTCCCATTGGTTGTCTATACTTTCCTTCCTTTTTTGCCTGAATATTTTCAGTGTTTTCTCATAGCCTTCATGGTCAACTTTTATCTAATGAATCTTAGCAAACCTCATAAATATTTGCCAAAGGTTCTTATCTCAATCGACAGGTAAACTGGCTTCATTTTAACGTTTTCCTTTTCAATGGGGTATTTTTTTTTTTAATAGAATTCAGATTGTCCTTGCAGTACTCCATAATGCCCACTATTAAAAAAACATTAGCTGTTTTTAAACTGTCATCTTTAGTCTCTTCTTCCTGACACAGTCAAGTGGCCTAGATTGTTCCAAGGAGTCCCCAGAAATTCAGTTAGAAGCAGTGATCATTCAGTGTTCTTTTATATTTGATGTGATTTGGCCCTAATATGTTGATTCAAAAACATCTCAGGTGCTAAAGAGAATTTTTGCCTTGTAGGATTCCAACCCACTCAAAAAATCAAATTTAGAAGTATCAAATGAAATGACACTGCACACATCAACCTTCCCACAAGGCAAAAGTTTTTCAGTGATTTAGATACCTATTTTAAAAGACTACCACCTTTATTTTTTTGTCCCTCTTTTTGGTGGCTCATTGTAAAAAAATCATCCACAGATTTGAAAACAAAAGACAAACCGAATGTCAGATTTATGGGTAATTGGGGCTTGACATAATGTGGAAGGAGAATTTGTTCCTATCCTGGCCAGAGGGGATATGAAATTCTGGATTCTTTAAGGAGATGTTTCAGCAAAAGCACAATTAGAATGATTAGTGGAGTCAGTTGAAAATGACGAAGATTTTTTTTTTAATTTCACCTGTGTCTTTACAGATTTACCTGTTCATGCACATGGGTAGAGCCAGGCTGACAGACTTATCAAAGTATGAAAGGCATGTGGTGTAAGGCTTTTTAATGCTTGATGAAGTGTGAATCCAAATGGAACAACATGAATAAATTCATTCTTGGGATTTGTAAATAAATGCATTAAATGTCTTGAATATTTAATTCACTTGTTCCTAATAATATTTGTTGACATGGAAGATAATAAAGCGTAATGACTCCTAACCTCCTAAATGGGAATAATCCCTAGGAGCTGTCATTAATATGGAAAATTTTAGAAGATTGGGTTTCAGTGGCTAATAATAAATGTACTGCCTGCTTGAAATGGTGTTTGATGGATGTTACAACCTTCTCTTGGAAGAAAAATTAAAAAAAAAAAAAAAAAAGCATCTGTATACTCCTTACACGCTGTATTCATTCACTTTGTCAAATATATTTTGCTCATTGTGTCCACTCTGGATTTTTTAGCATCAGAATATTAATTTTAATGACAACCACAAGAATATGATAGAGAAGCTTTATTTGAGAAAATAACTGAAAAATTCTACACACTTAAAAGTATAAAATAATTTCCTCTGAATTAATCGAACAGCAGAACAAATTGTCTTCCAAATTGGATTTTCTAAAACTACCATTAAGAAATTCAGCAATAGGGGTCACTTGGGTGGATTAGTTGGTTAAGCATCTGCTTCTCCCTCTGCCCCTCACCCCGCTTGTGATCTCTCTCTCACTCTCTTTGTCTCTCTCTCAAATTAATTAATTAGAAAGAAATTCAGCAATGGTATAAGACCTTAGCAGTCTACATGAGAAAAAAAAAGTAATTGTCATTACAGAACCAATAACTGGGTTTTCCCTTTGTCAATATAGCTTTGTAGCCAAGGAATATATTATTACTAAGTTAAAAGTGGGAGGGACCCAGACCTCCTTCACTCTCATTTTTTAAATGGCAACATGGAGGTCCAGTGTAGCTGACAGTAAGGTTCCTGGTGACAGAGATTTTGCAGAAACATGATTTCAGGGGGAGAAATAAGAATAAAGGAATAATTTGGCTTGTTGGATTTCTCTGAGTTCTTGCCATATCATGAAGCTCTCTGAATCACAAGGGAAAGTAAATTACCTTGAGTGTTATTTAATTTTATCATATTTATTTGAAAACTGGACATCTGAACAGGTGATAAATCTCTGGTTAATCAAAACATTGCTTAACCAAAAGACCTGAGTTTGGTCCATGATGGATGATAGAGAATTTCCCTTCATGCTTTGTTGTTTTGTCTAGTATCTGCTTCCAGCAGGGACTTTCCTGCATTTTCTCATTTACTAACATTTACAGTGTTATTCAGTTTGTTTTGCTGGAGGGGTTTCTCTTTTGTCCTTTTTTCAGTGTGAGGAATTGTTGACCTTTTGAGTACACAGCATTTAATGAGGTCCCTCTGCTGCTAAATGAACCGAGAATCAAATGCTGGCCATTCATATGATTGGGAAGAGAATTGTGCAGCTAGGCTATCTGACTTACACCCTGAAGAAATGTGTCTTTTGAAGGAACTGGAATTAGTCCTACGTAACTTGCAGTGTCCTTAAATCTGGGCCTCCATTCTGCATTGTGTCAAGGTACACAGTCTCTTAATAGTCCCTGAGATGGTAGAGATGATTATATCATAGGGCAATTCTTCATAAGTTATTTGGGAAAGTAAACAGAAATAGAGGGGAAAAAAAACCCCATATTTTGTTTGTGGTCTTTGAAATCCATACCCAGGAAATAGTCTTTGGAATCTATATCATTTTATTGCAGTATCATAAATTTAGCTGAATTTCAAATTGCTCTAAAAGTACAAACCTGCCGTAATGTTATATGTTATCACAAGGATTCAGATATACTCCAGGTCGAGTTATGGCTGCTAAAACTACCTCCACAGAAAGTTCTTGGATATTAACTTAGAAAGAAGTTTGTTCTTTTTCTTATTTTCAGAATAGAAATGGATTTCATTGTGTCTTATCCAAGGGAAAGAAAGATATTCTCTATTTTAAAAATAGAACACAATTCACATCTTATAATATTTATCTAAGGGAATGGTTTAGTTTTTTCAGAGCTTCATACCTTTCCTGGAAGAATGAGACTGAATTGTGTCTATCATTTCTATATATTTCATGTAATGTTCTAGCCTGGTACTATCTTGGATATTAAATGCACCAAAGACCATTGGCAGATTAAAGGCAAATAAATCTTAATTTATTCAATAAACATACTGATTGCCAAATATATACCAATTACTGAATTGTATAAGCAGGATCAAAGAGGGCATAGTTCCTTTCCTTAAAGACCATGGAGTGTAGGATAAAATCAGCCGATGGTGAAAACGAAGTGTGATAAATGACAAATGGAAAGCACACGGGTTATAGAGAAGAGGTATCATACTTTCTTGGTAAGAGTTGGGAAGAAAGTGTCAGCAAAGTCTTCCTGGATGAAATGACAACTAAATTGGATAGTGAAAATCAAACAGAAAGTAGTTAGCAAAAGAATGAAATATGGGAAAGGTTCATGCAAAGGACCACCTGATAGAAAGTCTATAGAAAACACAGTGTCTCAGCAAAATTAGAGGGCCAATTGCCTTGAGGGAAACAGGAGAGGTAGGTGGGGGCCACATCTTGATGACTTTATTTCCCTTGCTAAAGAATTTGAACTGTATTCTTGGGGCAAGGGGAGACTCCTGATAAGGTTCAGGGTGGCATCATCAAACTTTTATCTTAGAAAGATCACTCTGTTTAGGATGAATTGTAGGGGAGCAGGATGAGAGGCAGGGAGACTGTTGGAAGTAAGAAATAATAGTGGCCTGTGTTGAGATAAGAATAGATAGGATGTGAGGGAAGAGTGAAAATGATGCCTAGGTATGACTAGGACATCAGGGTAAATAGTAGGGCCAGAATCAACCCTACTGGAAAGATGGTGGTTGTGACTCTGGAGTTTGAAATTTGAGTTTTGATTTTGAAGATACTGTGTGGTATTCTTTAAGGAGAAGGAAAAGACTGTTACCTGATTAGATGATGCTTGCGTGTGTGTGTGTGTGTGTGTGTGTGTGTGTGTGTGTGTGTATCTTATTGTAGATGATAAGCCCAAAACCCACATGTTGTGGGCAGAAGATAGAGTAGTAGAGACCTGAAATCTAGATGGTGAAAAAACCATCTGAGAGGAGCTGGTGGAAGTTGAAAATCAAACTTTGAAGATAAGGAGCAAAGTACATAGCTGTGAGGATTGGGTTGGACCCCTGGTTATCTTTATCACTCCTAGGTTCCTTTGGCTGTATTTCCTAGGCAAGAAGCCAAATGGGAGGCTGGTCAGGGTCCATGATTTTAGCCCAAGCACTAAAAGGTCATGGACATATGCATCATCATTGATTGGTAATGATAACATACCCACATTAATCATTAATGTATACTAATTAGTAGGGATATAGGATCAGTAAGACTTCTGGATGGAATGACATCTATGTGCGGTCTTGGAAGACAAGAACAAATGTGGCTAAAAATGGGGAAAGAGGCATTCCAGGCAGAGGAACATTTGCAAAGGACCATTTTCTTAAATGGTTTATTTATTTCTTAAATAAAAGAATTTTCCCTATGTGCCTAGAAGTTATTTAAAAACATATTTAAGACATCACAAACAAGATAGAGCCTTCAGAAAGCAGTTCACAAGTTGTAAAAAGTTACTGGGGAAAATCAAAGTTGCTAATAAATTTGAAAGGATCATTTACATCATCTCACTCAGTGGTTACCAGGAATAGTCCAGTGCAGCAATGGGGAGCATGGGCTCTGAAAAGGGACTGGCTAGGTTGGGACCCCAGCTTCCTACTTCATGGCTGTATGTCCTCAGGCAAGTGTTTTGTTTTGTTTTGTTTTAACTTTTTTTGGACCTCGATTTCCTTAGCTATGAAAGCGAGATAACATAATACCTGACTTAAAGAGTCGTGGCACAAAGTGCTCACAACTGCTCCATACACATTAGCCATTGTTGTTAAGTTTTTATTTTTCCTGAACACATATCCATGGATCAGTTTGTTCAGAAACACTAGGAGAAGTTTTGGAAAATACAGTTTGCTGATTCCCCAACCCCAGAATTTTTCATTCATTAGATCAGAGGTAAAATACAGAAATAATGAACTTTCAGAAAACATGAACAATTTTGGGATCTAGTACACATTGTAAATGAAGAACCTTGACCCAGAGAAATGGTTAAATTAGTTATGCAAGATGAAACAGAAAACCAGGATGGAGGCAGATTCCAGAAACAGGTCTACTCACAGCAAATTCTGGCAACCCACTTTGTTGCGCAGCGCAATCTATCTAAAACATTTTAAGTCAAACAAAATTATTATGTGTAGAACAGAGAGACTATATTAAAGCAGCCATAGTAAAAAAAAAAAATCAATTTACATCCATGAGAAAAAACATGAAGCCAGAAAGAATTTAATCCCAGGTGGTATAAACATAGGTATGTCTCAAATGGAGAACGTCTGAGGGGGAGAGGCCAGGAAGAGCAAAGTATGGTAAAAAATGTCTCACTTGAGAAATTTTGAAGACATCAGACTAAAGGGACACATTCATATTTCGGTAGGGTATGTAAGTGATCTGTCCAGGCAGTTGAGCACGATCAGCGCATCCAAGTTAAAAGGATTCAAGCAGAGTTTGGATGTGCCCCACTGACAGGGACTCAAAACAGAGATGCACGCACTGTGATGAGAGTTGAATTTAATAAAGCCTGAAGTCTTCTTCACAATTCTTTGGTGGAGGAATGGGGGAAGTGAGTCCAAAGACACTTAGGCAAAATTGTGGTACTAAGAATTTGTTATTTTGAAAACTTTGATGGAATCTGGCCCATGAGAGGAAAAGAAATACCCTTCGCAATTCTCTGCATATATCAGGTTTACAGACAATTCTAGAAACAAGAGGAACCAAGCAAAAGATGGCAAGATTTCATCAGTTTAGCCAATTTCTAATGATTAATTACTATGGAGTGAGAAAAGTAATCTATGAGGGAAACACCAAATTTTGGTGTCAGACATGGTTTTCATTGACATTTACAAGGTATATGTGATATGTGTTAATTATTTTTTTCTAAAGGGATAGCCTTTACCTCTGATTATGGATCATACAAAGGTCCCATCTTAATCTGAGGAGCTGTTTCAGTTCGTTGTGCTCAGCTTCATGGACAGATGAAGGCTTAATTGCAGCCCTGCTTTGGTCCCGCATTTATTTGATAATGGCACTTCTGCCTGTTTGGGCGTTTCTCAGTGCGTGTGGATGGTGAAATCCTCATTCTGGCCACTCCCAGGGCACCATGCCATCAGAACGGAAGCTGAAGCTTTAGTTCCCCCCACCTTTTGTTTTATTATGAAATATTTTAAATGTTCAAAAAATTGCAGGGAATAACAAACTTCTATGTATTCACTACCCAGATTTAATATTTCATTCTGTTTACTGGACTCTTCCCTTTTAATTCTTTAAATAAATAAAAAATTACAGATAATTGCCCACTTTGATGAGCACTTGCTGGCAATCAGAAATGGGAAGCAAAACACAGTGGAAAGGGTAGCTTTTTCATCACTAAATTCAATTTCAATGGAGGGAAGAAAGTACACATTTTAGAGTACCTCCTGTACATTTGATGCTAGGCCAAATACTTTCACATACATTCATTTGTGTGTTGGTGAGCTGGCTCTCAGAGGAAAAAAAAGAAAAACTGAAAACCCGATGTGCAGTATTTGCTGGTTTTGTAGTGTGGAAAGACAACCATTAGGACTGGTTTTGAGCCACCAACAGTTTAACAACTGGCTTGCAGAATTCCTGAATATTTAACAATCTGCTCTTGTGAGCCAGGGCAAGCTGGCTCCAGCATACACCTGCCTGTATTCATTCATTGAACAGACATTTGTGGGGACTATCGATGTGCTATAAACGCTCTGAAAATAGCATCCTTTCTTGTAAAACAGCCTTTCTACCGGACTCGAGTCTTGAAAGATTGAGGTATTGTTATCTTCCTTTTATGGGTGTGGAAACTGAGGCCCCAAGAAGTTAGGTGTATATAGAGGCTTCTTAACATAGAAACTTCTCTTGATAACATGCCGTTATCCCTTTGTCATTTACTTTAGCCATACATGCCACCTAATTTATATCTGCTCATACCCATGACTCTATATGTAGCCCACTTAAGCTTTCTCTGCCTGTGAACAGGGCAGGTAGAGGAGTCTGGGGAATTAACATCCCCTGGAAGCTGCCTTCATCCAGTGACTGAGGGGAATTAGCAGATGAATACTCCATCTCCCTCACCCTTTGAATGGCATAACCTTGAAATGTATATTTCATACTGGATTCTCCAGCAGGATTAAATGCATAGGGATTAGTTCCCCTCATTAGTGACTAACTTGAAAACACACCCTTTTTGACTGCCTTCCCTTTCTCTCATCCCTACATCCCTACCTGGGTTTCTACTCCTAGATATACCACTTGCCCTGGAATCCCTGCCTCAGGCTCTGCTTTTGGGAGAAATCCAAACTAAGATAGGTACTTGGTCAGTCAGACTCCGGAGCTCTGCTTACTTTTTCTACCTACTACCCTGCTTCCTAGAGCTCATTTTTTGCCTTTATATTTCTGGGTCATGCTAAAATGCCAAGATCTCAGTAAGGGTGACAGCCCTAGGAGAGCTGCCTGCCTTCTCCCACAGGGGTTCCTAATCCATGCCCTTGGAGAAGAACCAGCTTCACCAGGACACTGTAGCTGAATACCACATTTATTCCTGGTCCAAGCATATATCCTGAGTCTGACTGTCTTAACTGCTGGACTGAGCTGACCTGGAAAACAAAGAAGCATGATTAAAGATATAACTTATTCCTCACCTATAATTCCAGACCTTGGAGTCACCTTGAGGAACCTGGAATGTCCCATGCTAACCATCTTCCCACCCCTTCCCAGTGAGCCCTCCCAGCAGCACTCAAATGTAGAGCCAAAAGTACCTTCTAAACAAAAGGCCTTCCAGGTGCATAATCCTTCCTTAAGTTTTACTATTTCAAAGTGGCTCTGTCACCTACTCTTAGCGCAGCCCCTCTCTGTCCCCTATGACACTTACTGCTGTTTTAATTTCATACTATTTCTGTGCTTATTTAATATCTGTGTCCCCCCACAATAGACTGAGAGTGTACCAAGGAGGATCTCTGTCTGCTTTTTTCTCCAGAGATCTTTAACATCTAACCTGTTATCTGGTACATAGTAAATGCTGAATAAACACTTTTGAATGAATACATAGAAGAGGGGCAAAAGTGAAGAATAATTCTGCTTATTCTGGGGTGAACCCAGATGTTGACTCTACCCATGTCCTGGGTCTTCCTTCACATCTTCCTGTAACCTCCTGCGCTCAAATATATTTGAATATTTAAAAAAAAATCAGCCTAGCCTGATATATCAGAGTAGGGACTCTGGAGTTAAATTCCTTGATTCAGGTCCTGGCTAAGCAATTGCTAAACTGTGTGACCTTTGGCAACTTGCTGGACCTCTCTGTTCTTCAGTTTTCTCATTTGCAAAATGAGGAAAAGAATAGCTAGCTCTAAGAGTTGTTTTGAGGAGTAAAAGTCTTAATGTGTGTAAAGTGCTTGCAACAGTAACTGGCATATAGTAGTAACAACAGACACAATGTTCACTCAATAGCAAGTTTGCAGTTAACTTCTATCATTACCTTTAAAAAAAAAAAACTAAACTTTTTTTTTAAAGGTTTCCTCTAAGGAAAAGCTTTCTGTGCTTTAGGATAGGTTCTCAGCTCTGATCCTGGTGACTTGAGCTGCCTCTACCAGCCTCTTGCCTTCATCTACTGCTTATCTTCTCTGTGCTGTCTAAACTCCAGGCTCCCTGGCTGCTTTTTTTTCCTTCAAATACAGCAGAATTTTTTTGTGTGTTTTAGGGCCCTTATCAACACTGTTTTCTCTGGCTAGAACACTTTCACATTTGCCTCTTTGAGTTGCCTCTTTCAGGAGTCACCTCTTCCATGGAGCTTTCCTTGATCTAAAGAAGCTCAGTCCCAAGCCACTCTATCCTGGAGCACTTATTATCGAGTGTAGTCATCTAACATGGTTGTTTGATTTCTGTCTTCTACCAGAGCACCAACTCAATGAGTGTGCTGACCCCTGCACCCAGGCCTGAGTGTCAGTACACATGTAGAATCAATGAACATTGAGGCGCAGCATTAGGTTGCAGATCCCAAGGTCTGGCCTTGCCCCCCAAGTTGCTCCCACAGGGTTACTGTGTCTCTTCTTGTTCCTGTATTGTGCCTGCCCAGCTCTGACATCATGCTCTCAAGCCAGCATCCCACCTCATAGCACTGGCCACACGTCGTGGCTACTATTCTCAATTCCTCCCAGCTTCCAGGCTCTGTTGAAATCCTGTTGGTCTCCCACTTTGAACCCTCCAGTGGCTTCTCATCACACTTATCTTAACATGACAAGGTCTTTGTCTTGTCTATGTCTTTCTGTCTTCCTTTCTGTCATTGTGCTCCAACCAGACTGATCTTCTTTTGTTTCTCAGACATGCCATGCCTGTCTCCACCACAGGCCTTTGCTCTTGCTGCTCCTGCCTACAAGGCCCATCCCCGACCTCAGACCCTAGCGGGCTCTTAACTTATCTTTCAGCTCATTGGAACCTTCCCTTACCTCTCATGTTACATGGTACTCTGAGATAGGTGTATTAACCTATGTTTTTACCTGTTTTATTTTCTTTATAGCTCTTACCATTATTTGAAATCATCTGCAAACCTGCAAACCTTCCTACCTATCTCTTGCACCAGAACATACACTTGTTAGGGCAGGAAACTTTACTGTTCCTCTTAGTCATCACTATATACCTAGTGCCTAGTATAGTGCCTGGCATATAGTAGGTTCTTAATAAATATGTAATGAATGAATGAATGAATGACACAATGAATGAACTAGCGCCCTTGTCTGTTCTTTGGAGACACAGTGGCTCTCCCCAGAATCACTGTTTTCTGAGTAGAGTTTGAGGCCGCCTGCCTGGCCCCTGATACTCCTGATAAAAACACAGCTACCACATTACTAGCTCAGGGGTCCTCAGTACGCCTTGCTCTCCTCCATTCCCTCCTGTCCTGGATGATGTCCTGCTATGAGTCTCTCTCTTTAACCCCCTGAGACAACAATTTCAGAAGACAGCCAGTGTGGCTTTACATGCTGGCAAATCCAGGTTTAAATCCTGCATCTTCCAATTGTGAACCCAGGCCTTGACCAAGTCACCATGCCTCTCTGAGCCAGAGCTTTCTTAACCATGAATAGATACTGAAGAGAGAAACAGCAAATATCATTGTTTCAGAGGGTCACTGGGAAAATTACATGAGATAATACATCAAAAGGGTTTGGCACAACAGTAAATTGTACACTAACCGTTGGACATTTTGACAGTTGGCTACACTTTCAATTTGGCTTGTCTTCAAGTCCTGGCATCTTTTCTGTTCCATGAATTTTCACCCTCCTGACACCACAGCCTTGTCCCACACAAGCCCCCATGCTTGGACTGACCAGTGAATTAATGACCATGCATCATTTTGAGTGACAGCCTTGCAGTTCTGTAGAAACTGTGAATGTGACCCAAACAAAGAAGCAGCTGGATTGTAGGACTTAGAGCTATAGCTCTGCATGTTGCCTCATCAAAGCAGAATTCTCCTACACAGTCTCCCTGGTGGGAAGGGGGGTCAGATGCTGGCCCATAACCATCACAGATGGCTGATGCCTCATAGCACAAACCCCATCTCTGGTGATACATGTGGAGAAATGTTCTGATTAGATAATAATGTTAACTTTCTGAAAACCCATACAGGGAGAAATAATCTGTTTACACCTAATGACAAGGTCAAATAGTAAGCATGGGTCTATTTACTTAGAAGCAGACCACGAAGAAGGTGAGACATTTTAAGACTTAGTACCAGGCTTTTCTAGAACTGAGTATGGAGACACACTCACCTGGGAGCTGGGCTTCACTTGCTCCTTTAGAGCTCTGCCAATGAATACTCTGTCCCAGACCCTCCCACCTTCTGGTCTTGAGGTAAGTAAAGCCAGGTATTCACCAGCTCTAGGTCCTTGTCTCTCGGATATCAACTGTCATCACTCACCTTTCAGCCCTCACGCAGTTCAAAATGAATTTCTCACCACTTGCTTTTCTAGCAAGACCTGGATATAAGTTAGAAAGTCCTCTCAGAAGATGAAAGCAAGTATGGGAAAACAAAATAATAAAATGCCCAGACATAGTCATTAGGATTTGTGGAGGACAATAAGTGGTTATTGCTTAGAGCATCTCTCTCGATTCATTAAGTTGGAATATAAACCAGTGATGTTAAGTAAGCTATTGCTTAGGAACCCACAATGACTCATCTTCCATGCAGGCTAAAATCTTTGAAGGAATTTGTGAGCATTTAGTAAAGCCATTTACCTGTCATTGGCCTCTCTCTAATTCCTTGGTTATGAAGTGATGTCTTTCCAAACATCCCATGAAAAGAAATTAGAAAGAGACAACGATGCATAGTATCACTAGTAAATAAATAATACACATTCTGGAAACTCAACTTCATTGAGAATATCACTGTTCCATGCTAATTACTTTATTATGGGTAAAAAGCTTTATGATTGAATATGTAGGATCGTCCTAAGTCATCATTAAATGTGAAAGTCTGTTTCTCCCTTTAATGGCTTAAAAAAATTCCCTAGAATGATGGAAAACCTTGTTTGTGGCAAGAACTTTAACCAACTGCATCATCTTACAAAGAAGTATATAAGTTTTGTGTTTAAAAATGAATTATTACAAATATTTCATTCTGTTTAGAAGTAATCTAGGTGGAAAGGCCTTCTCAAAAATCCTAACTTTCACAATTATGTTGGTTATTTTCTTGTGGATTTCCTAAACCTTACAGATACACACATATAAAAACATTGCTATATTAGTTATCTGCTAGTATTGAACAAATTACCCCTAAAATCAATGACTTAAGGCAACTCACATTTATTATCTCACAATTCCTGCACGTCAGAACCCTGGGCATGACTTAGCTGAGTATTCTGGGTTCCTAATAAGACTTTAATCAAGGTATTGGCTGAAATTGTTGTCTTATCTTAACTCTTGACTCTGGGTGGATCTGTTTCCAAGCTCACCGAAGTGATTGTCACTAGGATTCCGTTCGGCAAGGACTGCTGAACTGAAGGCCTTAGTTCCTTACTCGCAGTTGGACCGAAGACTCTTGATTTTCTGCCACATGGGCCTCTCCACCAGGTAGCTTGCAACATGGTGGCTTGTATCATCAGAGAGAGCAAGCAAGATGGCAAGACAGCAAGTATAAGCAAAATGGAGGATATAGTCTTTTGTTAACTGATCTTGTAAGTGACATTCCATCACTTTTGCTATATTCTATTTGTTAGAGGCAAGTCACTAAGTCCATTACATACAAAGAGAAGGGGTTTCCCAAGGGCATGAACACCAGGTTCCAGAGTTCATTGATGGCCGTCTTGGAGGCTGCCTGCCACAAATGCCAAGGACAAAAATCTAAAATGATTACGAATCTACAATTACTCTCTAGACACAAAGCAATAACACTGAACCATATAGTGAAAGACCATATGTTGTAGTGTTTTAATACACAGACCTAGGTGACACACTGCAGTTCAAATTCTGACTCTGCAATGCCTTAATTATAAGAATTTGGGCAAGATTTATCATCTCTGTAAAGTGGAGATAATTCCTACCTTACAGGGTAGGACAGTATAACTTTTTCAGTATGTTGTTTACTACATAGTAAATAGTAGTAGTACTAGTCATAGTATTTTGTGTGACTTATGTAGATCAGATTTTGTTTTTGCCATTGACTTGGTAATTGTATGAACTAGGACAAGTACCTTAATCTCATTGTGTCTGTTTCGGTTTAGAATGCAGTTTGCTACAAGTAACAGAAAACTATAGTGGCTCAAAGGAAAAAAAAAAAGATTATCTTAAAAAACAAGACATCTGGGAAGACAAACTGGATAAAGTGGAGTAACAATATTTTTGGGAACTGAAACTTGCTCTTTTCATTTTTCCCTACTTAAAATGTTGGCCTTTGTACGCATGCTTGTTGCTTCAGGTTGTAGGACAGGTGTTCCATCTCCATTCTTAACTCCATGTTTCAGCAGGAAGAAGGAAAAGGAATTCCCAAGATAATGGTAAGGTGAAGTGTTAGAATGACAGGTATGTGGTAGTCTTGGAGAGTAACCAGTCCTAGTTTAAGGATGACAGGAGAAGTCTCAAAATTTTTCCAAAAAAAAAAAAAAAATAATAATAAACAGGCTGTCTGGTTTGATTAAAGTATATTGAGAGGAGATGTATGCTAGAAGATGAAGAAATGTCTTACTAATAGGAAGATCAGAAGCTAGATGGACAACAAAAAGAAAAAAAAAAGTGAAGCAATAGTTAATTCCAGAGAAAGCAAAAAGTTATATCAGGAAGACAGGTGAAAACATAAAATGCTACAAGGTTTAATGAT
Organism: Potos flavus; assembly: GCA_028534135.1. NCBI lineage: Eukaryota > Metazoa > Chordata > Mammalia > Carnivora > Procyonidae > Potos > Potos flavus. The sequence continues at coordinate 42,626,324 of CM052898.1, read as the reverse complement.
GAACATTAATTACATAGCCATGCCACTGAATATTGGTTTAATATCTAAGAAGTAAAATATAACTATTCCAGAATAATAGGGGGAGAGTAACTGTGTCAGTTTGTGTGTGTGTGTGTGTGTGTGTGTGTGTGTGCGCGCGCGCGCATTTTGTGGGGGTCATGTAAGAGAGCTTCATTTTTTAAAAAAATATTAAGCTAACAAATCCTAGAAAAAAACTGTAACATTAACAGATATTGGAGATTGTTAATGGTTTCATCTAGGGAGTGGGCATTGGAGGTAAGAATAGTTGAGTAGAGAATATTTATTGACTGTAGCTGCATTCCTACTGTGAGGAGAGAGAACAGTCCATGAAGCCTGATACAAAGAAAAGTGTCAGGGGAGTAGAACTGAAAAACTAGCTATGCTTTATTTTTTGTAGTCTTGTCATGAAAGAATGAAAGCCATGTTTCCTTTCTTTCTTCTAAGGGCATCCCAGGAGAAAGTTAAATTAAGTATTTGTTTCCTTGAGAAAAGGAGGACTAAAAGAAGTTCAGCCTCATTTTAAGGAGATATTTAGAGTTTCTAAGACTAGGGCAGCAAACTAAAGGTGGCCAATCCCAATACTGATGGAGCACCCAAGGACAGTACAGGTCCTCAGAGGTGGGGACTGACCATAAACTCTGTGGCATCAAAAGTTCAGTAGTTAACTTAAACATAAAAAGTATGTGGGCTGGGGAAATTTGAGACCTAAAACTTTGAATGAACCAAATGGCCTTGATCAGCAAACACTTTAGTGAAGGCCAAAAACCCTTCCCCAAATTTCTTAGACTAAATTAATCTCTTTGGGATTTCTGTACCACCTAGGAGGGAGAGGGTGCCCCTCTGATTATCATTATTGGATATTTTATTATCCTTAGCAAGTGGTGTTTCAAATTGGGTTTAGATTTTTTGAAAGTATCTTTAATGTGAAATTTCTTGTTACAGAGAATATTCCATTTCACTATCTTAGAGAAGCACATGTCAATCCAGAAGTAAATATGTAAGAGGAGTATAGAAACAGAACCAAATGTTAGTTATATAGGGATAGAGGTCATGTCGTTCTTGGTTGCCTTGATATATTTCTTGAATGAATGAAATACTGTTTGTGACATTGAGTCCCAAAGGGGAGGACTCTTCATATAGCTAAATAAGCAATAGCTATGTTGAAAGGGTTAAAAAGGTACTAAAATGTCAGTAGAATAAAATGTTGGGCAGAATTTGGTGAATCAGTGAATGGAGGGGGGTCTGGAGGTAGGCTCAGCATTGAAGTTACTCTGTGCCCATCTTAGGGATTTCTGCCTTCTTCCCATGTCCTACATATGGAATAACTCCTATCTGGCATGACAAAAGAGGGAATTTGGACTTCTTTCTTTCTTTCTTTCTTTCTTTTTTTATTAACATATAATGTATTATTTGCCCCAGGGGTACAGGTCTGTGAATCATTAGGCTTACACATTTCACAGCACTCACCATAGCACATACCCTCCCCAATGTCCATAACCCAGCCACCCTATCCCTCCCCACCATCCCAGCAACCCTCAGTTTGTTTTGTGAGATTAAGAGTCTCTTATGGTTTGTCTCTTCTGAAGGCTCCTTCACTCCAATCTTGTCCAGTCTCATTCCAAGCAATATAATCACCAGGCATCTGGTAGATCATCAGTGACACACAATATGAGATCTATGTAGATTATGGGCTGCAATGTGTCTCTTTCAAATTCAGTATGAAAGTTTATGTAGAATTCTACCTACCTGGAGAAGACTGGTAAAAGTTTATGCAACTTTCTAGTGCATTCTACTACTCCTCCCAGTCAATAAGGATTATGAAAGTCGCTTTATTTCTTGTGGGCAATACAGATAATATAATTATTAAGAGCAGAACCCTGGAAGAAACTACATTCAGATCTGAGATGTACCACGAATGATCTGTATAGCCTTGGGCATATCTTTAAGGTTTTCCGAATCTCACTTTCTACATCTGTGAAATGGAGATAAAATGGTAACTAAAACACGTAGCATACTAAACTCATAAGCAGTATTTATACTGTTAGTATTCTTCATATGAACCTTTGTCTTTTGTCTCTTAACCGTCAGTGGATGGGTGTTGGTTCACTTTGTCTTTGAAACTCAATTTTTAGGAGAGGAAACATTTGTACAAAAATAGAGTGGAATAAAAAAGAAGAAAAAAACAAGTTGTAAAGCCCTAAGTTATCTGCTAAGTGAGAAAATAGAATGTTTCCAAAACCTTCCCACATCTAAATGTGGTTCCATCACCGTAACACTAGACATGCAGTTCCCTATGGCTTTTGTCCACACCTCTTGGCTGTAATGGGCTATTGACTCAAGCTTAATTTGGCTTCCAGGATTTGGTTTCTGTATGTGATGTACAGTCTGCAAGAAACATAGGGCCAGTTTTGTTTTAGGAAATGAAGATTAATAACCAGCAGCCGGCTCATTAATAACGTTGGGCGTGTGGGACAAAAACAAATTTTTAGATAAATTTGTAATCCCATAAATATTGGTGAAGCAGTAAACTTCTGATTCTAAATTAGTTAAGTTTCTAAGGCTATAAAACACTTTTATTGCTGACTTCCTTTTCTAAAATATCCATCTGGGACCTTCAAAGAATAATGTCTACCATCTTCTTCTAAAGCAATCTTATTTTTACAGTATTTGTAGAGTAAGAGCTTGTATTAATACTCTAGCTCTTTTTCCTTGAAGGATCGGCATGAGCCGGGAACTACTGAAGTGACACCATCTAATATTAGCACATGTTTATACCATGTAGTGACCCTTTTTCAAGTCTGGGTAATCTCTAGGGGTGGAATATTTTCACTTTGCATTTTCAGTTTGATTTTCTCTTCTGTGTTCAGATCGTTAGACTAGCTTTAGTCTCGGAACATTACCTTTTCTGTACTTGAGAACCAGAAATAATTGCTTTTGCCTAGTGCTTTATAGTTTACAAATCATTTTCCTGTCCTTTGTTCTTTGACCCCAAACCACTCTTTACAATAGGTATTATTAGCCCTTGATGAGGAAAACAAGATTTAAAGGTGTTAGGTCACTTGCTAAAAATTAACACTAACCGGAAGTGGTAAAGCTAGAAGATCTTGAGGTTCCAAATTTTATATTCCGTTCATTCTGATAGAGAAGGGAAGGCTTTGGGTGACAAAGATGACCTCTGCATACTAACAGTTGTGCTATGGGCTGTTGCTCACAGATAGTGGCTCTCATTATCCTTTCTCTCTGTATCATGTATTTTTTCATGGGAACACTTGCTAGTCCCTCTTACCCTCCTCCTGCTGCCCTCTAGAAACAACTTCTTATCCATTGTTTCCTATGTTTGAGTCTCCCTCCCCCTCCCAAACAGACCCCAACAGAAGATTTGGGTGCAAGTTGTTCAGGACCTTGGGATCGTGACCTGAGCCAAAGGCAGACGCTTAACCGACTGAGCTACCCAGGCACCCCTACTAGATATAATTTTAAAAATGCAAATCAGAATGATCCCACTGAGGGGTGGCCACTCCTATCCTTCACTGGTTGAAGTTTGCTTCTGGGGATGTTAACTTCTCATTTTGACATGTATGGAGTGACCATGCTCCTGTGGGCAGGAGAAGTCCTCAGGCAGAAATACAGGCAGTTGAGACAGGAAGCCATCAGCATGTATCATTTTTGTCCACTGAAGTTACAGTTTTCACCTTTGCCTGGGTGAATATATGGATATAGGGGGACATCAAACTGTGTCTGCTGTAGCCATTTTTTTTTTTTAACTGTGAATTTTAGTCATATGGTAATCTTTCCTTCAAGACATTTGTATTGTATCCTCTCTCCGGTCTCTTTGTTGTAAGTGACAGAAAACTGAACCCAAACTGGCTTTACCCACAAAAAGGAACTTGTTGGATCTTATAAGACGAAAGTTTAGATGAAAGTCTGTTTCAGGTGCCAAATGATGTAGGGGATAGTGCATCCAGTTGCCTTCATTTCCTCTGTACAGTTGCACTCTTTTCAAATAGGCTCTTTCCTCATAGTCAAAAGTGGCTGCCAGCAGCACCTGGTTCTCTCTTCTTCTAGGTTCAAACCCAATAAACATTTTATTTAGAAGGCCTGGCAAAAGTTCTAAACTTCATTCTTACTGAATTGCTGTATATCACATGCCCACTCTTTGAACCAGTCACTATGGCCCGGGATATGTGACACACCAGTTGTCTTAGATCTACATCATATGTCATCCCACAGGTTCAGATTCTATAGGCTCAAGCTGGAGAGAAGTGTATTCCCAGATGAAAGTTAAGGCTGTACCCTGCAGAAGGGATAATGGATACAGAGAAGCCAGAGAGTAAATATTCAGTGCAATCATCCAGGAGAATTAGGTGTCAATATTTATCTCTAAGTGCCATTTCTGGAAAGAGTTTTAGATGTTAAGGAGCACAAGTGGGATGGGGGTGTAATGGATAATATTCACTAAGGTAGCTCACGGAATGGTGGACCCTGCTCCCTGCTTGTGTTTCTTGGTTTTCTCGGCCAGTCTGTGGCTCCTAATATACACGTTCAGGAAATCTCTTACCTAGTCTGCACCTATGCAATTCAGACACAATTCAGAGAGAATTCCTTGAGCCCACATGCTATGTGCAAGGCTTATGTTCTCTGTCAATCATTTTTCCACTAGCAAGTGCTTATCCCTAAGTTTCTCTTCCTTCATTCTCTGTTCTGGGTGAATCTTGTTGTGCTCTGCAGTCTTTATCAGCTCCAAGAGAACACTGGCAAATAATGCAACATTTTTCATTTCTGTACTCATCCATCCTTTCATCAGTCCAGCTAGCCAGTCATCATTGATTGAATGCCTTCTGTGTGCCACAAAGGAGGCTAAGGCTAATCAGAACAAAAATTTTGACGTCGAGGAGCTGAAAATCTAGAAGGGGATATGTTAAGGGAGATAAGACACAAAAATGTATAAAAATATCTGTAATGTGAGTAAGAAATTGACCACTGTCATTAGTCATGAATAAATAAATCCCCACTCAGTTCAAAGAAAGAAATGACCCATTTTCTGAATCAAAATGGAATCTGATGAAAGAGGGGTAATAGTTAAAATTAAGTTATTGTTTGCATTTTGGAATACTTGAAATACTTGGCATGATGAAAATTCTTATTCCAGTAAGTTCAGCATATCCATTTGAAATGGCAACTCTTGGAATTCAGATTATTCCAAATTATGGCAAATGTTTAACCCCATCTCAAGGAATGTGACTTTTCTGTTTCACTAAAGTGAAAATATCTAATTTAGTTCTTATTTTTGCCTAATGTGGTCCCTGTAGGACAAAGGCCAGTATTTATTCTCTAGCAAAGACTTCATGCATTGCATGTGAATGAGTTGGTAGAACAATATAGCCCATGGGACTCTGCTAATGTGTCCATTCTGGAATAAATTAAACACAACATTAAGGTAAAGATAAGATTAGGTTTTATGATAAGGACTTTTAAGAGCCAGAAAGTTGAAAATTAAGAACACATCAGATCAAGAGACCATACACCCTTTTGCAGCAGGGACTGTGGCTTATTCCTTAATGTACCTTACCCAACTCTGGGTTCAAGGCCTGGCACATTAGTGGGTGTTCAGTAAAGGCATTTTGAGTTAATTCTTTGTCTATCTTTGGGGAAACAACCATTAATGAGGAATCATTTGTACCACCAACAACTCCTACCCTTCTATAACTCCTAGAAGGCAGGGACCATGTCTGCTTGCTCTATGCATCATAGTTCCCACGTGCAACTTGGCACACATAGAGGATATAAATTGTGGAATCAAAGTGTCAAGGATAACTTTCAACATTCTCTAACATTCTCCAAGAACTAGGAGGTAATCTTGGTCATTTCGGCTATTAACATTTTCAATTCTGTCTCTCAAACGAATACTCTTCAAGTGAGCCTCAGTTTTCCTGAACTATAAAATTACAAGGTGGGCAGAGGAAGATAATATCTATCAACTTCTTTTTTTTTTTTTTTTTAAAGATTTTATTTATTTCTCTGACAGAGAGAGACCACAAGTAGGCAGAGAGGCAGGCAGAGAGAGAGGGGGGAAGCAGACTCCCCGCTGAGCAGAAAACCCGATGCGGGGCTCAATCCCAAGACCCTGAGATCATGACCTGAGCCGAAGGCAGAGGCTTAACCCACTGAGACACCCAGGCGCCCCAATATCTATCAACTTCTTAAGACAGTTGTACAGGTAGCGTAAGTTGCCACATGGGAGTAACTAGCAGAGGGCTCGGCACATAGTGGGAGTTCAACAGGTGGCAGCTGCATCTACAAACATGAGCAAATCTTATTTTCATGTCTAGCTTCTGCCTGTGAATCACATGATTCAATAATACAAATCGGTGTCTTTTAAACTCATTTTCAGTTTCTCTGTCTTAAGCTGCTGCTGGTTTTGTAGCGGCAGAGAATTGGACTAGCAGGGAATTTGTGGGCTAGCAGAGAATTTCATTCTATGCAGGGAGTCAATGTGAGAAACACCTGGATAAGGTTGGATGTTTTGGGGTAAAAAAGGTGATTATAGAGGATGTTTGTGGTGCCGCAGTCCAAATCCCCTTTGTCCGGGTGGTGCATCCTTCCCTCACTGCAGGGAGGGTTTGCTCCTAACAGTCCACAACTTTATCCTTTGCTGGAGAATTGCCCTTGACCGACAGAGCTGCTTCACATGGAAATGCCTGGGTCATTACATCACTTCCACCTCCCCCCCAGCCAGTGACAGATGTAGGGGTACAAAAGACGCTTTTGCTCAAGTGAGGATGACCAGTGATGTCATTAACACCTCGGAGCTGTCCAGGGGATCAGGCTGGGGCTGGACTGTAGCTGAAACCTCACCTCTCCTGGCCTTCTCCTGCTCTATTTTGTTTTCCTTCTCAAGAAGCATCCTGATTTCAGACTCTTCTTCTAGGGTTGCCGACCTAAGTCAGAGATAACCTGAAGACAGAACAAAGAGATGCAATGTTTTATGTGTGGTTTTAAGTAAAATGCAATATTCTGTTAATAATGGCAGCTGACATACATATTTCACAGCATGCATAATGTTTTTCTCATGCCAACTTTCCCTTAAAATAGTTCTGCTAGGGAGTTGTTATTAGTTTCCCATTTTACAGTGAGAAAAATAAGACCAGGTTGGTTAACAAGCTTGAATAAGCTCATGAACCTAGGTCCTTGGGGGCCCCTTACTTTGTACTTCTTCAACCTTGTCAACCTCTCAGTCTGACCTTCTCTCCTGATGTACTTTTTCAACTGGATTCCTCGTTTTGTGGATGCAGAATCATTGACATTGCTTTGAAATTCACTTTTAACCACTGAAGCTTCTGGATCACCTTGGATTCCTCTAGACAAAAAAAAAAAGCCAAGCATGAAACAACCCATTTGAGATATTTGACTCCATCTAAATGTCAGAATTGTATTGCTTTGGGCACAGGCTATTACAAAACTTCCAGGCCAAAGATAAAAAGTTGCAATGTGTTCTGCAATAAAGGTTATGATATTTCATAAAAAAACTGAATAAAACAAAGTCTGCATATACAAATAAACAACTTCTCAGAGTTTATTTTTCAGACAAGATTGTGCCAAGAGAAATGCAAAGTTACCTCCATTCTGTGTCAGAGAAAGAGTAGCTAATATTTGAAAATATTTATCAGTGCTATTTAATATTATTACCAAGAAATTTTTAGTTTGTCTCTAAATATACACTAAATATATAGTTTGCAGGCGTTGGAAATAATAGGTTCCTGAGAGAGAGAGAGGAGAAATGTAATATATATATATGTAGAGTAGATGCCTATAGAAATAATTTTATTTATACTATTAATGATTTCTAGATAATACTGCCTCTGACAAAATTATAGTAAATTATATCATGTCTTTTGTGTAATAATTCTGACATGTGGTCAAATTACTGCAAAATAAGTATTTAGGAATATGTTTTAAATCATAACAACCTTAGAGAGGAAGCAAGTGAGTGCAACAGGGAGAGAGATTGATTGGTCTAGGAAAGATGGTTAAAAGATTCTTTGCCAAAATGCTGTCCTTGCACTTACGTGGTACTTATTTATTTTTAGTTGTTATTTTGTCTGTAATGATTCGCCACACCATAGTAAAAGATAATTAGCTCCTGCTGTAGTACATAGGTTCTGAAATGTTGTCTGTTACACTGTGTGGCAGAATAATAATTTGATATGTTAGCTGGTATGTTTTTATTCTTAGTAAATAATTTTTTAAATCCATTGCCCTGCCAGAAATGTCGAAACATCCACTGATTCAGGACATAGCGGTTTAGGTACATCCCAGATAACACAAAAGTGAAATCTTGGCTTTTGAGTTTTAAAACAGACTTTTCAAATACATTGCAGATAGAGAAGTTCGGGGAAGAAAGGCTTTTCAGTTGCAAGAACCTGACCTTTAAAACTAAATCCAGAGAACTCAGGGCATGTATTTTCAAACATAAACAATTAAGCACAAAAGAAGGTATGACTGGGCAGAGTCAATTTTCCTGCCCTCTCGGACTAGATAATGAGCCCATAAGAGACATCTGGTATGAACACAGCAGCAGTAAGTTACTCAAAGAGACAAATAAAAATGTCACCTTCAAGGGAAGGAAGGAGATGGCTGAAACCCTACATCATGAATTTGGTGGAAAGGCAGACCCACAAAAGAGAGGTGTATCAGGGGTGCAGGTAAGAAACTGAAGGCTCAGGAAAAGCCTGGAAAAGATGATTCTTGAAGCCAAGCAAACAGTTTGATGTGAACCAAAAAAATTCCCTGGGAGTAGGTTTGGCAAACAAGGCCTTCAGCTGACAGATGGGGTTATCCTGGATTTAATCTCAGTTTGAGAAATTAAGGAGGTGGGTCTAAGCAAAGAATCACGAAGAGCAGCCATGTTTGTGGACAGCAGTTTGTCTTTGTCATTGAGGTAGTGGAAGGAAAGAGAATTTACGATATGAACAGTCTTATAGCCCTTTTTTTTTTTTTTTTTCATCGTCTGGAGAGATGTAAATGCCAAGCAAACTCACATATAAACACTTGGGTAGAAGAAAAATTACTGCTCACCTGAAACACACCCTTGATCCCTTCTATATAGACAGTTGAAGAAAATTTCTCTCCTTCAAGGATGAATAATTAAGAAGGACCAGCAGACAACTATAAAAAGATCCTATGAAGGAGAAAATAGGAGGAAGAAAACAGGAGCAAATGACAGTCAAATGTTGTGGAGAGAGGTAGCCAGAGTAATTTGCTAGCATGGCTCCTGAGAATGAGCCTGTCTCTCTTCTCCCTTCCATATCCTCTGTAAGGCCCCTTCCCCTCAAGTTCTGGCAAGGGGCTGGGAATGGGAATGTGAGTTTGAGGACTCCAAGCCAGAGCATCCTGGGCGAAGGCGGGTGAGGTTCCCCTGTACTAGGAATGGTGAGTAGGGCGTACTGTACCTTTAAAAGGCACGCTCAAGCAAGGAAGGTCACACACACCTCATAAAGACCCTTCTGGTTCCAAAGATACACAAGAGAACTACTAGGTGTTCCGTCTATCCTATAGGGGCACAGAGGCACAAAGGACAGACCTTTTCATGTTCTTGTCTATTTTTGGTATGATTAGAGGCTAGAGGGAACAGTGATGTTTCCAAGAATTTCAAAGCAAGTAGATGATGGTCAACGTTAGTCAGGGTTTTTCAGAGAAATAGAACAACTAGGTTGGAGAGAAATGGGGGAGAGAAAGAAGAGGTATTGATTGATTTTAAGGAATTGGCTCATGAGACTGTAGAAATTGGCAAGTCCAAATACTGCAGCATAGACCAGCAGGCTGGAGATCCAGGGAAGAGTTGATGTTGTTGCACCTTGAGTCTGAAGGCAGTCTGGAGGTAGAATTGCCTCTTCCTTTCAGGAAGTCAGTTCTTTTTCTCTTATTGCCTGCATCCTATGGAGGGTAATCTGTTTTACTCAAAGTCTATGATTTAAATGTCAATTGCATCTAAAAATTACCTTCACTGTGACATCTAGATTGGTATTTGATCAGATATCCGGGTACCACATCCTACAAAGTGGGGACATAAAATTACCCATCAGGACCCCAAGCCACAGAACGAGATACTTTCACTTTACCTATTGTTTTTAGAGCTTCTCCAAATCTTTGAAGTGGGAGGGAGGGGAGACCTAGATTGATTATCTCTGACCCAGTAGATGGGGTTCAAAGGAAAAATTAAATTCAACTATTGGGGAAATAGTCACATGTCTAGAACACCCAGGTATGTGAATTGTCATCTGTCTCAACTGACCCTCTGTGCTTTGCCCAAGTTGGCTTCAGGGCCTGAAATGGCATTCTTCATCATCTCTGCTTGGCAAGGCTCCTCCTGACCATCACTTCCTCAAGACCTCTCCCAAAGCTCTGACAGACTTGGTTTCACCCTCCTCTGTGCTGATGGCTCATGCCCACTTCTGCTACTCAGACCAGCACACATTCTCCTTTCTCAGAGGCTCTCTCTCCTAGAGTTCCCAATAGGACCGAGTTCTTCTGTCTCCAGGGATAATTTGCTTGTTAAGCCTTTTTTTTTTTTTTTCCTGCTTTCCTTCCGTTTCCTGTCTTACCTCCCTTTCCTCTCTTACTGATTCCTGGCATCACCTCCCAAAGGAATCACATGCCCTCCAAACTTTTTTCAGGATCCGCTCTGAGAAAACTCAAAGATGGTGTCCCTCCTAAGAGCTTTCTTCTTTTTTCTTTAAATCACATAGTAGGTACTTGATGAATAGTCAACATGGGAGATTTAAGTCAGATATTTAGAAGATTATTCAACCTCAGATTATGAAAAAGATTTTAAGGGTTACATATATATTTAGACCTGTTTTCTTCTCTTTCTTACATGCCTTATTGACAATGGTAAGTCATGACTGACATCTGAGCTTGAATTTTGAGTGACCACCAATCAGTTCTCTCTGCCAGTGTCAGAGACTTGCCCTCACTTTCCTCCCACAGAAGAGGTCAGGATGTAGGATTTTTACAGTGGAGTTGGTCGTAATCTATCCATAGCATATGTTTAGATTCTTTCTTGAAATTATTTTATATGAGGTATATGACAAAGACCCCAAAACTACACATACGTCTTTTTTTACTCTGTTGGTTCAACAAACATTTATTCAGTGTTGTAGGAACTGGGGATTTGATGGCAAATGAAATAAGCAAATCATTTCCTGCACGAGGGACATACTGAAAAGATGATGCTTAAACAAAGCATAGAGGAGGCATAGGATAGGCATGCACAAATCTGGGAGAAAGTTCCAGCAAAGGAAACAACAAGTGCAAAGGCCCTAAACACAGACACAGACACACACGCACACACACACACACACACGCACACACACATACATGCACACACACACAGTCAATGTGTTCAGAAAGGAGGACAGTGAGGGTGGATCAGGATGAATGAGGAGAGGGATAGCAAATGGGGCCTGAGAGGTGAGGAGGGGTCAGGGAGCAGGTCACGTAGGGCTTAGTGATGATTTTGATTTTTACTCTCTTTGTTAAGGGAAACAGTTTTGAGCAAAGCAGTGACATGATCTGTCGTACGGTTTCAAAAGATCATTCCATCACCTGTGGAGGGTGAGGAAAAAGTGCAAAGAAAAGAAAGAAGCTGAGATGCCTTTGGCATGACTACATGTGTGATAGTTGGTTTTTAGTCTGTGACATCATTTAGAAGGAAAACAAACTTTAAAAAAAAAGAAACCAGTAGATTCTTTGGACAGTGGGGGTAGGGATAAGCTATTTAAGTATACTGTCATACAATTTCTTTCTCAACTGGAAAGGAGCTTAATTGCACATAGGCAGCTGAAGACCATTGTCAACCAAACAACAAAATTCAATGGATAGAGAGAGGAATCCCTTGCCAATGAAAGGGTCATATTCTCATGGGGAATTTCTTTGGAAGCCAGACTTGCTGCTCCGCTTTTTTTCAGAGCTATCCTATGTTGTTCTGTGTGAAATGAGAATTTGTTTCCTACCAGCATCTGGAAATTGAAGGATTCCATGCTGGGCAGTTAGAGAGCTGGTTTCTCCGTGTGGCTCTGTTGCAACCTTGTGGGGTGACCTTGGGACACATCACAGTTGCTCTGGTCTCTGGTCTGCAAGTCTGTAGAATGTGAGGGTGATGTTGCTCCTCTGCTGTGTTTCACCAGTGTGTCTAAGGGCCTCCTGAGATGATGCTTCTGTAAGTGTCTTATAATGAGAAGCAGCACTCAATGCATGGGCTGACAGTCATCATTAACTTTGCCCAAATGCTAAAGGAACAATGTTTGTCTTTGAAAGGGGGGATGTGACAAGCTGACAAATGGAGAAAAACAAAGTGATAACTGTCATATACTTGCTTTGTACAGCAGTGGCAAGCACTGTCCTCTTATTAAGATTCAGAAACATCACATAATGAAATAAATCTTCATATAAAAGGCACCATGTGCAAAGGCTCGGGGGTGTTTGGGGCCATGCGCACAATTGCGTGAATGAAAGGAGTACCAGGGATTCTAAGTTGGACAGGCCTGTCCAGCACGAGCTTGTGTGGTCAGAGGAAGGCTCTCTGAAAGAGATGTAAGCTGAGTGAGACTTGAGTGGTGAGAAGACGTGTTGGAGCCTGGGGGATGGGTGCTCAAGGCAGAGGGACAGTTGGTGCAAAAGTGCACACGTCAGCTTAGAAGTATTTACGCTGATGTAAATGTGCAAAGCAGTTTATTGTGAGATAGCAGCATAACCTATTAATAGAGATTAGTACCGATAAGAGAGATGTAGTGTAGCAGGTGCTGACACTCAGCCTGCTTCTGAGTTACCTGCAGGGAAGGTGGACAGTTCTCCCTAACGATATGAAAGCTTTTCACCTTAGCTGCCCACATCTGTCTGTTTCTCTGCCTTTAGACATTGCTCTTCATCAGCAGGAAAACCTGCTCTATCTTTCACAGGGTGATCAGCAGTGCTCCTGGGAACAGCCCTCAGCCAAGGGGGAACCATGCCAGGGCAAATGGCCCAGCCTCTCCATTCTCTGGTGGCACAATTCTGAGATGTGTTCCCTGCTGGTTTCTCAGAGTGTCCTCAGCAGAACTGAGCCCCGGTTGCCCACAGTGGTGACCCCTTCATTCATTCACACATGCAGTGTTCATTTCCTGGGGCTGCCACAAAAAAGGACCTCTTATTAAGATTCAGAAACATCACATAATGAAATAAATCTTCATATAAAAGGCACCATATGCCTGAATGGCTTAAACAGCAGGAATGTGTCTCACAGTTCTGGAGGCTGGAAGTCCAAGATCAAAGCGTCAGCAGGGTTGGTTTCTTCTGAGGCTTCTCTGCTTGGCTTGCTGATGGTCTCCTTCTCCCTGTGTCATCACATGGTCTTTACTCTGTGTGTGTGTCTGTATTCTGATCTCCTCTTCTTATAAGGTTACCAGTCATTATTTGATCAGGGCCTGCCCATATAACCTTATTTTATATTAATTACCTCTTTTTTTTTGATTGTGTTCTGTTAGTCACCATACAGTACATCATTAGTTTTTGATGTAGTGTTCCATGATTCATTGTTTGCATGTAACGCACAGTGTTCCATGCAATCCGTGCTCTCCTTAATACCCATCACTGGGCTAACCCATCCCCCTACCTCCTCCCTTTTAAAATCCTGTTTGTTTCCTGGAGTCCATAGTCTCTCATGGTTCGTTTCCCCTCTGATTCCACCCCTCCATTTTCCCCTTCATTCTCCTAATGTCCTCCATGCTATTCCTTACGTTCTACAAATAAGTGAAACCATATGATAATTGACTTTCTCTGACTTGTTTCACTTAGCATGATCTCCTCCAGTCCCATCCATGTTGATGCAAATGTTGGGTATTCATCCTTTCTGATGGCTGAATAATATCCCATTGTGTGTATGGACCACATCTTCTTTATCCATTCATCTGTTGAAGGGCATCTCGGCTCTTTTCACATTTTGGCTATTGTGGACATTGCTGCTATGAACATTGGGGTGCATATGGCCCTTCTTTTCACTACATCTGTATCTTTGGGGTAAATACCCAGTAGTGCGATTGCTGGGTCATAGGGTACCTCTTGAAAGACTCTCTAGCCAAATGCAGTCACTTTCTGAGGTACTGGGGGTTAACACTCCAACTTAGGGTTTTGGAGGGGACACAGTTCATCCCATAACACACTTTATTGGTATTGCTCTACCTGCTGTAGCAGTCTCTCCCCTGTCTCACGGCCTCCCAGATCCTCTCCCAGATGCAACACCTGTATCCAAGTCCTTGTCTTGGATCTGTTTTGGGGGAATCAAGCTAAAACAATAGGAAGTAATAAACAAACAAACAAATAATAACAACAAAAATTTATGGATAACAGGAGAGTACAAATTCACCTAAAAGTTTTTAAATGTGTAAATTCATTTTAGAAAAATAACAAGTAAATAAGCAAAAAGCATTGTGCGGTTCATATGAAATGCTTACACGGTCCAATGTCACCTGTGTGTCTGTGCGGTTTTTGGGCCAAATACTTTCTAGCTCAGCTGTTACTTTCTATGATTCATATCTGTGTGTTGTGGAAGGAGGCACTCCCCTGAAATGAAGGAAACATACATAATTGAAAATAAAGGGAGAAATGCTATCTGTAATATAATTCAGCATCCTAAGGTTTTATGGATGTTCTTACCTTAATCTGGGAACGTGACCCAATGTTTCAGTAATGCCGAGTTATGCCCAGGCAGATCAGTTTATGTGTGGTAACTGTCACATCCTATCAGGAAGGGCTGTGAGTGACATGCTCTCACTCGGCTCTTTTGAGGGCATTGCGCCAGCTTTTGCCACTAGAGGGCACTGCAGCTACAGAAACAAGAGAAGAGGTGTTTTTTTTGGCCTGAAACTATTGAATTAGGAAGCTTGCAGCTCTGAGATTGTATTTCCAGTTGAGATCACAGACAACCCTCCTGTACTTTGGGGTGAATTACATCCATCATGGCCTTGTGCAGGGTGCTGGAACAGATGACTGGATTCATAACCGATCACCACAAGATTGGGAGTATGATTTTCAGAGACAATAGGCAGGTTATATTAGTAATCTGTCTTCTTTCCGCAATCTCTGTCCCCTAGTAAAAGCTGGCCGCAACGAGATGGGGAGATGGCCAGAGATTAAAGCTGAAGCTCAGGGTTTAAATTCTGGCTCTGGCCCTTTTTAGTATCTTAAATTAAACAAGTTCTTTAAACATGGTGTTTCCCTGTTGTCTACTCTGTAAAGCAGGAATAGTGAACTCAGCCCATTGACAAGTTTTGATAAACAAAGTGCAAGGATTTTGTTAATTTTAAAAGACTAGCACACACACACACAAAAACTAGCAACCTTTGGAGTGCATGTTATTATCAAGGCTGACTACGTTAATCTATGTGTTTTAAAAAATCCTTGGGATGCCTGGGTGGCTCAGTCGGTTAAGTGTCTGCCTTTGGCTCAGGTCATGATCTCAGGGTCCTGGGACTGAGTCCCACATCAGGCTCGGTGCTCAGTGGGGAGCCTGCTTCTCCTTCTCCCTCTGCCTGCCGCTCTGCCTGCTTGTGCGTGCTCACTCTCTGTCAAATAAATAAATAAATAAAAATCTTAAAAATAAATTCCTTGATGAGGGGTATACATCCTAAAATTCTCCTCTTAGATATTCATCTCTTTGGATTCTCTGTGAAGGCAATAGGGAGTTCTTATTGTTCCTATCAATACATTTGTTATTTGACAATGCCAAGTGTTCAATACATAAATGAATGAGTATTTGAATGAATGAATGAAAGAATGAAAGAATGAATGAAACAAACCATCCTAATTTAGGGCAAGGATTTTCAAAGGATGTTCCTTCGCACATTCCCATCAGAATCACCTGATCCTTTTCTCTACTAATAAATACCTACTACGCACTAGACACTGTTCTAATTACTTTTCATAAATTAACTCACTTAATCTCTCAGTCCTATGAGATAGGTGCTATTATTATTATTCTCATTTTTCAGGTGAGGAAATAAATGTTCAGAGTGCTTAAGTCACTCGCCTAAGTTACACAGCTATTTAGTGGCAAGGATGAGATTTCAACTGAGGCACTCTAGCCCCAGAGTCAGTGCTCAAAATCACTTCATTATGTTGCTTCCCTCTACCTAGAAAGAATGAGACAAATCAGCATGTGCTGATAAGAAAGAGCCAACAACTTATATTTTTTAGTGAAAAAAGGAAAAGCAAGATACTGGTCAATGTCTTTAACAAGCTATCATCTGTGTCCAGAGAAAAAAGATTTAGATATTTGTATATGCACAGACTCTCAAGAAGGAAAGAGAAGACATTAGGGCTAATGGGTCAGCTTAGAGAGGGAATTTGAGGATTGGGGGTCAGAAGTGGGAAGGAGACATATATTTTGCTGCATGCTCATTTGAAGTGGTTCCAGACTTTTTAATTTGCTTTAAGTTTTTTTTTTTCTTTTTTTGTAAAGATTTATTCGTTTACTTTAGAGAGAGCATGTGGGGGTGGGGAGAGAAAAGGAAGAGGGAGAGAGAGAATTTAAGCAGACTCCCCACTGGTGTGGAGCCTGACACAGGGCTCAGTCCCATGACCTTGAGATCCTGACCTGAGCCAAAATCAAGAGTCAGATGCCCAACTGACTGAGCCACCCAGGTGCCCCTAAAAATTTTGTCTTTCAATCATGTAGCTTTAATTTGTATGTTTTTTTAAAAAAATTATATACAAGTACTCCTGCCAATTCATGTGCTAAACTTTAGTAAAGTGTATTTCCCCAGTAATAGGGCTGACATTTTCTTCCTTCAGTCCTGTTGGCTGTGCTCACACCTCATCTTAGAGACTCCTTCAGCAGTCATAATGGTGATTTTCCAATATCTGAATGCTCCACACCTATGACAGTACCTGAGACCCATCCCAGATCCTCTAGATTAGAACCTCTTGGAGTTGTTTCTGGGTAACTTGAATGGTTTACAAAGACTAGGTAATTCTTTTGTACTCCCATGTTTGAGAATCATTATGCTAGTTCTGGGCCAGAGAATTTAGCTCCATTAGAAGATTTAGGCATTTTCCAAGGAGCTTTGCCTCTTTCTTTCTTCCTTTCCTTCTTTCCTTCTTCCCTTCTTCCCTTCTTCCCTTCTTTCTTTCCTTCCTTCCTTCTTTGCTTGCTTCCTTCCTTCTTCCTTCCTTCCTTCCTTCCTTCCTTCCTTCCTTCCTTCCTTCCTTCCTTCCTTTCTTTCACAGAGAGGGACACAGCGAGAGAGGAAACACAAGCAGGGGGAGTAGGAGAGGGAGAAGCGGGCTTCCCGCAGAGTGGGAAGCCCAATGTGGGACTTGATCCCAGGACTCTGGGATCATGACCTGAGCCGAAGGCAGATGCTTAACGACTGAGCCACCCAGGCACCCTGCCCCTTACTTTTCAACTGCATGAATTCTGTTTGGCAGAAAACAGAAAGACGAGCACACTTTGGATCACAGCTCTTTCCAGGGTGGTTTAACACACTGTAGACTGCATTTCCTTCTTTTGCATTATCAAAAGATAAAAAACATTATATTATTGTTGTAAGTTTAACCAAGAAACTTGGTATGCAACATTTGACCCTATTCACTCATTTTGTTGTCATTTTTTGATATCCTAGCTTCTCTTTCCATCATTGCATGTACCCTTCTTAATTTGTAAGCTCAACAGAATACTACCTTTGGGCCCATGGTTGTCTCTTAGTTGTTTTCTTCCTTTTACTCATTCATATTTTTATGACTACACTAGAAGACTGTCATTTCTGAGACTATCCTATTGAACTTACATTTTAAGGAGGATCTCTAGAACTGCTTGGTGCAACCTTATGGACACTGGCCACACTTCCACACCTCTCAAGTCAGACCTGCCATATTTCAAGTGCTCAGTAGCCACATTGAGCTAGTGGTTACAGTAGTGGCTAGCACGCATTACAGAATATTTCCTTCATCACAGAAAGTTCCATTAGAGAGTGCTTCTCTAAAACCTTCCTATCCAACAGTGTTTGCTTTAAGAAAGTTTAAATCTTCTTTTCTGTAGCCAAACAAAAGAAATTTCAACCTATTCGCCTTCTTTTCAGGTTATTTGGAGCAAAAAATGACATGAGTCTTCCAAAGTGTATTTGACTTTCTCTCTCTGGCCACCTCCTCCTTATAGTTATAACATAATGTAGGGCAGCAGGTGCCATCTTTACTTTTATTTCCCTTTAAGAGTGAAAATTTTCAGAGAATTTGAAGGCCTGAAATTTCAAACATAAACATTTATCTGTTTTAGTTCTCAGCAAGCTACTGGAAGATATATTTCAACAAAGTGAAAGAATATAATAATCATTAGGGCTGTTCACAAATATCCCCTTTCTCCTCTTTTCTTGCATGTGTAAGGATGGCACTGGTCTGCCTGCCCCCTTGTAAAGATAGAATTAAACATGTGATCTGCTTTGGCCAGTGGAAGTGACTTGTGTCAGTTCCAAGTGGAATTGTCTTATAACCAGTGCATGATTAGCCAAATTGTTTTTCCCTCTGCCAGCCCAGGTCTTGGAATCAGCAGAGCGCCCACCAGCCTGTGGTGGATGTGTACTCTCAGCAAGCGATGAAACTTGCAGTTCTGAGCCATGGAGGTTGGGGTTGTTGGGACTTCAGCATAAAGAAGTCTATCCTGAGGGATACAGAGAAACTACCAAGAAAGGGGAAGATCCAGGACACAGCGAGTCTAGCATTGTTTTAAATATTTAAAGCCAAGTCCTAAGATGATAGCTGTGCAGTAAGCATTTCAACTCAGGGCAGCAGTTGGAGGGCCCAGGAAGTTAACTGAACATATTGATATAAAGAGGATCTGGGGAGAAAACAGATACATGACAAAAGTAAGAAAGAAATGAGTAAAGATAATGAGAAACTCTAGGGCAAAATTATTTTAAAAACAATAGTAGTACACAAATGATCTCCATGGGGAATATTTTTTCTAAAGAATAAAAAAAGTCAACATAGATTACTGATATGTAATTTTAAGATCAACCTCTAGATACAGCAAGAAAAGACAAAATATAAAAGTTTTATAACTTAGTTGTGTGAAAGTGAAAGTACAGTGGGCAAAATTTGGTGAAAAACAGGAGGAGAGCTGAAGAAAAGAGGAGGGATGTGTATACCTTCGTGTATCCTTGAGAGACTGTTGATTGTTAATAATGCTAGGATATGATTTAAAATTAAAAAGTGATGGAAAATCTAAAAAAAAATGATGAAATATCTAAATAGTGAACAGGAGGTAAGAGTCATATAAGTTAGCTAAATCCTGCCCTATAATATGGCAGGCAATACATAATGATTAAATTTGATCTTGATTATCAAGTTCAAGTTTTTCTTCCTGAAAAAGAAAACAACTAAGAGTTGGAAACGGTTGTCTTTGCCAAATAGGACTGAGGTTGTGAAGTTGGGCCAGGAATGTTACTGCTAAGGAATGTATTACTTTGATTTTTAAACTTTTTAATTAAAAGAAGAAAAGCTTCACCTAGGCAAGTGACTAACTGATCTGCTGCTGCTGTGAAATGAGATTTCCAAAGGTGTTTTACTTTCCTGGTCTCTACTCACAGACAGTATCCAGAATGCTTCATTCTTTTCCTCTCCCCCATGAGACAAAAAGTAAAGTAATTGGATTGTAAGAAGCCTTTCACCATTCACCCAACAGATATTTAAGAGCTCAGGCTCTTGAGTCAAATTACCTGGGCTTCAATCCTACCTGTTTCATTTCAGAGCTGTATACCTCTGGAAAAATCACTCTACCTCTATGAGCCTTTATAACATGGGGAAAAAGTAGTGGTAATGTGTGTTAGGATGATTAAAAGAACTCATTTAAATTGATTGTAATAGTGCCTGGAAAATAAGGAGTGCTCAGTAAATGCTGGCTGTCTTCATCACCATCATCCTCATCCTCATCGTCCTGTGCCAAGCATTTGGCAGGGCCTTGTGATTTCAAAGGTAAGCAGGAAACATTTGGTCTCTGTCCTTGCAGAACTTAGAATCTAGTATAAGAGAGATAAGTGATCAAGCAGATATAAAACAGGAAGATAAGTGTTTGTGAAGGGTAATACCGAGGCTTGCTGATGGGTGTCACCCTTTGGGTCATGCACTGAATATCCCTATCATCCTCCTACCTCAGGTTCATGGCCACAGGACTTTCTCTGACATGTAGTAAAACAAAAAAGCTATTTTGTTAGTAACCTCCCACTAAGTGCTTGTGATACCTGTAAGACCTTCTTATCCCTTTATGTATATAATCTCATTTCCAGAATCTCCCAGGCATTATGAATTATATATACGATATTCTTCCAGACATAAGCACTGTTAAAAGTATTTGAAATTTCAAAATAAAGGACCAGGCAAGGTGTGGCCCTTTTTAGAAGAAATAACATGGGTCATTTTGGGTCTCTCATTATGTCCCATTTCAGGATGAGTGTAGTCCATTTATTTTCCAAGCCAAAAGGCTCTTGCTTTTGCATTTGTTTCAAATCTATGCACTTAAAAAAATACCATGACATTTTGCTTTCAAGACAAAAGTCAAACGCCAAAAACAAAAACAAAAAACTACCTCTACAAATGTGGGTATTAAAAACTTAATTTATAAATGCAAACAAGATCAGCTGCCAAGATGCCAACACAGTTACCAAGTTTGCAGACTTGGAGATTGTAGCAATATTCCTCATACCTGCTCAACACCTGTGTGTTTGCTGCTTTATCAGGGATTATGAGAGCTGTTCCAGGAAAAAAAAAAAAAAAAGCCTCCATTGGCATCCTTTCCTGTCTGAATGCTTAAATGCAGCTGGTGGGCTTGAAGTGACAGTTCTGGAATTTATTAAGAGAGAAAACAGGAAGAGAGATGGTATATGGTGCCTCGATTGTTCTGTGTGCTTGAAACACCTGTTTCCTTTTGAAAACTGTGCCTCCCTCATTCCATGATGTCAGTTACAGTTTGAATTCCTCACCAGGGCCCCAGGGTGGTGAGTATCTGGTCCAGATCATTCCAGGCATAGTCACCCTTCTCCCTGGGAACAGCACAGGCACATAAATAGTTTCTTCACAAGGAGAAGGGCTTCCTCTTATTAGTTGTGGAACAGTGCTTCAAAGATATGAGAGTTTAATAAGTACTTGCAGAATGGATTAGAGTCTCAAATATTAGCCAAAAGACCATTCGTGAGTTTGTGTAAGGATGTTGGGAGAGAGAAGGGTCCTCATTCCCAAGGAGTTGCTAAATGGGAGCTACAGTTGGGAGTGTTGAAAGCCATCTTCCCCTTTTGGGAAAGACAGTCAGCAGAAAACATGGAGCGAGACAGAGGCAAGGCAGGAGGGAGAGACCAAGCCCTGTGCTGTTATAGCACCTGAATCTTATTCTTGCCCAGAAGTGGCACCACACCTGCACTTCCCTGGGCCTGACCCAATACATTTCTTTTTCATTTAAGCTATTTTGAATTAGCTTGCCTTAAAAAAATGACTTGGCTGTCCTTTTAATTCCCACCACATCCACCATCCAGAACCTCCCAGTGTTGTAGGAGGAAGAACAGCCGAAAGGTGCATGCAAGTGGAGAAGGCAACCAGATAAACACATTTTCCCCAGTGATGTTAGTGTCAGCTCAGATGTCCAGATGTGATCCCTCACTCGCAGTCCTCTGGAGTGGACACTCTGGTTCAGTTTAAACACATCTGTCTCTCTCTACCTTCCTTTCCCTTCTGATAGTAGTGTGTAGCTTTTAGCTCTTTACCTCTTGCCTTGGGTTGTTAGGGCACAAATCTTGCTGATGATTTCCTGAGATGATAGCAACCATCCATAAGAGAAAGCTAAACATGGGTTGGGATTCAAGGTCTGGCAGGTGAATGGGCAGTAATTCCATAGTTTCACTGTCCTCAGCACCCACTATGGCTTCAGGATAGAGCTTCCCTCCTCCCCCCAGTAGGCATTCCCCCTGGCCGTCAAGTCTTCGTTTTCCTGGTTAGCCCTCTGAGTATGTGGGATTGTGGCTCTCCTCTTAGCTGACCACCCGAGAAGAGCCTTAGATCTCAAATAGCATTACTACCTTTCCAGACTCTGCTGCCAGCAACCCAGAAATGAGAAGACCAAATCCTGCCCAAATCCCTAGCTCAGCCAGAGTGGGATGTCCGCAAAGTCTGTGTGCACACTCCAGCAATCAGCTCAAGGCCTGGACCCCATGTGTGTCCCGAATTCTCCAGACCTTTGGTAGACCTTGCAGACTCACGCTCCCTGTTAGCGGTGAGTTTCTGCTCCTTCTAAGCACTTGACCTTCTCTGAATCTCACCTCCTGTTGCCTGTTCTCCTGGCCACCTATTCCTGGAACACAGTATCTTTACCTTGATTGTACCTCAAACCCACACACAATGCTTGTGTGCATTGCAGACTTGCCTGAGGGTTAGAGGCTGTGGAGGGTCTTTATCTTAGAGCAACCACAAATATGTTAAATACGTTAATTAAGTTAAATACCTAACATGTCTGCATTTAAAATTCTTGACTGTCATGGCACTCACTAATGTCACTTTCTTCTCCAGTCTTCACTTTCTTCTGTCCCACCCCACATCCTATTTATTTCCTCTTCAGAGCAGTTTGTTCTTCTCCATCCCATTTTGTCAAGGCCTCACGTTTCCAAAAGGCTCAGCAGCCTAAAGACAGTCTCTCTTCCAACCAAAATTCTTATACTTGTTATTTTGATGGTCATTTCTACCACTGCACTGACATGTACTTTAATCGATGTACAGATGCACATTTATTCTCTCCGTATATGTGTATATATGCACATATCTGTGTTGTGCATACGCCATCTATATCTATCTCTATCTGTCTCCTATGTATGTCCCTTGACTTCCTCTGGTCAAAATGTCTTCTTTTATAAAGTTAGGGATATATACTACGTATTTTTAATACTCCATTTTGCTCTGGTTATTTTCAGTATATATACTGTGTGTATATACACTATGACATATATTAGGTGATTAAGATAGTATTCATTTGCGTGTTTGGCTTATGATTTTTTCCATTGTTTTTAATGTTAAAATAGGGTGTCCTGGCTTTTTCAATGGCTGTGAAATCTTAGAATAATTATAGAATTACCTTGAACTCTAAAACATAGAGTTTCTATTTTTGTCTCAGAGTTCACTAGAAGAATTAGCTACCTGAGCTAAACTAAACGGATAGAACATTACTCGATACCTAAAGTAGAAAAGTTGACCCTCTGCGTTCAAATGTCCCATGGAGTTTAAGTGACTCTTTATGTCCATCACTGACCTGCCCCCTGGGGTCAGCTAAAAATGTACCTAATTTCATGGTCAGATGGAGCTAGGTCAGCCAGGGCTTCATGGACAGACCCAGAGGCTCACCAGGCCCCTGAATGGCATCATAAAATACTATGCAATATACTATGAGATAATAAGTTTTTTGGATAGGACATTACCTTTTAGAACATCTAAGTATTGTCTGAAGTTGTCTCTCTAGATGCATCTGATTTGTTTTGCAGAAAATATATCAACTCTTAATTCTATGTTAGGGTTAAAAAAAATCCAGGCATGAGGAATTATTTCACAACCATGACAAAGCTGAGCAAACTGCTTTTTAAAAAATCTGATTTGATTTTTGTGATTTCCAGTTTTGCCTTTATAGAAATTATTTTGTGAGCAGGGCAGAGCGAAAAAAGACCCTCTCAGGCTTTAATCATAGTACTGGCTTCTTTAGCTATGTAACCTTGGAAATGCAGCTCAGTCTTTCAAAGCAGCAGCTTCTCATTGCTTACCTCGAAGGTTGGTCTTCAGTCCTTGAGGATAATACTACTTACCTAGAAGGATTGATTTAAGGATTAATTAAAAATCCTAGGCATTCAAGTGGTAAACAAATGTTAGCGACTTTTATCCCTATCCTTCTTCCCTAATCCTCCTCCTCCTACCCTATCCCATTGAAATCTAGAATGAGCACACGCATGATTAGAATTTCCTAGGAACACAGAACAGTTCCTTTTCCCCGGCTCTGGCCGTGTCCTGGCAAATCTGCTGCAGTCCCCTTCCCGAAGGGCTGCTTTATCACACAGGGGTCAGTCCAGGAAACAGAACTTGCCAGCAATTCAGAAGTAAAAATAAAATAGAAGCAATTTCTTAGAAGGCTGCTGGGAGGGCTCAAAAGCCAAATGGAACGAGGCAGCTCAGAGTTTAACGGTTGCAGGAAGCCATTGTCGCTTTGAAGATTGAAGAACAAACAGAGGAGGTGGTGTCACCAGAGCCTAGGAGTCAGGGCCGCCCAGTGCAAACCACCATCATGGCGGAGACAAAGCCTCTACCAGAGCTACTGCCTGTGACAGAGAGGGAAGAGGACAGATGCCTTGGCTCCTTCCAACAGAGCCTTCCACTGGGTAAACCTAATGGGAAGCTACTTGCCAGGGAAGCTTAAGAAGTGTAGTTTATAGAGTCAGCCCCTGAACAGCAGACAGAAGAGCAGGGTGAGGGAAGGAACGGATTAGAAGGCAAATAGGCAGAGATTGGAGGAGAGCCGAGTGGGGGAGTTTTCACCTTTATTTGTAGTCTTGGTTTTTGCCTCTGAGTCTGGTTAAAAAATTCAATCAGAAAATTCTTCCCCAAGTCAATGCCCTTTGTGAGACCCCTCCATAGGCACATTTCATTACAGGTGTGTCAATGCACGGTGTTACCTACCAGCAAGGGTACCCTAGCTAATATACTTGCAGCAAATCTTCTAGCACCTGTTTTCACTGAGAAGCAAAAGCTGGGACCTCAAAGGATTTGGGCTGCAGGATGAATTAGTATGATGGAGGGGGTTAGGTAGTTACATGGGGATGCCATAGTCCTAGGTACTGAAGTAAGAACACTGCATGTCTGAGGCTGAGGGAGAGAGTCTGGGGTGTAGTGGCAGAGAGATGGTCCAGAAGAAAACACCATGCAATTTCTTAATCAGCTGGAAAGAAGTCTGGGCTGTATAGGATAATTAAAGGAAGGGGAAAGGAGTGCCCATCAGGGATTTAATTCATTCACCATCCTATTTTACTTAGGTTTCTTCATCAACTATATCTTGAAGACTTGCTACATGTTCTCAAGTGCTTCACACATAGAACTAAGCAACTCCATCTTAGCCCTTGTTGCTATTAATAATTATTATATTATTAACACTGTGCAGTGAAATCATAGAGAAAGGGCATCCACCTTCACCTGGGGTTTATCAATAAAGGCTTCAAATGGTTCAGAGTCTAAGGAGTTGACCAGGCAATATGGAACAAGGCCTTTCAAGCAGGAAGAACAGCAGGAAAAAAATGCTTGTAGATGTGGCAAAGATGTAAAACTTGTCAAAATTATTCCTGCTTCCCCAAAGCTTTGGGGCTCATTACTGACCCCACTTTTATGAAACCATAGTAGGGTTGCCATGGCAGGTGAATAAAAATGCAGGGCATTAACCTTGATATTCACATAAACAACAAATAATGTTTTAGGGCAAGTGTGACCCATGGAATATTTGGGATATTCTCATATGAAAGCATTATTTGTTGTTTATCAGAAATTCAAATGTAACTAGGCATGTTTATCTTATCTGACAACTCTAAACTATAGAGCTGATCACAGACTACCTTATGCAGACAAAATATCATAAAAGAACAAAATTATGATTCTTAGCCCCAGGTATTTTTTCAAAAAAGCCCAACTAGATGTCATCTTGAGAAGAGTGGTTGACAAACTTTTTATGTAAAACGCCAGGTAGTAAATATTTTAGGTTTTGCGGTCCATATGTCTCTATAGCTGTCATTCAACTCTGCCTTCACAGTCTGAGAGTAGCTGTAGACGATGCATTGACAAATGAACATGGGCCATGATCTGATAAGACTTTATTTACAATAGACAGAGAGCCCATTGTCATAGTTTGCCGACCTCTGTTTTAAGAAATTTTTTCTTTCTTGTGAAAAGCTGCTTGGAACTCAACAACAAAAAATAAACAACCCAGTTAAAAAATGGGCAAAGGACTTGAATAGATATTTCTCCAAAGAAGATCTACAAATAACTAATAAAGATGTGAAAAGATGCTCAACATCACTAACAATTAGGAAAATACAAATCAGAACCACAATGAGATCCCACTTCATACCCATCATTTTAACTCTTAGCAAAAAACCCCAAACAAACCAAACAGCAATAATAATTGTTTTTTTAAAATATTTTATTTATTTATTTTACAGAGAGAAAGAGGTCACAAGTAGGCAGAGAGGCAGGCAGAGGGAGAGGGGGAAGCAGGCTCCCTGCTTAGCAGGGAGCCTGATGTGGAGCTCCATCCCAGGACCCTGAGATCATGACCTGGACCGAAGGCAGAGGCTTTGACCACTGAGCCACTCAGGAGCCCCAGCAATAATCATTGTTGTCAAGAATGTGAATAAATTAGAACTCTTGTGCATTGCTGGTGGGAGTGTAAAATGGGGCAGCCACTATGGAAAAAAGATGTGGTGGTTCCTCAAAAAGAAAAACACAAAATTAAACATAGAATTACCATATGATCAGAAATTCCACTTTTAGGTATTTATCCAGAAAGAGCTTAAAGCAAGGACTAGAACAGATATTTGTACAGCGATTTTCACAGCAGCATTATTCACAAAAACCAAAAGGTGGCCACAGCCTAAATGGCCATTAATAGATGAATGGATAAACAAAACGTGGTACACACACACACAGGTGCACGCGCACACACAGGAATAGTATTCGGCCTTAAAAATGAATGAAATTCTGTTGCAACATAGATAAACCTTGAAAAGAGTATTGTAAGTGAAATACGCCAGACACAAAAAGAGAAATATTGTGGGATTCCACTTATATGAGATGCCTGAAGTGGTCAAATTCGTAGAACCAGAGTAGAATGGTGGTTACCAGTGGTTTGGGTAAGGATGAATGGGGAGTTATTGTTTAATACATGCAGAGTTTCAGTTTGGGATGATGAAGAAGTTCTGGAAATAAATAGTAGTGATGATTGCACAGCAACGTGAACATACCTAATGCTACTGGAGTATGCACTTAAAAATGGTGAAGGTGGTAAATTTTATGCAATGTATATTTTACCACAATGTAAAAAAAAAGCCACTTGCAGAGGTTTACCTGAATAATGATAAACATAAACTCTTAAACAACCAGTCAGACACTATTCTATATACATTATAATATTCTAAACTAGAAGCGATGGCACAGATTATAGTTGCTTATAAAATTCTAGTAAACCTAGAGATAAATACAATGTAATGTTACAAAATATACAATGTTGTCTTTCTAGTACACAGACAAATTATGTCTCAAAGTCTAACTGTAGAACTTTCTCAAATGCTGTAGGAGGAGATTGTGACATTGCACAATGACTCTTGATGAGCCTGGACCATTAACTCCTGTGCCTGTGTTGAGGTGAGAAACAATGACCAACAAGTCATAGTGTCTGGATCAAGATCCGTGATAGGTCCTAAGGAGAGAGAAGGTTGTAACTAAGCCTGGTCTTTGGTTTCAAGGGCTTTTGAGATTGTGGAGGAAAACATACAAATGAATGCTTTTTTGAGAGGTAGAGACAAGCAATTGCTAACTCATTATAGTGTTCTCTTATCCACTTTGCCTCTGGACCAAGCATACTTTTCCTTATCTAGCCATTGTCAATACTTAGAACATTTTTGTTGATTTATTTTAGCTTCTGCCTCTTTCCACAAGAGCATGATAAAATGTAAATAGAAAATCAAGGTCATAAAAAGAGAGAAGCAGAGAGGTTCCGTGAAATAATATACCCCATCCCAAAGCAACTCATTATATGTATCTCCTAGTTTCTTATTGTTTCCTTTTAAATGGCAGCAGTGAGAAAGCTTGCTTGAGTTCTAGCAAGATTGATTTTCCCAGGGTTTGAAACTATTCAGAATCACTTCTTTTGACTTTTGTCTACGGATGAAGCATTGTAGATGGAGTTTAGAGATATTATTATGTGAAAATGAAATTCATTTGTAATGAATTGTCAAAATAATATCTGCTTTTGGGGTATGCTAGATTTTTAGGCCTTTGACAGAGTTTTATGTGGACAGAGAAAGGCTATTTTGGACTTACTGATATATTTGGCCAAGGTGCTTCCTATTATGTGATAATTGATGTAGATACATATTTCGAGGACAAACACAACAGCATGTACACACACACACAAGCCTTTTATGTGTGCTTTTTCTCATGTATAGGCACAGTTATGTAATCGATATTTCTCAATATATTTGTTTACTTGATTTTACCATGATCTTGATAATGAAAGCTTTCCTTTCTAAGAGTAATATTCAAAATTTTAATAATTTTTTTTCCTATTAGAAACTAAGAATTGCCTTCTGCTTTGCTTACTTACTTCTCTATCCACTTTTCTTGTTGAGCCACCTTCTTTATTATCATCGCTGTGTCCTAGTGTAGGCCCCCAGCTCTCTCCCCTGGATTCCTGCAGATATTTTCCTGCCTACAGTTCTGCTTTCCTTCCAGGGAGATTGACAGTGGAGTGACCATTATACAATGCGAACCTACTCTTGCCATCCTCTGGCTCAATAACCTGCAAAGACTCGCTAATGTTTTCAGAGTTAAGTGCCATCCCATTGGCTGGTCAGGATCTGCCTATTCTAGTTGCACACCACATTTGCACATGTGCCTTCTATTCGTGCAGAGAAATCGCATTCATTTATCAAATGTTCCATGCTCTCTTTTGCTCCATGCCTTCATTCACACTGTTCCATCTAC
Organism: Potos flavus; assembly: GCA_028534135.1. Classification (NCBI taxonomy): domain Eukaryota; kingdom Metazoa; phylum Chordata; class Mammalia; order Carnivora; family Procyonidae; genus Potos; species Potos flavus. The sequence goes on along the minus strand of CM052898.1, from coordinate 42,597,518 downwards.
CCGGAATACTTTTTCTATCTCTGTTCACCTGGTCAAATCTTAGGAGCATAGTGCCGTGGAAAGAGATCAGATTTTGGATTTGGACACAAAAACTGAACTATTTACCTTGTTGCTTAATATTATGTGTCTCTTGTTCTTTCATCTGCAAAACAACTTACAAATACCGACCTTGTAGGGCTCTCATGGCAAATAATAAGATAATGTGAGAAAAATTACTTGTGACTTAGCAGTCAGCACTTCATCAATAATTGTTCTTCTTATTCATAATATTATAATTCATAATATTGACACTACCATGATTTTTATTAAATACACTGCTCAAGCATCACTGTTTTTTTGAAAGCATTTTCTGACATCCTCAAGGATTAGTTTTCCCTGTGTGACTTGTCCAATGACTTGAAAACTCTTTCTCTGTTTTAGCTGCCATCTAATTGTATTGGAATTGTTAGTTCAGTTTTGTCTTGGTCTTATTTACTTGTGCATATCTGGATAGGTGAGTAACTGAATAGAATTCCCCAGGTTCTACTGGCTTTTTCATAGTATCACCCAAAATAACTAGTAGTTACTAGTTTAGACATAATCTCTAAAGCCAACGAGATGTTTAGATATTTTGAGGCCAAAAGTTTAGTTTTAAATCAAACCAGGGAGACCATGTACGCATCATTGAAGGAATTATTTCAAGATGGCAGAGGAAGATGGTGGCATCCTCTTATGTTGGCTTCTCATCTTCTCTCTTCTAGCTCGTTTTCCTCCCAGATAACTTTTATCAGTGATAAATATGACACTGTCAATCCTCAGCTTTAAGCGCGTCAAGGATTTCTTCATGCACTCAGAAGGTCATATGCCCCCATAATATTCTCAGCTCTCAATTCTCATCATTTTGTGCCCTCTTTTCAATCTTCCAGCCACATGGAGCTTCTTCCAGTTTCTCAGAACGTCTGACCTTTGCACACATCATTTCCTTGGCTGGATGTTTCTTCACCACTTTACTTGCTACCTCTTCTTTACTCTGTGGTCTCAGCTTAAACATCAGTTACAGAAGGAGGTATTTTCTGATGTGGTAGGCTAGTTTTGGATACTCTCCACCCTCCCCCCCCGACCCCACCACTGGTAACCCCATGAGGCCCTGTGGTACCTCCCCAGTCACCACACTCATTGCAACTTATGGTACTTATTGCTGAATATCTGTTCTCTTGGCTAGACTGTAGTATCATGAGGACTGGGATCAAGTCTCTCTGGTTCACAACTGGATCCTCTTAACCATATAGCTATATATAAATAAATGGTTGTAGCACATCTCTGAATAAAAACAACAACAACAACAACAACAACACAACAGCACCACAAACTGGTGGTTTAGAAAGCAGTTTCTGGGAAATGTGCATCCCTGAGCTTGATAAACCTTGTTTTGAGATAAAAGAGTCCATTTCCAAACCCAGATGGTCAGCATATCTTTTCTTTCATCACTCAATTCAGGACATTGGAGGGAATCTTTATTCGCTCTTATAACCATCTGGTTCCCTAGAGAATAGGGCCAAGTTTTGTGGCCTAAGTGATGAATCAGTGAGAGAAGCTTTTGGCCCAGTGTACATGTCATGTGACTGTGGGGATGGTACAACTTTCTAATTCACCTGGAGTCTGGTGATACATTCTATAGCACATCTGCAGATCTTAGTTTACCTTTTTTCTTTTTTGAATTTTCTGTAACCCTTTCCATAATCACATAAACCTCTGTCACTTGATGGTCAGGGCAAATAAATTAAGCTAAACTACTTTTTAAATTTACTTTTTCTAGCCTTAGATGATGATGATGATGATGTGCACATGGGAGAGATCCTACATAACAGATTTATTTATTTTATCATATGGTTATATAGCTTATTTACTTTTACTATTCTTTATCTCAGAAAAGATTTTAGGTGGCTTTATATTAACACTATCCATTCTGCCTGATTACCACAGACAACTAAAAAATACTTCATGTGATCCTTTAGAATTATTGGGACACTCTCTATGTGATAGACTCATTTTTTTCTCAATTTTCATTTTGATGTTTCTACTTATTATTTTCCCTTAACCAACTTTCATTCATCTAAAGTATCACAATTCTTCAGAAAATCAAGGCTCTTTCTATTCAGAGGATTCTTCCCTTCAGATCATTCTATCTATTGAGCCAGAACAATCTTCTTAATTCATAGGCTTGCAGGTGGCTCTTAATAAGCCTAAGGCCTTCAAGTCCTCTCAAATTCCTGTAGAATGAAGGCCAAATACCTTAGCGTGGCATTAAGGATTCTCTAGCTATATCATCCTGGCATCCTGAATTAATTTTAGGTTTTTTTAAATTTTTTTTTTTTTTTTTTTTTTTTTTTTGGCTATCAGCACTGATTGAGCACCAGCTGTATGCAAGGCTGTGTGTTAGGGCACTTCATACGATACTATGACAAACATGATTATGGTTCCACATAGCTCACAAATTTTGAAGGAGAGATCAGATAAATATGATCCAAAGGAGAAAGAAGGAGAAATTATTTCTGATTCTGTGTGTATATGTATGGGGTAATGGTGATCAGAGCTGGATATATAGTAGGTGCTTACTCAGGGTACAAAAGACGTTATGCCGAAAGTTGTTCTGCTGGGAGGTTAATATGATAGAAGGGATTGCATTGGGTCCAGGCTGGAGATTATAAAATCAAATATAATTGATGAAAGGAGATGCAGGGAAGTATGAACCTTGGGTGCCACTGGGGACTGTCAGAATAAGACGTGGGTAACCACAAAAGGAACTGATGGAAAATCAGCAGGAATGTGTCTGAGGAGGAGGACGTTGAAGATGCTAATATAGTTTCTAGTCTGATGTGAAGGTGCTTTCAGTATCAAAGAAAGGAAAATCAAGAGGGAGTTTAAGAGAAGAGCTTTAGACTACTAGACTTTGAGGACCCGGTGGGATATTCCAAGGGAGATGTCCCATGGCTATCTCAGAGGAGAGTGCAAAAGTTTATTGGAGTGGAATTTAAGTAACAGATGGAAGTCTGTAGTTCAGAAGGTGTTTTTGAGGCATAAGTAAGATTTTTTTCCCCAAAGAATTTATTTATTTATTTATTTGAGAGAGAGAGAGAGAGTGAGAGAGAGCGAGAGCATGAGAGGGGAGAAGGTCAGAGGGAGAAGCAGACTCCCTGTGGAGCCGGGAACCTGATGTGGGACTCGATCCCGGGACTCCAGGATCATGACCTGAGCCAAAGGCAGTCGCCCAACCGACTGACCCACCCAGGTGCCTCATAGGTAAGATTTTTAAAAGGAGAGAGTTTGGAGAGAGAATTGTTTTCTTCTCATCTTCTGCACCTCCTGCTCCAGGCCAGCCCTATTGTGTTCCAGAGTTCACCAGAAACAACCATCACTGCCTTGCTTTTGCTAAGCACCCAACTCTGATGTCCTCTTCTTTACTTGACTACTGAATCTTATGTCTATCGAGTTCTCCAAATATTTCTTTAGCATCAGGTATGTACCAGGCACTTAGCTAGATGCTACAGGTTACATAAATGAGACCTCTGTCCTCCAGGGGTTGTCTTTAAGTTCTTTGTCAAAGCCCCAGCCCACATTAACCTTTCTCTCCTCCAAATCCCTGCAGCATATCCTGCTACATGTCTGACATTTAGCACGAATACTGGTATTTGTATTTATCCATCTAGACATTGGGGTCCTGAAGAATAGACACTGTCATACTCTGGTTAGAGCTCCCTTAAGGCCTAACACAATGTTTTGCACACAGTTGGTACTGTTCAAAGGCTATGCTTTTATTTACTAGTATTCTCCCCTGCCCTCTGCCACCAACCCCTTTATATCTAGTGGCACCATTTCTTAAATCTTGACTTTCAAGTCTAGATAAAAACATGACTTGTTATGACTCACAAATTATAGAGACAATTTTAATAGAGAGACACTTCTGCTCACCTTGTCATTCAAAAGAGCTAAAGTGCTTTCTACAAGCTAAATATATGAAGATGCTATAAACACTGCAGTGAGGAATGAAGTGATAATGAGTACTTAAGTAATTCATCACCCAGCTCAGTCCATGGTGGGTAGTTTGGTGCAGTTGCTGTTAAAATCATTTTTCTTTGTTAAAGTGACAAGATTTTAAGAAGAATTTGGGTTAAAGATTTCCATGGTTTTGGGATCATGGAGTCATAAATTTCAGAGGTTAGAGAGCAGGATATATTTGCCTAGCAAAGGATAAATGATTCCTTCTCAGGGCCAGCTGTAAGTAACTGGTAGAAAATCCAAGGTACTGTTTCAAAAAAGGGTCTAAGGTAGAGTCTGAGATCAAAGGGAAAGTGTCATGGTGGGAAGTGGCCACTACAAGTAAAGGTAATAAAGGCAAATGCTTACGTTCTTGGGCCACATCCTCATTCTACAGATGAAGAAACTGAGTCTTAGAAGAGGGACATTTTCAACAGATGAACATTTTTTTTTTGAGGGCTACTATGCACTAGGCAATTTTCCATGTAATATGAGCATCCCCTGCGCCTAGATATTGTATTAAGAAAAAGGAGCTCTGTTTCAAAGGCTATTAGCACAGGGCATGTGGTGGAAGTTGCATTTATATTTCTCTATGTTTTCTGGTATACTAGAAAGAAGGAAAACACACTCATGCATTTATTTTCAGTTACCCTCTCTGCAAACAAATTGAATGTTGATTTCTTAACCTAACTTTCTAAATAAAGTTACTCTTCACACCTTTTAATTTTCACAAGGCTTGCATCTCCCCCTTGGGAATAGCTTGACTTACATTTTCAGATAAGATGTCTGTGTTCAAGAAGGAGGTCCCTAATGTAGATGACTAACACTGACTCTTTGGAATTTCAGAATAAGCAGAGGCTAATTCATGAATTTGTTCATTTTCTTCCTCAGCTACAAAGCCTTTGGTAGTCACTGTCTTCAGTTATCTCACATAGTTACATCCCCAGAGTGATTTTAGTCTGGATATTAAAAAGTCTGATGCAGATGGTAGAAGAATTTTGGCTTTAAATTTAAATTTTAGATACCTTAATAGGCATGCTTCAGGTATATAGTAATGTGATTAATGGAGCATCTGGAATTATCCATTATGTCCATGGAATTTAGGTGGCTCTGTTTTGTTGGATCGATGTTCAGCTAAACCCAAGAGAAGGAACTCTGCAGAAGGCCTATATTTGAGGCCAGACTCTGTCTTTCAGCTACTCTGTGACTTTTGGCAAGTCATATTTAACTTCTGTATCTTTACCTATACAATAGGGGCTACGGGTTTACTTTGTGTTATTGCTTTATTGTGATTCAAAGATACTGTGTTGTTTACAATCTGAAGGTTCGTGGCAACCCTGCATTGAGCAAGTCTATTGCCTCATTTTTCCAATAGCACTTGCTCATTGTATATCTATCTCTGTGTCACATTTTGGTAGAGCTTGCAGTTTTTCAAACTTTTTCATTATTATTATATTTGCGGTGGTGATCTGTGATCAGTGATTATGATTCACTGAAAGCTTAGATGATGGCTAGCAATTTTTAGCAATAAGGTATTTTTTAATTAAGATATGTACATCTTTACATATCTTTATTGCACACTTACTAGCCTACAGTGCAGTGTAAATGTACTTTTATATGCACTGGGGAACCAAAAATTTCTTTGACTTGCTTTATTGCAGTGGTCTAGAACTACATACGCAATATGTCCAAGGTACACCTGTTATAATGAAGCCTACCTTTTAGGGATAGTGTGAAAATTAATTAAGTATTGTAATGAAGCTTGTATCTTATGACTACTCATCTATTTTGGTTATCTATTATTGTATAACAAATTACCCTCACAACTTCATAAATTAAGATGATATCATGTCTGTATCTTTCCTGATTCTGTGGGTTCACTGGGCCTTTCCTCTACTACCTTCCGTGTTGCCTGGAGTCCTCTGAGAGCTCTGTTGGCGTGGAACATTCAAGATAGCTCCTTCGTATGCCTGGAAGTTGATGTTGCTTTCAGCTGGAGGCTCTATTGGGCTATTGACCACACCAACTGAGTTCTTCATGTGGCCTCTCCATGTGACGTGGCAGCTGGATTCTGAGAGAAAATGTTCCCAGTACTCAAAGAGGAAGGAAGCAAAGGTGCTGGTCCTTCTGAGGCCTGGACTTGAAGTCCCAGAATTTTACTTTACTATTCTCCTGGCCAGAGCTCTCACATAGCCAGCCCAGATACAAGGGCGTGGGAACTAGCTTCACCTCTCTAAGAATGACGTGTATGAACAAGGAGGGGAGGAGTTGTTGGGGCTACACCTGCATACTATCACCTTATCACATAAAGGATCAAATCTAAAATCCTCACCATGAATTACTAGGGTCGGTCCTCATCTCCCACCACCTCTGCCCTCTCTTCTGCTTTCCCTCCCCTCTTGCCACACAGATTACCTTGCTCTTCTTCAAATATGCAAATCTTGTTCCCACTTTGGGGTCCCAGCCCTGCTGTTGCTTTTTCCTGGAATGTTCTTACCCTAGTTTTTAGCCTAGCCTATGAATTTCATTTCCAGTTTCTCGGAAGCCCTCTTTATTGACTATCTTGTCAAAAAATAACACATACCTCACTCTCCTATTATTTTAGTTTTCTTTAGTTTTGCTTATATTATTTTATTTACCTTCAAAAAGACTCTGATTGACTTATTTCGCTTAGCATAATACTCTCTAGTTCCATCAGAGAAAGACAATTATCATATGATCTCTCTGATATGAAGAATTTGAGAGGCAGGGCGGGGGGTTGTTGAGGGTAGGGGGCAAAATGAAACAAGATGGGATAGGGAGGGAGACAAACCATAGGAGACTCTCAATCTCATGAAACAAACTGAGGGTTTCTGGGGGGTAGGGGTGTAGGGATAGGGTGGCTGGGTGATGGACATTGGAGAGGGTATGTGCTATGGTGGGTGCTTTGAAATGTGTAAGCCTGATGATTCCCAGACCTGTACCCCTGGGGCAAATAATGCATTATATGTTAATGGAAAAAAAAAGACTCTGGGACAAGAATGTATGAGACACCTGAAGTATTTCATTTTCTTTCCTTATCATTCACTACCTGACGTTCTAATTCTTTTTGCTTACTGCCTGTTCATCTCACTAGAAATGGGCTCTGTGAGGGCAGGAATATTGTCTTATTTACTAAATATTTTCAGTGTCTAGAACTATGTTGAAACATAGTAGATCTGTGTGTGTATAGACATATAGATCTATGTGTATAGACATAAACATGCAGGAATTAAGTGAATGAACGTGAAAGCCTTTGTAAATTGTGTAGAGTATTATTATTATTGGGAAGAGATGTAATTCATTCTCTTTCTCTTGTTAAGTCATTATTATTTATGAAACCATTTACTGAACGCATGCTATATGTAAGATCCTGTACTAAGGACTAGTTGTTTATAGAATTAACATGGATTCATCGTACTTGACTTATAATTTGTTTGTTAGATCAAATGACAACAAGGTCTAGGTTACCCTCTCACAGAGAATTTTACTTATCTATACTCCATAGATTGGCTTTTTAAACCCTACCTGTCAACCTTGCAATTCCATACCAAAAATCACAACTTTACAATTAAATGCCTGAATGTAGTTAGGTGTACGGATGATCCTGGACTGGGGGAGATAAAACTACCATTCATTGGATGTCTACTGTTCTCCCTGTGTCTTCTATATCCTATCCCATTTCATTAGCACCACCATCTTGTGAGGCAGAACATACAGCCTCCAGTTTACAGATGAGGAAACTGAGGTTCATAATGCTTCAATTCTCCCATGCTCTAGTGCCTAGCTCAAAGGTGTTTTACAAATATTTGTAAAATATTGAACAAAAGACAAGCTAAACTAAATTGTTTTTAAAAATATCACTTGGAATGGGGTGCCTGGGTGGCTCAGTTGGTTGAGTGTTCCACTCTTGATTTTGGGTCAGATCATGATCTCAGGGTCCTGGGATTTAGTCCCTGCCATTGGGCTCTGTGCTCAGCCAGCAGTCTGCTGGAAATTCTCTCTCCCTTTGTCCCTTCTCCCACTCACATGTTCTCTCTCTGTCTCTCAAATAAACGAATCTTAAAAAAAAAACTACCACTTGGAAGTTGAATATACCTGAATTTGAACCCAGGCTGATGGGCTCCAAAGGCCAAATGATTTCCGCTATGCAAAAGCCAGGCACCGTTGTCTTAGTAGCATCAGTGTCAAGTCTAAAAATTTGAGAAGAAGAGAAATCTTAGAGGTGAGAGTTACGACCCATTTTGAAAGTGGGATTGAGGCAGGAAATAAGATAATTATTCTAACAGATACTTTATATCAGATGCTATAGTTGGTTCATTGTGGAACATCTGTTTAACATCACATCCAAAATAAAACTTTACCTCTGATGTTTTTGGCTCGTGCTGCCTAGAAAATGTTGGGTGATCTACATCCTTTGAATATTAATGAAGCAAATTAGCTCCAAATATGCCCTACTGTGTCTCAACTCCAGGAATCAACATGACTCATTAGACTCCTGTTGATTAGAAATGTTAAAGTGGGTTTTCTTTCTTTTCATTTTAATTAAATAAAGTTGACAGGCTTTCTTGATTCCCAGTTGTCCAGGACTCCCAACCTGGAGTGAGAGGAAATGGCACCCTCTTCTAAACAACCCTTGCTGGGCTGTGTTGGGTTTTATTCTTTCTTGAAGGACTCCAGGAAGCAATCAATACATTTTAAGACAAATGAGATCCAAAGGTTTTGCTCTTGGGAGAAAAGATAGATAGAAAAAAGATATTTCTAATATAATTGCAGCTGACTGGTTATGGAGATTACAAATTAGGTCAGGCTGGTCTGCTGAGTGTCACAATACTGTGTAAGCAGTAAGCACAATTGTAATTCTCCACCATCCAGCTGAGCCATAACAAAAGACTGCAGTGATTCAAGGGTACTTAATTTTTTCATCTCGATGGGTTGATGCACAGACATAGAGACTGTGGGCAAGATCACAGCTGAGAACCCTATCATCCAAGAAAGACGTATACTTTGGTTTCTGTCTTTTATTTTCTGTGTCACATAAAAGTATCTTAACCTTAAGTTGTACCATTCTTTGGTCAGTTTATAACCACATAAATACCTTCTGAGAGTGCAGTGAACAGGGGCAGGGAATAAAGACCTGGTACAGGACAGTTTGTGATATGCAGGAAAAGGAAAGGAACTTGCCTTTTTTCTTTAACTTCTTCCCTACACTGCATCATCTTCTCTTCTGTTAATGATGAAAGATAGAGAGCTCTATGCTAAATTGGACCAAAAGATCAGCTAATACGGTCTTCCACCCTTAAGGCATTATTATTCCCATTGTAAAGATGACCTAACTATACCAAAGAAGATAAAAGTGACTTCCCTATTGTCACACAATTAATGGATTAGAATATATTGAGCACCTGAACCTGGTACTGTGTCAAACACTATGGAAACAAATAAATAAGACATAATTATTATCCCTAAAAACTACTGTCCCTACTCACTGGATGACCTGGGACATTCAGTTCACCAGTCAATGATACTGTTCAGTTCCTACTCTGGCAGGAAGTAGGTAAAATCACTTTTCTATTCAAATCACTTCCCTTCTCTAGGACTCTTAAGTCTTCATTCCTTTTACCCTCAAAGTCTATCTAATCCTAGCGAGCAGTGAGAATGAAGAGAAGAAACTTGGGGGAAGAAAGTCCTTTCTCAATCACCATGTATTTAACCACTTGTAGCATATCCCATGCTGTAGGGATTTGTTGAAATTCAAAGATAGCTAAGCTGTGCTCTCTCCTCAAGGACCTTGCAGTTTGCTGTGGACTGAGTTGTGTCACTCTCCTTCCCCCAAATTCATGTGTTGAAGTCCTAACTCTCAGTGGGACTGATTTTGGAGGTAGAATCTTTAAGAGGTAATTAAGGTTCAATGAGTCTTCAGGATGGGGCCCTAATCCAGTAGGACTTGTGGCTTCATAAGAAGAGGAAGAAAGAGATTTCCCCCTCTCTTTGTATAAAGGGTAGCAACATACAAGCCAGGAAACAAGCCCTCATCAAAACCAAACTGCTGGAAACTTGATCTTGGACTTCCAACCTTTAGCACTCAGAGAAACAAATTTCTGTTGTTTAAGCCCCAGTCCGTGGTATTTTTTTATAACAGCCTGAGCAGACTGAGTCTAAGAAGACAATCAAAATAGCATGCCAAACCATACAAGATAGAATATAGTTGTGGTAAAGCCCTAAATCATGGTTCCTATCTGTTTTGAATATGATAATTTCTATCTCACATAATTCCTTCACACATAATCTGATTTATACTTTAAAAATTTTTTAATTAAGGAAATATTTATGTGTGTGAATTTGGGAATTTTTTCTGTAACCCTAAAATGCCTGATGAGTTCTCAGCCTCAGGTCTTAGAACAGATAAAATAGAAGTTGAAAGCAAGAAGAAGACCTGGCAGCAAAAACATGTAAGGAAAGCTCTTTATGTCTAAATAGGCTGAAATCCGAATAAGAAAGGCATTCTGGAAGAGGAAGAATGGGAAAGAATCTCTCTATAAAAATAGTCCCAGCCATGGCCATTTCCCCAACATCTGCCCTTTCACCTCAAAATTCATGGTAGGCTAGACTCATAATCTCAAGCAGTGGTGTGCTGGAAAACTGACTCTCTGGAGACACAAACTCTGATTTGTGGTGTTTGCCCATTTCTGTGGTGTAAGTACTCCCATAATGGCTGATTTCATGCTACACTTGGTATCATTGACCATGGAGTTGGGAAGATAGAAGCAGAATTGGCTCTGAAGAATCAACTGGAGGCAACTTCAGCACATTATTGTAAGGAACCTTAGAAGTTGTATTATTCCAGACTTTGATGTGTAGAATTTAACCATCCCTGGAGGGGACTCAAGGGCTCCCCTGGGGTCAGTGATATGGCCTAAACCTCCAAGCCACTGCCTCTCTCTCTCTCTATAGCCCTTCTCTTTGCCTTAAATCAGAGCAGCTCCACTTCAACGTACACATTGGGTATCTGGGTAAAATACCACTTGAACAAAGCTACTTATACTTTATGTCAATGGGTAATAATTTGGTGTTTTCCAGAATAAAGATTCCAAATATGTTAATATTTAGTGTCTCATCCCAGAAAGTTATTTAAAACTGGGAAAACTACTTCTTTGTGTTTTGGTTACAATATATATTTGCATATAAAGTGTTGTGAAAACTCCTGCAATAAATAATCCTATCTCAGTTTTGTTGTAATTCAGTCATTTACAAACTTCTTTGATAAACAAATATTATCTTTTTAAACATTCTACAGAGCATGATTCTACGTGATACTCTTTTGGGATATCTTTTCCCTATATTTCCTCAAGTTATCTTGGTTCTTGGTTGAAACCCCTACTCTGCCGGTTAAAGAAAGGACCAGGCCCTTTGGAAGATTTCTGAGAATACTTAGGGGCACCTCTAGCTCTACATTCTTGCTTTGGTTGTATTTGTGTGTGTATGTATGTTTTTCTTCTACTTTTCTGTTTTCGATTCTATCCAAATATCAATGTTCTCTGGAAAACTTCCTTTTCATCAGCTCCTTCTTAAATGTAACAGCTATATCTAACATGTATTATTCCAGGCAGAGCCTGGAAGAAACAGGACTATTATATTTCATGGATTCTAAGATGCACATTTTTTTTTTTTAACATTTTAACATGTCTGAAAGTGAGATCAAATTTATAGTTAAAGTTCAGTCTAACTGGAAGCCTTTTTTTTTCTTTTAATATTACATAAAATAATGGTGTATCTTAGAATCAGTATCATCTTAGGTCAATACATATGAGCTCTAAAAACCTGCAGACCTGAGTTTCATGAAACATTATGGGTGCCTCATTTGTATTTGTTAAATGAATGAATAAATGAAATGAATAAATGAATGAACAAAACTTTGTTGTTCCTGTTTTTCCACATCAATAGAAATAAGGGTCTCGGTCCTGTTTCCTAATTTAGACACACATTCACACACAAATACATACAAAGCAATTGTGTATGCACGTGTGCCAACACACAGTATTTTCTGAAATCACTAACAAATTAAGATTGAAAGTTAGACTTAACTCTTGTTAAGACAGTCCATGGACCATGTCATCAACGCAGGTTCCAGATGTTCTTCTTTCTCCTTTTCCCTCTTTTCTCATTTTTTCTTTAAGATATGATTGACATATAACATTGTGTAAGTTTAAGTTGTACAATGAATGGATTTGGTACTTTTATATATTGTAAGGTGATTGCTACTGTAGTGACAGCACCTCAATCACATCACATAATTACTACTATTTCTTTTTTTGTGGTGGACTACTTGAGATCTAGTTTCTTTACAAGTTTGATTGTTGTAATACAATATTGTCGTGTATATTCACTATACTGGGCATTATATCTTTAGGACTTATTTACTACTGGCAGCAGGTCTACCCTTAACTAACATGTCTCATATTCCTCCATTTACAAGCCCCCAGAAACCAATACTTTACTCTCTCTTTTTACAAGTTTGCCTTTTCATATTTTACACATAAGTGATATCATGCATTATTTGTTTTTCTCTCTGACTTATCTCACTTAGCTAGTGTCTTCAAGGTCCATCCATCTTTTCACAAAAGGAAGGATTTCCTTTATTCTCATGGCTGAATTCCAATTGTGTTTGCGTGTGTGACATCTTCTTTATCCACTCCTGTCTTGGCTTTTGTGAATAATGTTGCAATTAACATAAGAATGTAAATATCTCTTTGATGTCCTGTTTTCATTTCTTTGGGGTATATACCAAGAAGTGGGATTGCTGGAATCATATAGTAGATCTATTTTTAATTTTCTGAGGAATTTCCATATTGTTTGCCAAAGTGGCTGAACCAGTTTACATTTCTGCTAACAGTATACAAGCATACCTCATCTTATTGTGTTTCACTTTATTGTGCTTTTTGGATTGCATTTTTTTACACATTGAAGTTTTGTGGCAACTCGGCATCAAGCAAGTCTATAGGTGCCATTTTTCCAATAGCATTTGATCACTTCGTGTCTCTGCATCAACTTTGGTAATTCTCACTACATTTCAAACTCTTTCATTATTATTTTATTTGTTATGGTGACCTGCAATCAGTGATTATGACTCATAGAAAGTTCAAATGATACTTGGCATTTTTTATCAATAGCTTTTTAATTAAGATATATATTTTTTTCAGACATAATGCTATTGCACACTTAATAGTATGGTAAAAACATAACTTCTATATGTACTGGGAAACCAAAATTAATTTGACTTACGTTAGTATGATATTTGCTTTATTGTGGTGGTCAGAACCAAACTTACAATATCTCTGAGGTATGCCTGAAATAAGCCTTCCTTTTTCTCCATGTCCTCACCAACATTTGTTATCTCTGTCTTTAATTTTACTTCCCTTTGTCATTTCTTCTAAATCTTTTCCCAATCAGAATAAAAACAAATTCTTTTCCCTTTCTTATGCCGAGAAATGTACTCATCTCAAGCTTTTCCCATCCATGCTTAGGGTGACGCCACCACTCCAGGGCCTTGACTGTATGTTCTTGGACTAAGATTCTTTCTCCTAGACTCCATTTAGAAGGGGAAGGAAGTAAAGGGTAGGTGTGGTTTTATTTTTATTGGTTACATATACATCCCCTCCATAACATTCCAGGGGCGGTCCTATTACTTCAGTTTTATTTCCTCCAATGATAGAGTGCCTACTATCTCCCAAAGCAAAGAGGTCCATTTGCAGATAGTTCTAATAGTCAGAACCTTGTCATATATACATATATATATATGATCTCATATATAAAAAGAGATTATATATATGACAGTTGTTGGAAGAGTTAAAGACAAAAGTCACATTACCTATGAATTTTCTATTTCACGTGACATCATTTCTTCCTTTGCTTTCTTGAATGTCAAGGTTCCCAGATTCTTTATCATGGATATCTGTCTCCTTAGTTAAATTCTAGTTTGTCAGCCTTCAGCTAAGGGTGTGGCCGCCAGATCTGAGTGATATACTTCACGTGTAGCTTGGCGGCACATAAGACATTATATTCTTCATACAATTTGTAATCCTACTTATTTTATTTCCTTGTTCATTGCTTTAAGTCTTTATTACAATGCAGAGACATGGATCTTGTCTTTTTGTTCACCTTTTTATCATAGGTGTCTGGCAAAATGTAGATGCGTAACACATGTGTTGACTGACTGACTGAATGAATAAACTGTCCTTTCTCCAGCATTCCTCATAGATGCCTCATAGTCATTCATGTGTTTCCTCTGTGAGTTCTCTTGGTGTCCTCAAATGCTGTTTATTAGAAACCTATAAATAGAAAGTATTTTATTTATTTATTAAGATTTTATTTATTTTAGAGAGAGATTGAGAAGGAGAGGGAGAAGGACAAATGGGGAGGGAGAGGAACAGGTAGACTCTCTGCTGAGCATGGAGTCAAAGGCAGGCAGGGGTCTGTCTCATCCTGAGATCATGACCTGAGCTAAAACCAGGAGCTGGATATTTAACCAACTGAGACACCCACGTGCCCCCACAAAAAGTGTTTTAAAGACTCCTGACCCAGTTTGAGTTTCTTGTCTCTCATATCAATAGCTATTGTTATGTGATAGATAGAGCTAGAAACTGATGTATCAATATCTGTCCATAGCTACTTTCTCTAGTCATTATCTTCCGATCATTCTTGCCTGACAGAAAAGGCAGGAGCAAAATAGAAATCGAGCAATTCTTTTATTTCCATCTTCTACCATTTTCATTTATGTATTTTAATATGTTTTTATTTTAGAGGGAGAGAGAGCATGAGCTAGGGGAGGGGCAGAGGCAGAGAATCTTAAGTGGACTCCATGCTGAGCATGGACCCTGCCACAGGGCTTGATCTCAGGACCCTGAGATTATGACCTGAGCTGAAACCAAGAGTCAGATGCTTAACTGACTGAGCCACCCAGGTGCCCCTCCATCATCTATCATTTTTAAATCATCCTTTCTCTGGTCTGTGTAAGACTTAAAGGGAACTCAAACTCGATTACGGATGCTATGCCTTGGGGTGGGGGGATTTCTGTTTCGAATAACCCAAATCTACATCGCTGATTCTATTTTTGTTTTTGGATACAGACTGAATTCTCTTGTATTGTGAGCCTTTCCCCTTATTGTATGACTTAGTCATATTTAGAAGTTCTTGAGAGCAGGAGCCTTCTTTGTCTTCTTCACCATTCTATTCAAATTTGGTGTTTGCTTTAGCAATAGCTGTTGAAAATCCAGGAGAACTTGTATAACTCTGGGCAGTGTTCTTGACCTGAAACCTTCAGAAGTGTCCTTATTCACAGGAAGTTGATTTGGCTCTGCCTGCATGCCAAGAGCCAGAAAGGGGAAGATGAGATCCATGGAGGGAAAAACATCCAAAGAATAGAGGTATGGGTGGGATTAGCTATTAGATTTCCATATAATCATATCACAGGCCATTATGCAGATGCTAAATATTAGGAACTTATCTTCTAGCCACTTGGAGGAGTGTCCACAATGCAGTATTTGCTTAAGAAAGAAAGTACAGCAAAGATGCATAGTACAGTAAGGTGCATAAAAAGAATCACATGACACAAGATCCATGTGTGTGTTCATGTTTTTGTTACACACAGGAATAGGAAAGATACATATCAGCGTATTAGTGTCAATTAGACAGGGAGGTAAAGAATGAAAGAAAAGAAAAAGAGAACATAGCTCGATGGCTATAGTTTTTTCTTACATAGGTTTGTATCATTTCCTTGGTTGTCATAAACATGTTAGGATGTCCCTTTGGAAAGAGAAATTTTGTAAAAGATTAAAGGGAAAACAGATCTAAACCCCAATAACTCTTCAGAAGAAAAACCAGGGCAAAGTTGGAGAAAAGTAGAATTTCTAGGCATGTTCTCCTTCTTTTCAGGTTTTTCAGGAACGAGGGAGAGAGTCGACTTTTCTGACTCGAGCTTGAGTCTTGAGCATGTATTTCACACATGATTGTAGACGGGGCGTGTGGCCAGGAAGGTCTCCTGAATGCTGAAAACAGGTGAGCTGTCTTCTCTTCTCCTTGTTATTCACATTTCTCAAAGGGGCCATCCTGAAAACAAACAAATAAACGCTTTGTGTTTGTTGGGGGGTGGGGGTGGGGGGAATGCCTGCCAGTTTCCTAGGCCTCACTGCCACAGTGGTGTGAGACACCTGCGGTAAAGTGATTGGTACTCACACGTGTGCAACCTGGACTTGTGAGGTTATCGCTGATTGAGGGGGGGCAGCCCTGAGCATTTCCTTAGGGCTCTGTAGGGAAAAATGTGTGCTTTTCTGAGACCCTGGAGGATACTCCTCCAGGTTATCTTATTTTATGTGAAGTATTTTACAACACTCTAAATTATAAGTGACTGATAGCAATACAAAATAATTCTTGTTTATAGATAAATAAATTCTGTCCCATTGATAAGTCTTTCTTTCCCACTGTGGCAAAAACATGTTTGCCTCCATTGGCACATTCACTTTAAAATTCCTCATCTGTGAGTACATCTGTTCTTTGGATTCTCTTTTAAAGTGAGTAAAATATCTGTCTAGTTCTCTCATGGATTATGAGCTAAATATTTAACATGTGTTCATTTTTGTATCTGTATGAGAATTGTACTTTACCCTACTTGAAGAATTATCTTTTAACAGTTTCTTGGAATGTCCCAAGGGATTAAATACAAGTAGCTTATGAGTGTAACACAAATTTATATTGTTTTCCCCCCTCCTCATCCTGTTACACTGCCTCTTGCCCCTCACTCTTGGCTCTTTAATATCACATTCCCAAGTAAACTACATTGTGTAAGCTTTTGGTTTCTGCTTTGCGGGATAAGGAGTGGGTTGGGCAGGGAGCAAAGACATGGAAGCTATTCTATAAATATTAGTTATTTTTTTAAAGATTTTATTTATTTATATGATAGAGAGAGATCACAAGTAGGCAGAGAGGCAGGCAGAGAGAGAGGAGGAAGCAGGCTCCCTGCTGAGCAGAGAGCCTGATGCGGGGCTCGATCCCAGGACCCTGAGACCAGGACCTGAGCTGAAGGCAGAGGCTTTAACCCACTGAGCCACCCAGGAGCCCCTATAAATACTAGTTATTATTTGGGTAAATTGGTAAAGTAAATTGGAATCTTGCAACTAACAATGTAAGTCTGGGTGGCTTAGTCGATTAAGTGTTCAGCTCTTGGTTTCAGCTCAGGTCCTGATCTCAGGGTTGTGAGATCGAGCCTCACATCGAGCTCTGTACTCTGTGCACAGTCTGCTTAAGACTCTCTGTCCTCCTGCCCCACCCCACTGCTCACTCTCTCTCTCAAATAAATAAATAAATTTTAAAAACAAAACAAAACAACGTAAGCCATATATTGGAGATGGCAGAGCAACAAAATGAAAGGAGCTTGGGTCTCCAGCAATCATGGCACCATCATATGAGCCCTAGACTGTGTTGACGTGAAAGAGAATCAAACATCTGCCTTGTGAAGTAAGCCACGACACATGCATGTTGAGTTTTCTGTCACTCAGGACTGAGCCTCATCCTAACTGATACATTCCCTTTTCCCCTAAAGCAGTCCTTGATACCAATAGGCTTATGCATCTAAATGAAAGAGGTGGAGCTGACATGAGGAGGCCACCCACGAGTGATTAAGTGCTGGCTGCCATCGATCTGACTGACTGAAACAATATAGAATTCCACGGTGGGCTAGAATTCTGCTAGAAACTGTCCTGGTTAAGAAGTAGCTTGAATGGATTCAAGAGGAGTACGTAGTACTTAACGTAGCAAAAGAGATGATGTAGGAAGTTGAAGATACAGAGTGGCCTGAGGAATTACAAGAAGGTGGCAGAGAGTATTAAGTAGGCAGTGGAAGTTGAGGGGGAGAAGAGCATGTTAAAGGGGGCAGTAGGGCATGGAGGAAACATGTGAAAGTTCTCAGAGTGCCCCTTCTCCCCCTGCCCACCTCCGAGGAGAGCTGCAGAAGCCCTGCGAACCCCTAGAACTTCTTAGAACCCCATGACAGTTTCCTCAGTGCCTCTGAATACTCGTGAGTCCTTGCTTTCATCAGCCTCAGAGGGAGTTCCTGTGTGGGTTCAATGAGATGAAATAGGAAAAGGACCTGACAGGAGGTCTGTTAACACCCCCTTCTCCACCTTCCTTTCT
This sequence comes from Potos flavus, assembly GCA_028534135.1. Taxonomy (NCBI): domain Eukaryota; kingdom Metazoa; phylum Chordata; class Mammalia; order Carnivora; family Procyonidae; genus Potos; species Potos flavus. The sequence goes on along the minus strand of CM052898.1, from coordinate 42,579,302 downwards.
CTAATGACACCTCTCTGCGCACAAAGTTCAGTCCTCAGCAATTTGTACCACAGTTTCAATACTTGATTTCTAATGGTAATAATTAAGCCATTTAGCTTGTCTACAGACACTAACTGGCATATTAAGTCTTTTCTTCCCATACTTTTTTTTTTTCTTTAATAATGATCCTTTCATATCAAACACTCATTACAATAACAGTTCCCAAGCCTGGTGTTAATTGTGTCTCTTGTTATATACTTACAGATCACACTGACTCTGGATCATACCATGTAATTATTTTTATTCATTAATAGCCAGCACTTAGGGAGGAATGGGTCCTACCTAGTCAGTGTAGAAGGGGTTTTCTGATAACCACAATAGGCATATCAGCAGTAAGAGTCAGGAAAGAGAGCTCACACTTTGTATAATTATAGAAGTTTATAATTCTCTAACATAACAATATTTGTCCATGTTGTTGAGGAAGTTCATTGCAAGGAGTTCAGAAAAGGAAAGGCATAACCCTATATAGCCCAAGTCTTCAAAAGAGAAATACCTAGGGACTCAATCTAGAAAGTTCAGCTAGATGATTGAAAGAAACATCTGAACAGCATGGTTTTCAGACATCATTACAAATGAATCACTTTTGTGTGTATATAAAATAACTTCTATAGAAATCTTCTAGGGTCTAGACAATGTGTGGGCTAGTTTTCACACACACACACACACACACACACACACACACACACACACACACACTTTTCCCTACAGAGCCCTAAGGAAATGCTCAGAGCTGTCCCCACTCAATCAGTTAAGGATGACCCCACGAATCCAAGTTGCACACGTGTGAGTGCCAGTCACTTTCTTGCAGACATTTCACACCACTGTGACAGTGAGGCCTGGGAACCCAGAGGGATATGTGTGAGCATCAGGTTGCATTTCTGCAAAGCTGACCCCAGCCCACAGGGACCAGTTTGTCTCAGCTGTGGCTAAAATAGAGGATTTGCATTTGTGTACTTTCCATAGGAAAACCGAGGCTCAAAGGGGTGAACTAGTTGCCCAGGGTCACACAGCTCTTTCAGTAGGAGACTCTGGTTTCAAAATTCACACAGACTGTCTCCACAGCCACCCTTCCTACTCTTACATTCTAAGTTGCTTTTTAGTGAAAACCACATGTAAACATGAACCGTTGCTTAGGGGAGAATTTAGGTTCCAGGCTCTGGATTTGTTTGAAAGAATAAAAATCCCCAATAGCATACCTATTAAAATATCTGTGGCTTGGTCTGGGCAGGAAATTAAGAATTGGTTCAATGTCATTAGTGTTGCCTGACCTCAGAACCCTGAAGTCTTCCCCATCCGTCCTCCTCCCCTGCTACACACACACTTGGCCTTTACAGAAACAGCTCTGTAATATTTTTTCCTCACTTCTTTAAAGCCAGAATGAATTATAGAAGCGAGTATGGAGTCCTTTGGAAAAGTGGAAAAATTGCCTTCCACAGAATCACTCCGGGAGCTTGTAAGTCTCGGTGTAAAGGAAATGTGAAAGCAACTTGGCCTCCACTGTCACCAGCTGTACAAATGATCAGTTTGTGTGTGGTTTGTGTGCGCTGGAACTGAGATGGAGAGTGTAGGTGCTTAGAAGACCATTGGATACTTAATCACAGTTCTCTGGGGACCTACAGGCTAGGCCAGGGGACACATTTAAGCCTGATTATTTATTTCCATGGTGTACCTTTCAGTCAGATTATATATACATATATTACTTTACTTGTAGCTTCCCTTTTTTTCTGGCCATATTTCTGGGTCTAAAAATCCTTTTCATCCCCCCGTGGAAAATCCTCATGTGGCTTCCTGCAGCCAGGTTACTTTGACAATGAGAAATCAAGCAAAGCTTGTGAGCACCTCTCTCCTCTGCTTTGGTATAAGTAAATAATAGTGACTGTAGAATTTGAAAAAAGAAAAGTGCCACCCTGGAGTGTTGTGGCATGAAGAGTTTGCACAATTTAGTGATGTTTTCTATTTTTCTCATCTCTTATATGCGCTCTGTGACCTTGGACAGGTGGCTGAGACTGCATCTCTACTGATTACAAAGGCTAAATAGAGTGGATAATCCCCACCTCACTCAGAAGGGCTCAGGGAGGGCAGAGTGAGACAATTGCATTGGAAAGTGCCTGGTAAACTATTAAGTGCCATGCTACCCAAGATTCAGCAGATGCTAACATTTTTTTCTCTGACCTTCAATATGAGAATAGCCAAGGGCGTGAATGCGTATTATAACTCAGCCAAGGCCACAATGCAGGGGCATAGGCTGATGGCATTTGAGTTTGTTGATGTTATCCATGGCTAAATTTGGAGAAACATCATCTTGTTGCTTGTCTTTGGGAAATAGCACATGATTGTAAAGTTGTATGGTAACTTGCCATATTCCACACAAGTGTTTTCCATACATGCCTCAGGTATTATGTCTGACTATCGGCACAAGCAAATCAGGGAGTGGATAGAATGTGGAATAATCAGGAAGCAGACCATAGTAAAGGATGCCATAGAACCTCTCTGTGCTTGTTTATTCAGCTTACATTTGCAGAGTTCCTACTGTGTGCCAGATAGTATGCTGGGTAAACATATATCTTGGTGTTTGTTATTGAGACTGAGGCATGACCACATGGCAATGAAAAGAGGGGCAGCTGTGAGGCTAAATGGTAGGTAAATCCTGAAACTAGCATATGCTTCCTACCCTAGGCTGGGGGGCTCTGGCCTTAGCTTTGCAAATCAAAACCCAGGCCAATAGCTTGGAGCTGTTTTAAAGACCGCTCCTTAGAGGTCGCTAAAATCTCCTAAGTGAATGTTCCCACTTTCCATCTGTCCCTCTAATCACAGCCTCTGTGCTTCTTTTAGTCACAGCAAGTTCCCACATGGAGGGCGTGGGAGCAGACAGGACCCACCTCTGCCAGCTCTTTGTTAAATATGATTCTCCGAAGGCTCCTCTCCAAACTCAGGAGGAACCTGGAGCTGCTGGCTTGGGCTCAAGCTCCCAACAGCAGCAACTCAAAGATGTCATGTGGTCTCCATTAATTAGACCCGTCATAGCCATTACCAAGGAGAGCCAGAGCGTTTAGGCAATTAGTGATGATTTGGCTAGTGTCCACAATTGCCAGATGGCCTCTGCAAGTCCCCCCACATTCTCAGAGAAATTACACATGGAGGCAAAGCTGATGTCCTATAAAGGCATGGACAGAGTGAACATTCTAGACATGTAGTAGGAAGAAAAATAATACTAATAATCCTACTCATAAACATAGGTCCTATTTATTGACCATCAATGATGTGCTAGGCTTGAGGCTAAGCATTTCATATGATTATTAATTCAGTCTTCACATCATCCCTATGGAGTAGGTGCTAAGATTATCTTCATTTTAGTTGTGAGAAAACTAAGACTTTGAAAGGTTGTTCGAGGTCACCCAGCAAGAACACTTAAACGCTGGTATTCAAACTCAGTTCTTTCTGGCTACAAAGTGCATTCTGGAATCACATAGACCATTTTGTGACAGCTTGATAGGAAGATCTCATTGAAATATGTCAGTTCCCCAGCCTAGATTATGTCTCTCTTGTATATGCTCTTATGGCACACATTAAGCCTTTTTTTTTATAGCCATAACTGTCATATGCTAAATGCTTACGTGCCCTAAGTGCAACGAAGGTAGGACTTTGTTGTTTTCTTCACCACTTTATCTGCAACTATTTGCACTGTGTCTGGTATAGAAAAAGTGGTCAACAATTACTTGTTTATCAATTAATGAAAGCAATCAAGCAAGAAAAAGAGGATGAAAGAAAGAAGACATGACCCATGAGAATATGGACAGATAGTTGGGTTTCATATATACAAATATGTAACAGTGGCATGCTGGTAAACCAGTTCTCTGGGGGAAGAAAGCATCCTGATTTGTAGCGCTTTACAGGTGTACGTACTCCCACTATGACCAGTGTCAAGTTATCAACATGACATCACTGAACGCAGAGTTGGGAAGAGAGGCACAGTCTCAGCTCTTGCCAGATTCAGCAGGACTTTCTCAAATTCTTTGGAGTCCAGAGAGAGTTACTGTCCTCCCTGATTTTCATTTTCCCCATCTGCAGAATGAGGAGTCTGGGCTAGTGTTTCCACATTCTCTCTATCAGCTCTGACAGTCTCTGAGCCTACATATGATGTCTTTCATTATTTTTTCCTCCTGCTGGGGTGATGGAGATCAGGGGGAGAAAAATGGATGACTAAGCCCCAAGAAGATAGAGTGAGGGCTCAAACCAATAGGCAGTTATAGCACATTGGCTTCATGTTTGCCTTTTTTTTTTCCCTTAGAAATATCTCCCAGGGCACTTTTTACATCTAGTTGAAGGAATCAATCCATTTGCTTCCTAAGTAAAATTCAGCTATATCTCACTAATTTCAAAAGTCAAGCATCAGTGGATTTTGGAAAGGTAGTACTTAGCATCAGGATATAGCTGAAGATAAACCACCCTGTTACAATGTGCTGGAGAGGTGTAGAGAGACCTACAGGTTCTATATTTGAGAGAGACAAATGGATGCAATGAGAGCATGGTGATATCTCTGTTTTATGCTCTTCTGCTTACTTGACCTTCTCCTTCCTTTTTTTCACCATTTACTTTACAGTATTCAAGCTCTCCATCCAGGGTAAATGTAAGATGTCACAGAATATCCCAGTGAGAATGGGAAACTGTTATTGTGATTGTAATATGTGATAGCTGTATTTCTGCCTCTGCAATAATTTCAATGAAGGGTCACTTGGCCTTAACATCTCAGTTTCACAGGGCTCCTAAGTCACTATTCTGAGTGTTCATCTTACGGAAAATTGAAAACCATAGATTTTTTTTTAAGCCATAGATTTTTATAAAAAGAAAGTCCTTTCAAGTAAAGTCACTATAATTTGGATAGTTCTGTGTAGAAAGCCTATGTCAAGAGGTTTAGAGATTTAGGGACAGAGAATGAGCTGTACATGTTTGTCTTTTTCTGGGATTCAATATCAAATGGATCATTCACAATGCTGGCAGTCACCCACAGAGTCAGGCTAATTAGATCTTTTGCCTTGAAGTTCCTCTTACCTCTTAGTCAATATGTGTAAGGCACTCATTTCAAATTCAGATGTGGAAAGCATTTGTTGAACCACCAGTATTTGTCAGGCATGCTGGAGGGTTGGAGAGGTAACAAATACAGAAAAGCAGAGACCTTTATTTATTTATTTATTTTTCGTGTTTTTTTTTTTTTTTAACATCTTAATTTAATTTTTTTTTCAGTGTCCCAAGATTCATTGTTTATGTACCACACCCAGTGCTCCATGCAACACGTGCCCTCCTCAATACCCAATACCCACCACCAGGCTCTCCCCTCCCCCACCTCCCTCCCTTCCAAAACCCTGTTTGTTTCTCAGAGTCCACAGTCTCTCATGCTTTGTCACCCCCACTGATTTCCCTCAATTCACTTTTCCTTTCCTTCTCCTAGTGTCCTCCATGTCATTCCTTATGTTCCACAAGTAAGTGAAACCATATAATTGACTTTCTCTGCTTATTTCACTCAGCATAATCTCCTCCAGTTCCATCCATGTTGATACAAAAGTTGGATATTCATCCTTTCTGATGGCAAGCAGGGACTTTTAATATGGTACCAGAGGATAGAAGTATGGATTAGTGGCTAAGGTGGAGTATAATATGAATAGAAACAGAAATATGTAGAAGAAACACAAGACTTTGGGTCATGTGCTGGGGAAAGAAGGCTCTGGAGTCAGATCAAAAATATTTACTAGCCATGTGACCTTAAAGAAGTTACCTAACTCTGTAAGCTTCCGTTTTCATATGTATAGAAGGGGATAAGAATAATCATGCCTATCTATCAAGCTGTTTTGCAGATTATTGAGATGATGCATGTGAAGAACTCATCATAGTCTCTGACATGTAGTGAACACTCAATAACTACCGGCTATGATGAGTTCTTTTCTTTGGAAGTAATATTTTGTGTGAGATTAATGAGAGTGTTCCTGGGCAGGAGTGGAGAAAGGGAAAGGCATTGGAGTCAGAGTGACAAAGACATGAAGGTGTAAAAGACCATACTGTATTTGGGTGGTATTTACTAGACAAGATTAATCCAACAAATACCGAAGGGTGGGAAGGGATGGAGTTTGAAAAAGAAGACCGGAACAAGCTTGGAAAGAACTGATAGTCTTCGTAAAGAAGGCGACCTCACCCTGAAGGCCAAGGGGTCTACTGGAATTTTTAAGGCAGTAGTTAGATCTGTATGTAGAGTTTATTCAGGTGGTATGATGAGTTGCAAAGGGAATGAATTTTGAAACAGGATAACCTACTAGAGGGCTTTTGTCTTGAGACACATATAGTTGACACCATGGGAGTTGGGGAAGGACTCCCACAGATATATGTAGAATGAAGAGGACAATGGTGAAGGGTTAGGGAATCCCACATTTCAGGGATGGCAGAGAAACAAGTACTGACTCTAAGGAAAGAGATAGGGAAGTAGGGAAGCTGGCAAAGCTAGGGACAGAAAGAGAGAGGTTGGCTTCATGAAGATGTGGAAAAGGACATCTCTGGGCGGATAGGGTAGTTAGCAATATCAAGCCCCACTGAGATGCCAAGAAGGCTGAGACTTGAAAAGAGCCAAGAGTTGAAGCAATTAGTGGTGCATTGATGGTCTAATTAGAATGGTTTGCGTAAACTCCTAGATTGCAGCTGAGAAGAGAAATGGTGAGGAAATGGAGTGATGAGTGTACAGCTTTTGAAGGAATTGGGAGGTAAGGGATAAATAGACGAAGGTAATAACCTAAGGTTTGGGGCAGGGGAATGTGGAAGTTAAATAACAGAAATATTGGGATGCACCATCACTGTTGAAGGGGATGGGTTTGGTTGAGAAAAGGAATTGAAATAACAGAGAGAGAGAAGAGATCCCTGCAGAGCCCAGAAAAGAGTAGATCAAAAACTTCACGTGGAGCAATTGATTGAAGAGGAAAACCTCTTCTTCTAGGTCAGGAGGGAGTAAACGAAGCATGCATAGGAGGATCTCTAAAATTGGAGGTGGTGGCACACTGGCCTGTATTTTCTCTGTGGAACAGTTAAAGTTGTCTTGTGAATAGAAGGTGGAGGTAGAGCCTGGATGCTTGACTGGATTGGTAATCTTTGGAGCAGGCCCCATGGGCAATGAGAAAGAATGCGAAGAAAGGCCAAAAAGATGTGAAAGCATCACTCAGATCAGAAAACATGATGTAGCAAAGAGGGCATAGTTGTAATTTTCTCTAACCCTTGTGGGGAATCCTGGAAGCAGTTGCAGAGAAAACCTATATGTAGGATGGATTCAGGGTTGGGATTGGCAGGAAGTAGACGACGGAAGGGCTATTGGGTAAAGGAATAGGGGATCTCCAAAGGATTATTGCCACCTCCTGACGGCGCACGGGAGAAGAATGAGGCACAAACAAGTCAGCTGCAAGAGAAAGGGAGCAGGGGATGACAGTAGAAAAGACTGTCACCCCGAACAACTCCTCGGTCTCATATTTATTAAAAAGTAGGTAACGGCCAAACAAAGAAGCCAGAGTAGGTTACACATTGACCATGAGTCTTGTAGATAAGTAAGAGGAAGGACAAAATATGTCTGGTCACGTAGCGCATGACCTATAGTGAGCAAACCCAAACAAGAGGGTTGTCTAACTAAAACTGCAGGTGCTCTCTGGGGAAGGGGAGATAACGGAAAAATGAAGCAGGCGGCGTTCCACCCTGAGCGGGCCGGGCATCCCCAGCTGCTCGGCTTCAAGGACGTATATCGTCCTCTTCCCCAGAGGCCCATTGCCAGTACATGTTTTTCTTAAGTCTATATCTAAGCATGCTTAGTAACTAATATAATTTCTCATAGGTTATAGTTTAAGCAGTACATTGTCCTGAGGGACGGTTACAATTATTACTGATATAGATATTAGTGGGGACCATATTGGCAGGGAAGATAGAAGTACTGGGAGGGGCTGAGAGTCTGATATACTCAGGCAATAGGGATAGAAATGTGAGAATGTGTTCTTTGTCATCTTCCCATCGCTCTGTCAGGATACGATCATATGATCTGTGTCTATCCTTCTATCAGCAGTGGATATAAGTAAGTGAGAAAAGCAACTGATACTGAATAATAGTATTCCAGAACATTCTGTGCCAGAGGAGGTGACAGTGTTTACTCATTGGATAGCTCCTATGATGGCAACTGGAATGACTAGAGCTTTTTAGGGTGACATAGAGTTTCTATGAGAATGGAAAAATCCTTGCATCCAATAATCTTACAATTTGATTTCTAGTAGTTCTGGAGGAACCATATCTTTATTTTTCCTCTTCACTTCTTCCCCACATTAGAAGAATATACAGAAATGCATGCAAGAAAAAATGTTCCAGTTAGTTATCTTAAGCATGGTCAAAGGAAGAATTTATCAAAGTAACTTGGAAGGTTCCAGTCACCCTAATTTACTCATGAGTGTCTTACAGCTGATCTCAGAAATTCCTCCTGTAGTAAGTTCCAACATGAGGTTAGGTATTATCTACTTGCTCTTCAAAGTCAGATATGCCTGGGTGAAGTTATATCTTCATGCTTTAGCATGATTGAGTTCATCAGATAACTTGTGGAAGCTGAGGATTATAGAGTTTAAATTCTTTGACTTTTCGTAAAGAAATATAACTGTATTTGATAGGAAGACTTGGGAATGTTACTAACAAAATGCTCAACTGTTGTTGAATTTGCCCTTTTTGGCAAGAGAGGGAAGAGAAGTACTTCAACCTGACTATCCAGGAGGGGTCAAAGTCTTAATGAAATTTAAATCTATACATGCTGTGTTTTTATCTTTAAAATTGACTATTAAAATGTTTTTGTGTAATGACAAGGAGTATGATGTTTTACTACAAGGCTACTATTCACAAAAATTTAAAAAAATTGTTATTAGAAAGTCCGTTTCCTTCATATAAACTATGATATATGATTGTTTTAGAAACTTAAATTTGCTCTCTTAGACTATAAATGAACTCAAAGCCTATAGTGATTAACCCAACACTTTAAGAATAAACTCAACAAATTGTTGATTGATCTGCCACTTTATATATTGGTTGTGTTTTGCTCTCGGGAGTAGAAAGATCTGGGGAGTAAGGAAATAATAGGGAGTAGAAAGATCTGGGGAATAAAATCTTCTATTTAGAAGTAGAAAGATCCGGCGAAAAAGAATGCGTTATTGCCCACAGTGGGTAGGTGATAAGCACTGAGATGAGAGTGACAGACTCCCTTCTATTTATTGCCTTATATCTGGCAAGGGAAGCAAATATCTGGGGGAGAATGTTGAATTGTCATGCACATTTGAACATCCTCTTCTGGCCTAAAAATTCATTAGTGGCTCCCCATTATTCTTTGTATAAAGTCTAAACTCCTCACTGTGGTTAGAAAGGCTACTCATGATGTGTCCCATGCATATCTCTGCAATCTTCCATTTTCACAATGTTCTATCTGTACTTACTCTTTTTTGGTCCCTCAGATAGCCCACACATTTACCTACTTCAGGATCTTTAAACATGCTCTTTCCCCTACTTCTGTCATGCTTTTCATTTCTCTTCCTTAGTTTTCAGCTCAGATGCCACCACTCTGGAGCTGTGTTCCTGGGCTTAACTACCTAAAATAAGCCCACTGCTATTTTTATCTCACCTAACATCTTGCTTGGCATCTCTATGACAATTACTGTAAATTGAGATTACTTTGTTTCTTCACCCAGCTCAGGCTACATGAAAAATGGACGTATCCACCTTACCTTCACTCAAGTTCCAGACCCAGATGGGAGTAATGTTAACATGATGGTAAGAATCTTACCTGTTTGTTTTTCCTTTCATTATTGTTACCTGGCACAGAGCATAGCACAATGTAGGCATTCAATATATATTTGGTAAATGAATAAATGATAATAATATTAACCTCTTATGGAATTATTTCCAGGTTCTAGACAACTTGTTAACACAATGCATGAAGTCATGTCAACCAGCTCCATTAGCAACTCCTCGGAGAAGGTCATTATTTCCACTCTCTAAATTAGTAGGAAGATTAAGTAATTTACCGAATGACTTTTAAGGCACCAAGCTGTGGTTAATGTTCTGTTATGACGTAAATTTGTGCTCTCAGCCATGACTTTTATTTCTCTAGCCATTTTTTAAGAGTAGCAGGTTGGGGGTCCAAATTCAAATTGCCCAGAATTTCTTTTAAATACATGATAGTTGGCCAAGTTTTTAAACCCTGCAATCAATTCTCAAACTTCCCCCAAATTTTCACCTCATTGTGGTACCGCCGTGCTACTCTCAGTATTGAACTTAATTATATAGGAAATTTCCCGAGGCATCTCTTCCCCTCTGATTTGAATCTCAACTCTCTGTGGCCTCCATTAAAGAGGTGCTAAGACATAAACAATCACTGTGAAGTGTGTATTTTAATAGGTATTTCAAATGCATGGGAGATGTGCAGAATTCTGAGAAAACAAAATCTCAACTTCTGCAAAAGCTAGTCAAAATGATATTTAATCAGCCTAGATTTTTATTCCTCCCCAAGAATTCTGAGTCCCTGGATCTCTTTTAATCTTGGCTCATTAAAAGTTAATATAATTTGGATTGGTACTATTCATTTTTTGTCTGGACACCTCATTTACCCAGCTTAGGCTGGGTTTCTGGGCACAAAGACTACGTAAAAAGTGTATCCACCTTATCTGCATTCGAGTTGCAGACCCAGATGGGAGTAATCAATAGCTGATCATTGATAAATGGTAATCATTACAAAGAATACAGATTCAAATGTCAGCCACAGAATGAATGGCAGCTATTTGTTGTTGGATAATTCGGTAATGTCAGGAGGTAACAAAGAGAGATTGCTATGCTGCAGTCATTACCCAGCCCAGGGGAGGAGTGTTAAACATTAATACTTGAGCTGCGAAAGTACCAGATACTCGATGTCCAGGCAAGCTTTGTAAGGGGCGTGAGAAGCTTAATAAGCCCCAAATTTTTAATCGTGTACAAAGGATTACTGATGTACAGAATCTCCATTTTATGAATTAGACTCATTCTTTCTGACTCCTATAGTACTAAATTTGGATAGAATGGTGATCTGGAGAGTGATGGGGTGGCTTGGGGTTAGGGGAAAAAGAAAGTAGGCGAAGCAATACATTCAGAGTGAAGAGTGATCTCTTCATACTGTAGACAGCTTCCTGAGTAGTTACACCATTGCCTTGAGGATACAAGGTTATTCGATTTGTCCATTAATTTTTCTCATTCACTTATTTATGCATGCATCCAAAACAGTCTTACTATATGTAGACATACATTAGGAATGCAAAAAGGTGAAAAAAATGCAAAAAATATGAATCTTCTTTCTGGAGTGGTTATATTCTATGTAGGTGAAAAACAGTTATCAGTATAATAGTTATTAAGATACAATGCGATAGCTTCTATGGTAAAAGTTCATGGAATTATCAGAACGTAAATCTGAGAGTATGTTAGGTGAATGATAAGGGGGTGGAAGAAAGTGTCATTATGAAGAGATTTTTGATATTGATCTTAAATGATGAACCCTTCATCATTCACTGGATAGGGAAGGTAGACAGAGCAGTTTGGGAAGAGAGAAAAACTCTGGGTAAGAGCAACTATTTGTTTGAAAAATAGTGGTGTGTGAGTTGATATAGTGGGAACTGAAATTGTGATAAACAAGGAAATAGTACCATGCAGAGAAGTGTTGTTTTTTGGTCTTATGTCCTGTGGCTCTTGCAGGTTTTAAAGAAATAGAGTCATCTATATGTTTCAGTGTTTTATATAGTGCATCCTCTGGAAGTGCATGGTGAAAATATGGTAGAGTGGAAATATTTAAGTCTTTGAAGCTAGGGCTTTCATAACGTCCACGTAAGAGCCATTGTGGGATAGAGAGGCATGACCAGTATTGATGGCATTCACTGCCATGGAGAACATGGAGGAATAACAGGGGTAACAATGTGAATAAGGAGCTTGGAGAAAGAACATGTTGAGTATGAAAACACTTCCCTGCTGAGGCTGGAAGAATTGGAGGTATGGGGTCAGGGAGGAAGTTAGGGGTTTGAAATAACTCTATGATGGGTGTTCTGATGGTAAAATTATGGAGATGAGGAATCATAGGTAGGTGAAAAGAAATCTGAGGATGAAAGCATGGTGAATGCTGAAATCTACAGGGATGACCAGAGGAGAAGGCAGTAAAGGAAACTGGAAGAAAATGGTCAGAAAGGTCAGAGGGCAACTCTGAGGGAAACCCATGGAAATGCTTGTGTCCTATAACTACATTAACAAACATCTCAGTGAAGAAGAACATAAGTTGGTCCTCATAATGAATACAATTTATTAACTTTTTGGTTTTGCCAATTTGTATTAATAGTTTTGAATTTTAGTTGAATATCTATTTTATGTTAATAGGGGATAATGAAACCTAATTATGGTGAAGCTGGTAATTATTTCAGAAGAATGTGGAGGCATATTGGTAAATGAGGATGGAAAAACCTGCATCATTACCTAAGAGTAAAGGACACTTTTTCTTTGATCCTCATATAACGAGAGAACCTCATTATCATACTTAGGAAGGTGATGTGTTTTAATAACAAAAACTTCTTAATTAATGGTTTCTACACTGTATTTTATAATTAAACTTGGGTTGAAACCAGAGAGAACACTTGTCTCAGTTTTATTGGTGGCCTCTTGGCACTGAGTCAGACATGTTTGTTGAGTTGTGTTTGTACATATTTCATGGTTGGATAGGGATGCTGGTTAAGTAATGTCTCATCTCTCAGTGTATTAATTCATTCAGCAAGTATTTTTTGAGACTCTAGGAATAGCTGTAGACTCTGGAAACAAAGCAGTAAAAAGTAGTCAACGTCTGTACTCTTATAGGATTATGTTTGGATGATGGCGGGAGAGAGGAATGATCAATCAAATGTCACATACTGATAACTACTTTGAAAAACTAAAGCAGAATAAGGAATCGAGATGACAGAAAGCCTTGCATTTAAGAACCAATGTCCCTGGATCTCACATCCTGTCTGCCGTGTCAGTGAAGACTAAGCCAGTGGGAATTCCCTGTGAATAACGTGTGCGGATGAGCACTTGCTCTCAGCAGAAGCTTCTTTCATTCATGCTGTCTCCTCTGTTATTCTCCCATGTTGACTCTTGTGGTCAGCAGCTGGTAGTTCCCGGGAATTCACAAAGACCCTGCTGTGTCTCCTCAGGCTCTCTCATCTACAGAGCAATTCTTCTGACACTCTGCTGCTAGACAATTCTTTATCTTTATACACCCCAGAGAGAGAACATCTTCCCATGGGCTTAGAGTGGCACCCTCTGGCTGTTTATCCTTGGCTAGCCAGCTTTTTGGTTTTGAGTATTCATTTATGTTTTAATTTATCTTAGCTTGAACAATTGTAACAGTAATGCATAACATTGGGGAAACGTTAAAACAATAGTATTGAAAAATGCATATGCTTTTCCTTTTATGCCTTTTGCCCTAATTTCTCATGTTTTCAATCTACTCCCTCGAGGGAATTACTTCTAACAGTTTCTTTTGTATTTTTCCATCTATGTAAGAGTAAGAGGTAGAGGCCCTGTACACAACCCTACAATATTAAAATATCTAATCAGTCTTTTCCATATGAGGACATAGGCTTTACTAAGCTTTGGTGTCAACTGCTTCAGTGTTTTGGGTATCTCAGCAGGGCATCAGGCTAGAAGAACAAACTCTGTACTAAAACAATTCCACAGAACAGCAGTGCAATCTGAAATAACAGACTTTGGTAAGAAACCCAAGACTTTTAAGATAAGAAACTGACAAGAATGTCTAGTGGCAAAGTTGTAATGGCAAGGTTTGTAGTGGCAAAGTTGATTCTGACATAGTCCAATTCCAGAACAAATTGTGACATCCATGTTTTGCTTTGTATGTTTCACTGACTTCCATTCACTGGTGATCCTCATCTCCTGACCTGGAATGACTACCCAGACTCTCAGTTTCCTCTATGAAGAGTCTGTCTCTTCAGATTTTGTCCTATTGAGTCTCAGGCTGCTGAGGTGTCTAATTTGCATTAAATAGGCCTACTTTGTGTATTTAAATTAGTCACTTCTATTTATTTGTTTGTTTATTTATTTTTAAACATTTTATTTATTTATTTGACAGAGAGAGATCACAAGTAGGCAGAGGCAGGCAGAGAGAGAAAGGGAAGCAGGCTCCCCACTGAGCAGAGAGCCCGATGTGGGGCTCTATCCCAGGACCCTGAGATCATGACCTGAGCCGAAGGCAGAGGCTTAAACCACTGAGCAACCCAGGTGCCCCTAGTCATTTCTTTTTAAAAGTAAGTTTTTAGAAAGAAAACTTTATATAATCATGCACAGAAAACAAATATACATTTTTACAAGTGGAATACAACTATAAAAATGTATGCAATTAAAAACAAATTAATAGTATTAAATTATAGCTAGATTCTGTTGCCTGCCAAATCTCTGAGACTGAAGTCCGCTATTTCTTTGTGTTTGTGTTGGGGCAAGGAGAGAGGTAATTCTCCTGAAGGTATTTAGAAGATTAAAAGAGGAATTAAAACAAATAAACAAAATTAAAAAGAAATACCCTTCTCAATAGTGAATATACCACACAGACCCTTCAAGGATTTATAGGATGAACAGTTAAAGGGAGTAGAGTCCCAAATGGCTTCCAGCTGTCGGCTCCTATAGGGTCTGTCTCAGCTGCAGAGAGTCATTCTACCCTTGTTCATGTCCTTGCCAGAGAAGCACACACAGTGTCTGAATGAGTCAAGTGTATAAGGTTTGGCTATTTTGGCCTAAGGAGAGGTCATTCTGGCAGGCAGTATTTGCAGTAGAACTTCCTGTCAGGTTGGCTGGGACTTTCTTGGGCTTCATTATGGTTTGCTCAGTCTTAATTCCCCCCTTTATTCCACGTGTATTGATCTCTAATCCTGCACCCCAAATTCCATTGCAGCATCTGCTTCTGGAGAACCCAACCAGACTCAAGGATTTAATGTTATTTAACATTGGGTCAGTTTGCCACTAAATATAGTCTAGATCAACTAAGTGAACCTGAATTTGGAGTCAGACAAACCTAAAATCCAATGTTCTCATTGTTTTTTCTGAATTTTTTAGCCTCCAGAAATTCCCAATTTTATTAAATCTAAGAATAATAATTTCTCACTGGACTTCTTTATACAGTGAAAGAACACATATAAAGAAATTAGAACAGGGATTGTCACAGGGAATATTCTAGATCTAGATTATGCACCAGATCAATGCTATTCAGCAAAAATATGAAACAAACCACAAAATTTTAAATTTTCTGGTGCCTACATACAGAAAAGTAAAACACAGCTGAAATTAATTTTTATAAAATATTTTATTTCACCCAACATATCTAACATATAATCATTTTAACATGTAATAAATATACAAATTATTAATGAGCTATTTTATATTGGGGGGGTATGAGGTCTTCTAAAACTGGTGTATATCTTACATTTGAAGCTCATCACAATTTGGGCAAACCACACTTCAAATGCTCCATAAACACATATGGCTAGGGGATACTGTATTGAATAGCACGGTGTAGAATAAATCTTGAGTTTTATCTCTAATCCACTATGAATCTTAAATGAAAGAGAGAATTACAGGGGCTAAGCCGGTATACGAAGTCTAGAAAGGGCCAGATTGGGATGAAGTCAGCAGGAGGGAATGCTTTGATAGCGCTCACCTTCTCTCAGAAATACTCTTAGTGTGGTATCTGCAGAAGCTCCCAGCCATTATACCAGGCAGGTAGTTGGTGAACATAAAGACCATTAATTCAGAGTAATCACTTCCCCAGCTTTAGCAGAAATATAATTCAGTGTTATTCATATACAATTGCATTCTTCATCAAAGATCTTATTTATAGCAAAATGTGAAGAAGACTTATTCTCAAGAGATGGGAAGGGAATTAAGGAATGTTAAAGGGAGCTTGGATATAAGAAGATATGCTGAAATTTCAAGATACCTTACTGAAAATACCAGGATTAAAACAATATTTTGTGTACTGTTTTAAGGGAGATGGAGAAATTAAAAGTTTTTCAGAATAGAAAAATTATTTTCTTGATAGAGAAGCAGTATTCATTTGTTATAATCACTTGCATGTTTACTGAATCAACAAATACTTATTAAGTAACTAATGAAAGTATGAAAGAGTTAATACTTCTTGAGGATTGACCATGTATCACTCACTGTTCTAAGTATAGTGCATGGATTGAATAAACCATATCATAGATATGATTATAATCCCAATATAATGTTTGAGCAAACTGAGGTGCACAGGTTAGGCAAATGCCTAAGGTCGCACAGTCAGTAGCGGATAGAATCAAAACTCCATCCCAGGCTGAGTCTAGAACTACACCTTTAGCCACCATTAGATGATATGTGGAACACAAAGCCAAATCAGTTAGTTCTTGCTTCTTTTTATCCTGGAGGCCCAGGAGGAGGGATAAGCATATAAATAAACCCGATAGAAGACAGAAACTGAAACGATAGAAGTAAAAAGGCCAATGAGAATTCAGTGAAGCACACAGGAGTATTTAGGACTTCCCTCCTTATTTTACAGATGAGGAAAATCAAGTCAAGAGATAGATCAGATCTAGATCTAGAACAGATCTAACTATTAAGTGACTGAATCATTTTAGACCCAAGTTTTGTGTTACCTGGGAGCGCATTAAACGGATCTTAGTGCAGTCTCTCCAAAACAGTGGCTATTGTTTTAATAATACCAGAATGCGTTTTGTTTCCCTTGGTCTGAGTGCTTCATGCACAAACTTGATAGTTTGTTACGGTTTCTACTTTGTCGAATACTATTTAACATTTTTCTGAACCAAATCATTTGCAGGTCATTTCTGTGCTCCCCGAAAGTAATAATTCAGGAAGTAAATCTTGTGACTTTGAGGAAAGAAAAGTGTCACTCCTATCGCTTGAGAATATGTGTGGGTAAGAACTGAGGGATATTTCAGCTGAAAAATGAGAGGATTTATTGCTCTCAGATTGTCATCTTACATCTATGAGTGTGGATTTTATGTTTTTCAAGATATCTCGTTCATGAAGATCACTCATTTATAATCCAAGCATAATTCCTCTGATTATCTTGGTAAATATGTGTGTAGATGTTGTACTGAAACAACTGGGGAGCCCAAGGCCACGTTTTTCAACACACAAACACTTTATCACCCCTAATGACATTATGTCACCTACAACTGTTCTTAGTGACATATTTGAATACTACAGTGTCCCTAAGTTTTCTTATGGGGAAAAAGGAGTTCCAAAATCAAAGACCACTGGGTACTGTGGTTAATAGGTTTATTTACTCCAGAGCTTCTAATGGACTTAAATAAGCTAATGTAAGGCTTAATCTACAAGAATTGCCTAAAATATTTGATCAAAGCTTCACCCCACATGCATCTTCATCTGTTGAAGAACATTTCATAAATCTAGAGTTAGCCTAAATATATTAATTTGAACCACATAAAATTGCCAGTATTCGACCTCTTTTATCTTACAAAAATGGCAACTTTATATAGCTCTACTTAAATAGTTTGGAAATTGGGGACACCACCTTAAAGCTTAGTTCTGAGAGCTGTTGAGGAATTTGTACTATATTTCTGTTCCTGGTTCACAATCCTGCCTAACTCTCACCCTTCACCATTGAAGGATGGTATCCTTCATACGAGTACTAATTCTACTTGCCAGAGTGTCTCTGTGGGCCCTCCATGGTGGGCCTCTCATGAACAAGTGGAACTGCCTGATAATTAATATCAGATTAATTTAATTCCAGTCTCACACCTCTAATGATCTGCTTTACCAGAGAAATTCCATTCTCAGTGCTTGAGACAGTTGGGTAAAATCTCAATACTCCATTGATAGGTGCACTTAATTCTCACTGGAAGGGCCCATGCAGATGATAATTTACAAAATATGCAAAATGTATACAAAATATACAAAAAAATAGTTTACAAAAGTAGTTTAAAAATCTAAACTCAAGTTACACTGTCACACAAGAGACTGTGATTTTCCTTTGTATTTCCGGGTAAGAAAGAGTCTTGATTGGCTCTTCAAATGTTGGAATTTGGGAAATTGACGATCTCTGGATGACAGTACAAAATGCTTAAAATTGGAACTGCTAAAGGAAATCTGGCATGCGTGCTCCCCAGAGCTACCTCATATGCTGTGTGAGTCCTTGCAAATGACATTGGGG
>CM052898.1:42474899-42560504 GCA_028534135.1 Potos flavus | reverse complement strand
TGAAGAGAAAACAGAAATACATTACCCAGATAAATGGAGAGGTGTGTGGGTTGTCTTCATTCCCCAAATTGCTTCCCTAATCACCATTTTACTTAGCATGTGTTAGAGAGCCTTAATTCCACAAAGTTCCAATAGCTTGGCTGTAGAAAACACTCCTCACTTTGTCCTGAGTTTTTAGATACAGACTGTGCAGCAGTGAAGCCTTGCTCTGAGTCCTATGCAAGGGGGCCTTTCCTCGTGTTAAATGCATGTGTTGACTGAACAATTTCTCTTGACCTTGATTAAGAACCCCATGATGCGCTGAATAGATTTGCCTTAGAAACTACCTTGACACAGCTTACAAATCAATTACACTTGCAGAGTGTGGGCTTTTGTTTGGAAAAAGGTTTTCATTTTTTGCTCATTTTGTTCCTTCCTGGCACCAATCTGAACAGCATCCAGAAAACAATGCTACACCTAATTTGCTCCTGCAAATGAGAGCAATTAAAATACCTCCACAAAAATGATGGAGGCTCTCAGATGATTTACAGACCAAGAGTGGAATATAATGACTCTGTTTATTCCTCTATCATCTGACTTGCCAGTGGCTCTGGAAGTTTAGTTATTAAGCACTTCCAGCCCAGTTTTAACTTGTACAGTTGGTCTTGGCTCCTTACTGAGACACACAGCTGTTGGTATGACCTCCAGTGCTGCAAGAAATGGACCAGCCACTGTCAGGTCATCTTTATCAAAAAACACACACTGTAAGGATCTGCTGCTGAACTGGTAGCCCTGGAGCAGAAGGATATTCATGTATGTGCCCTAATTGTCCCTTATTTAGGACAGAGAAGGATAGTGTGTGTAGTAGAAAGAGCACGCTAAACTGTGTAGTTTGATTCTCATCTAATTTAATCTTGATCATTGCCTTTGGGTTCCTTGGACCTGTTACTTAATCTCCATGAATCTCTGTTTCCTTAGGCATGGCCTGGGTCTTCATGGGGGTTTTGGCATGTGAAGTTTTCTTTTCACCTCACCTCGCCCTTGTGCCTGACTCACTGTCCCTGCTATGGCCTTATTTTAGTGCCTCCAACAGGCCGGGGTCTTTCCTACCTCATGGCACATGCCTGTGCACTTCCTCTTGCTTACAACTTACCTGTCACGTCCCCTCCCACCTACACTCTACCTATTCACCCATATACCCTCCAGGTCTCAGCTTGAATGCCACTTACTTACACAGGTCTGTTTTGACACCACCCCCACCACCCATGGAGATTATGTTTACTCTCATTATATATTCCTTCATAATTCCTTTGTATTATTTTTTCATGTTGTCACGCCATTAATTACAGTTCCCACATAAATATGTGTTTTGTGTTGCCCAGCACTCTTTATCTTGTCTATCTCCTATCTTAATTCCTTTAGAGTGCTTATTAATTTCTTACATGTTATTGTCCCATTTATTATTATCTACCGTTCCACAGAATATAAGTTATAAATGTCATGACGTAGGGATCTTGACTGTTTTGTTCACAACTGCATCCCTGTGCTCGGCACAATGGCACTGGCATGACGATAGAACTCAGAAAACGTGAGGATAGATAGATAATTGGGTAATGGTGGGTGAATATGCCCTTTGCAGGGTAGTTAAAAAGATCAGAGAAGATGTATATAAAGCACCTAAGGCAGTGAGACGTACTCCTAGCACCTACTATTCAAAAAGGTAGTTATTGTCACTGACATAAATGAAGAAGCATATAACAAGACATGAGGGTTTATTCTAAAATCTCTGAGTGTATTTCCAGATTATGAACACATTCAGTGTGATATGCTATACCATCTCCCTCAATGGTTCTGCAAAATCGTTGCCATGACCCTTCATCTGTATGACTTCATTCCCCAAGCTGCACATCCTCTTTAGCACATTGGACAGTGTGGAGTTTGTCGAGCAGCCCTAGTGTTTCCTTCCACTGGGTCTTTGTACACCTGGATCACTCTGCCTGAAATAGCACAGCAGGAGGGCCGAGGCATACCCCACCCCACACCCCACAATTAGGGATGTTCTAAATATAGGTGAGTTTCAGAGATTCCCTGCATCTAATCATGGCCCAAACTTGGCTGCCTCAAGTTCTTGATAAATTGTCAGCAGCTGTTACTGATAAGAGTAGGTTATTGATCTTTTCCTCCTTAATTTTCAGAGACATCCTCAACTGACTTTGTGAAAGGTCTCTGTACTGAGATGGAAGGATTGAGTCTACAGTCTTAAATCTTTCTGAGATACTGAACCATAAATTACTATCTCTTTCCCTTCTTTATGCTCTGAATTGAGAAAATGTAGATAGGACAAGTCAGGGATACAATGAAATACTATGTCTGAAATGGAGGTTCTCTGTTTGACTTGGAACAAATGAGCAAAAAGCCATTAAATGGTACTTTAGTTTTAATAATAAAAATATTATGTTCTCAGTTAGCCATATTTTTTCCCAGTAGAAATAGACTAATAGTCTTATTACATTAGCAGCACCTTAGCAATGATATATCACAAAATCCCTTTTGCAGAAGGAAATAGGTTCAGAATAATTGATTGGTTAGTTCATGAGAGAGTTTTCACCCCTGTTCCATGCCGTGGACTCCCTATATACAAAATTATCTTTATGGTAAAGCATTAAAGTGGTAGCTAGTCTCAGTGGTAATGGAAAGCCATTCTGTGGCTTGCTAAAGCTGGACAGCAACTCAGATATCCACAAGAGTTAGGCTGGTGAGGAATGGGTGGTGCTGACCAAGTTAAAGGAAAAAGGTCACTTTCTACTCAACTTTAAAATAAAAAGTAGTGCCAAGTTGATAATAAATGGCAACAGACAGTTGACCTCAGGATTGAGGATAATAGGGAATGGTAGAGTTTGTGGTCAGTTAGAACTGCATGCCTCATCTGAAAGACGTGCCTACTCTGAAGCTCGAGCAAATTGTTGCAAGAAGAGAAGCCTGATGTTAGAGCTTCATGTGCCTCAATATAGAAATCTAGAGATCGGGGTGAGGTTTCCTAGTTTTAATTATTGTTGACTAATTATGGTTATTTACAGTGCTTTTATTTACAAATATCATGAATTCCCTGAATGCTCTTGTGCCCATGAAATCTTCCTAATTCCCTGTGACATTTATGTCCAAGCAGGTGTTGCATCCAGAACCTCCACTTGTGCACTCTGAACTTGAGTTCTGGTAAAAGGCTAACTGCACCAAAGTGAGGGCCAAGTGAAGTGCATTGTTCTCTTGAGCAAAGACAGTGTGGACCTCTCTGTTCAGGAGTGACTCCAACCCAGTTCACTCCATGGGCCCCTCACCTCATTCCCTAGCGCCCCAGAAGGCTAGCCCAAGCTATTGAGATCACAGTGTTAGTAGGCGATCTCATTCTGCCAACTGGAGACTGGCTTTCCTGAAATGCAGTGTCCACCTGCTGTTGAACCACAGCTTAGATGCCTACTTGCCACCTCCAGTTGTTTAAGAATCTACTTCAATACCAGTGTTCTGAAAGGTCATGCCAAGGGGCCTGGTGTGGCACTTTTCATTCTTGGTCCTGTGCATCCCATGGCCCCTGTCAGTCCAGAAACTCATAGGTTTTTTGTTCTAAAGAATATCTTTACATTCTTTGATAATTCCAGGTCCTTTTTATTTTTTCTCTCTTTCTAGACCTCTTATCAGTCAACTGTTAATCTTCTTGGATGGATCCTCTCAATATTCTTTTTATTTTTTCTTTCTAATTTTCCATCCGTATGCCCATTTATTTTACTCTCTGAGAGACTTCACCATCTTTATCTTTTTGTCTTTTTAATAGTGTTTTACTAATATTGATTATTATATTTTGAATTTTCCAGAATTTTCTTTTCCCTTGTTCCTTTTTAAAGATATCCTGATAATCTTACTTAATAAATGTAGTATCTTTTCTTCTCTAACAAGGTATTAGTTATCTTTTAAAGGTTTTTCCCTCCTTTTATTATCTTTTTACCTCACAGAGTCCTTTTCTGTGTTATTTTCACTTACTGTCTTTCACATTGCAGGTTTTTCTTAAACATATGGCAGGCTTTTGTTGTCTGCCCATATTAACAGTTAGACAAAAACCAGAGTGTGAGTCTCATATGTAGGGGGAGCAGGGTGGGGAAACTTGGTGAATGGTGGGCTTCTCTATAGCATGATTAGACAGGGTTCATTAGGGGACCTGCTTCATTAGGGGACCACTAAAAGTCAGTTGGTCTTTTCTCTGTCACAGACAAGGCCCTCATAGAATATCCCACTACTTTCTTACTTTGCTTTCTTCCAGTCTCCAGTTGGCAGAATGCCAGTTGGCAGAAAGCCAGTCTCCAGTTGGCAGAATGAGATTGCCTACTAACACAGTGATCTCAATAACTTGGGCTAGCGTTCTGGAGCGCTAGGGAATGAGATGATTGGATTGGAGGTGGGGGATGCGGATGTGACTGGCAGTGCTCTTGGAACTGTATTGCCAAGTGTTGCCAATACTGTCATCATTCAATATGATTTTATTTAAACTGCTTGTTTTCAGTCCTGGGCTTCATCATCAGCCTTCATGGGGCTTGCATCTCAGAGTTTAGAATACTTCTGATTCAATTTCTTCCTAGATAGAACTACCAGATTTAGCCAAAGAACAACAAAATAGAGATTGCCTAGTAAAATTTGAATTTCAGATAAACAAGGAATGCTTTTTTAGTATAAGTATGTTCCCTGCAAATCTGAAAGTCAGATTTAACTCTTTATTTTATTTGGCAACCCCATCCACATCATTAGATGAGAGGAGTAGTGACCCAGCTGCATCACTGTGTGAGGTGGCAGGGATATGGGGGAGCCCATAGGTTTGTGTGTGTGTGTGTGTTTTAATCAACTTTGAATATTCCCTCTATCATCAGCCCTTCTCTTCAGCCCCACCCCTCCTGGTATCTGGTGCTTCCAAGTCCTCAGTCCCTCTTGAGATTCTGGAAGGCAGCTTGGTTTCCTCTCCATGACATGGCCCTTTACAAACTTTTGGCATTCAGATTCCTCTGTGTGGCTACCACATTTGATTTCATCTAAGTTGAGTTCTATTATATGATGTACCATCTATTGTCTAAGGAATAATGATGAAGAAAAAAATGCTGCCAGTTACAATTGCAAGATACCACTGATTGTAAGAGTCATCTTCCTTTCAGAAATGTTGAAATATGAAAACGATGGATGTTTCAGAATGAATAAAACATGGGTATTCTCCCACCGGTTCTCAGTCTCCTCCAAACTAGTTAACATCTCTTATTTACCGTTACCTCTTCTCCTATCTTGTTTGTCCTCATAGATTCATATCTTTTTTGGAAATCCATTTTTTCTCATTTTAGAGGAATTTCAGGGGATTGCAGAGATTTACACATGTGTTTCTTCTTCCTTGTTCCTCTAGTCTTGTTTGATTCACTGGAAATTTTAGATAAATCTGTTGCTTGACATGAAGAGACACGAGCTCTGGCTGTGTATTTCCTCCCATCGTTACCAGATGTTTTGGCAGCCTGGTGGAATGGATGGTGAGCCAAGAGCTCTTGGGCCCAGGCAGACTCCAGCCTCACCCCACCATTGCCAAGCCCCCTGCCGGAGAACACACAGCTCAGAGAATAATTTATTCCCAGTGCTCTCTGCTGTGATGCTGTAACTATTTCAGGCAGAATAGAACTTTTGAGACATGAATGGCTCATTTCAAAGGGCAAGAGGTCCGACAATAAGCTCCCATGCTAAGTCAAACAGTGGGAATGGCAGGAGCCATTTATCTTGCTTTATTCTGTACAATTTTTAAAATCTTTCCTGACTTTGTTTTCTTTCTTTCATTCATATGTGCCAGGGAATGTTGTGGGCACAGTAGTGACCCAGACAGATAACAATCACCACTCTCATGAAGCTCGTATTTGGGAGGAGGGGTGGCAGAGAATAAGAGTAAAATAAGTGATATGTTAGAAAATGATCAGTGCTATGGGGAAAGGAGCATACAAGGAGAGTGACCAGATAGAGGGACAGGGGTACCGGGTGGTTGCCATTTTAAATTGGGAGTTCTGGAAAATTCTCACCCAATAGGGGACCTCAAGGGAGATTCCTGAATTATCGTGGGTGTAGAAGGAGTGTTCCAGGCAGATGGAACAGCAAATACAACTACATGGAGGCAGGAGTGTGCTGGAAGTTTCAAGAAAAGCTTGGAGGCTGCTGTGGTTGGATGGAGTAAGCAACGAGGGGAGCCACAGGAGGTGGGAGAGGGGGCATCTCAATCAATGGGCTTTGTCATCATTGTTAATGTCTTCCAGACTTCTACTTGATGTGACCTGAGAATCCTCGTGTCCTTACCCCCACATTCCTTGCTTTTCAGATGAAGAGCCCTTGGCAGACAAAGGATGTGATCTAAACTGTATTTTCTCAGGATCTTATCTAGGCCAATGAACTTTATTTCATTTTTAAAAATTCCTCCTATTTCTAGTTTCCTTTGAAAAACCCAGTCTGAAGTCACACCTGCTTTTGCCTGAGATCATCCCTTTCAAGCCAAATCCACTTCTTTCCTCAGCCATGACTCTAATTTTGGGATCTAAATTTGTACCCCTCCATTACCTTGAGGATTAAAACTAATACCAAGCTAATTTAGTGTTCTTACAGTTTAATTTTTAACCCATGGATTTAATCTGACAAATTATCCTTTATTTCATTTGTGTTAACTGAGATTCACCAACTTTCCCTTGAACTAAAGGGTAAGTTTATAAAATACTTCTTTAGGGAGGAATGAGATATTATATTAGTTCCTGGAGTGCAATTATTAACAGCAAATCTAATGTAATCATCTAGCAAGTGCCAAATATAACCTCACCACTCAGAGAAGTTTATCAATATGTGCAGACTATGTCTTTTAATAGCATTGCTGATATAATAAGAGAACATTTTAGAGTTCTCTCAAGGTCGAAAGAGAGCTCAAAGAATCCCTCTTGATCACATTCATTCAAGGATAGAGTCTCAAAACAAAACATCGATAAAAAAAAATGCCTCGCTATCATTTGTTCTTAAGAAGAAGTGTCAAAGGATCTAATTTAATCATTTCATGTTATTAAATAGAAATTAGGTTTCCATGGAGGCAGTGGCTTTACACTTGGCAGGATTCTGATCCTTATTTGCTAGCCTTTTTCCTCTATAGAAACAGACTGATAATAATAATACATGTTTTTTTCATTTTCAAAGATGCACAATCCTGGAGTTTAGGTTCCTAATGGGCAAATTGGGTAATGGCCTCTCAGATTCAGGTGCTTCTGGGATGGAACTATCTTCTGGTTGAGGAGACATGAGACAAAATGAAATGAACACACTGCTCAGATTTATTATTGACATAACAGGAGTCTGGAATTACAGTTCTAAAGCTTTGAGGGTTTTGATTGGCTCACCTGCTCTGTGACAGTGGACACCTTCTTTCTCTCCCTGAGTCTGAGTTGGTTTTCTCATCTGTTGAGTGGGGATGATATCTCTCCCACAAGGATTAAATGAGAAGATTCATTCAATTTTCCAGCAGAAGCAGCAAGCATAGAAGGCATTCAATAAATACCAGTGCCCTTATGTTCTGTTTCTGTATAAAAATACCTGCCTGGACTCTCTTGTAGGTAAGATCAAATGAACCATATATACAAATGTTTCCAAAAAAGGTAACATCGTTGACTGCTTTATATTTGCTGACTTACTCAATATAGACATGACTCATTATACTCTGGGTAGAAAAAGAATGGGATTTTTATTTCCCCATTTGGTCTTTATCTACTATGGCTCTCCTTTCCAAAACCAGAGTTCATAGACTGGTAACACCCCAGAATTCCTTATATACCTACCCCAGCATCGCAGCTCTGAGCCTCAAGCTGTGTCCTCCTCATAACTGCCATGACTTCCAGAGGATCCTGCTCGTTGCTACAGAGAAGATGATCGTGTTCATGCTGGTGCCCACTTCATTCTGGAGCACATGGAGGGATGCTGCCAAGTTAAAAACAGGGCATACTAGAGCTGCGACCAACCAGGCGTCATCTCACATTTGCCTCCACCAACCTGCCACAGGGGTTGGAATGAATGAACTCAATTTGGGGTAGCACAACCACCAAGTTCAGATTGTAGATTGGGTGACCCCCTCTGAGAGAGGAAAGCAGGGAAGCTAGAGTTTAAAGTATGAATAGGAACCTATAAACCATTGAATATTTTCCTTTACAATATTGTATAGATTGAATTTTTATTTATGTTTTATAGAGTAACTGCCAGTTGTTTCCTTCCTTCCTTCCTTCCTTCCTTCCTTCCTTCCTTCCTTCCTTCCTTCCTTCCTTCCTTCCTTCCTTCCTTCCTTCCTCCCTTCCTCCCTTCCTCCCTTCCTCCCTTCCTCCCTTCCTCCCTTCCTCTCTCCCTCTCTCCCTCCCTCCCTCCCTCCCTTTCTCCCTTCCTTCCTTCCTTTATTCCGTATCTTAAGCAAACAATCAGAACCCACAATGTGCCCATCATTGTACCGAATATTGGGGAATGGCATAAATACTGCAGAAAACTCCTTTGTCTGAAATAATTTCTAATAGCTGGGCATTTCTGAAAATGTAGTAAGCTTTTTCAGAAAGGAGGAAGTCAGGCCCGGTACTCAGTACCAAAGTCCAGCCTCTATGGACAGTTATAAAATCTCAGGGCTAGAAGGAATATTGTCCAATTCCTCATTCAGTCCTTCTGTGCTACCTCAAGTGCTCAGCCATTCTTCTCTTGCACATGTCTGCGGGTGAGATACTCCTCTAAGAGCTGCTACACTTTTAGAAATCTATAGTTTCCAGAAAGTATCTCTTTTGCTTGAGCTGAACCCAAGTCCATCTTATAATACCATTCCTTTCTCCCTTCTGGGACAATATGGGACAAATTCGCTGTAATTTATGATTTCCATCTACCTTTCTATTTGAAGACAGGTTTCCCTTCCATAGTGAATCTTCTCTTTTGATGTCGACCATCTCATTTGTTCTTTAATCCCTGTTGCTTTGTTCTTTAATCCCTGTTGCTTTGCCTTGACTTGAAATTCTTCCACCTTCCTGGTCAACTCTCTGAGGTCAGCCTTTTTCTCTGCTGACTAGTAGGTAGAGAAAGGGAGCTGCTAGAATTTAAATCAATCATTCATCCTCCTTGTTAATGTTTCTGGAGAATTCCTAGAGAACACTGCTAGGTTATGGCAAGAAAGAACATTTGGGGGATTTCACTAGATTGTATTTATTTATACCATCCCAAATATCATGGGATCTTGGAGCTGCAGGAAACCTCAGAGATTATATGCCCCCAACACACTCTTTGCAAGAGGGAAACATGCCCAGAGAGAGGAAGTGCCTTGCGTGGAACTACACAGACAACAGATATGATGGTGGCAAAATTGGGAATCAAATCCCAAACCTATGTCCCCTGATTGCCAACTTTTTACTCTTTCCATTGAGACACTCTGCTGTACCCACTTGGAACCAGGTTATAGCTAGGGACACACCTTCCCTGGTAAGTTTGACCAAATAGTGGTCCTTGCTAATGGGGTTTTATCTCCATAAAGTAAACAGCTTCCACAAGGATGCACATGGAACATTAAGGAGGAGGGTGGCTTCTTAGATCAGCCCTACTATCCCCAGGGTTCTGTAGAGAGATGTGGCAGCTGAATCCCTTCTGCATCTCTCACGTCCATGGAACAGAGTTTGGCAAACTATAGCCCTCAGGCCAAAAACAACATATAGCCTATTTTTATAAATAAAGTTTTATTGGAATATAGCCATACCTACTCATTGAGATAATATCTATGGCTGCTTTTGCTTTATAATAGCAGAGTTGAGTAGTTTCCACAGAGACCACATAGCCTGCAAAGCAGAAAGTTTCCACTGTGTGCCCCTTAGCAGGAATAGTTTGTTGATCATTGCTGTGGAGAGTCTGGAATTCCAGCAGTGGCTCTAATTACAGTCCTTGCATTTTTGTTGATCCACTTGTGCAGCCTCTTTGCTTGACTCTGTCAAGATAGACCTGGGCAAGGCTGATTTAATTGCATTGTTTGTTTGTTTATTTTCAAAATTTATTTATTTTAGAGAGGGGGAGGGGCACAGGGAGAGGGAGAGAGAATATCTAGCAGACTCCCTGCTGAGCTAGGAGCCAGACACGGGGCTCAATCCCAGGACCCTGAGATCCTGATATAAGCCTAAATTGAGAGTCAGAAGCTTAACTGACTGAGCCATCCAGACACCCCTAATTGCATTATTTAAATCCATAATGGAGTAAAACAGTCCACAAAGTCCAGTTCAGGCAAAAAGGATATATATACACTATGATATGATGTAATTTATGTACATAATAAAGAACTACTGATAAACACTATATAATATGTATAGTTAGTAAAAGTACACAAATTTGCACAGGAATGAAAATTACAAACTTTAGGGCAGTGGTTCCCTATAGGTGTGTATGTGCAGGTAGGAAAGGACAGGGTTAGGCTTGTTTATAATTTTTAATTAAAAACAGAGAGTTTTTAAAAAAATAGTAAAATATTAACATTGGTTATATATGGATTTGGGTATTTGGGAATGTCATATTATTTTCTATACTTTGTTTTTTATATATTTACAATTAAAAGTAAAAACACAAAGAGCAGTCAGGGAGTCACTGGCTAAGTTATTTGGCTTCTGTGAGTTTTAGAGAAAACCTTTAGTTAGGAGGTTTTCCAAAGTCTTTGATAAAGTCTTTATTCCTCCTTAAGGAACATGGGGAAACAGGCATCACACCCACAGAGAAAAAAAATCTCATTAAGAAACGTTCTGTTTGTATGTATGCATATTTAACGCTCATATTTCAAATACACACTCCAGTACATACTCTCATTAAGTGATTCAATACAGAGTGGAATTTCACTACCATTCCTCAACCTTAATAGTCAAGTAATTAGTGAATAGTAAAGACTCCTCAGTGCATATGTTTTTGTTTCCTTTTATACATTTACAAACAAATGAAAACATCTTTTTTTTATCCCTAAAAACAGTCTCACACTATATGAATTGTTCTAAGATCTGTATTTTTCTTGGAGATGTTTCTAATTCAGAACATAGAAGTCTGCCTGTTTCCATATGATAATTCAATAGCATTTCACAATATGCATATATTATATTTCATTTAACCTCTGCATGAACCATTCTATAATACATGTTATTTTCATCCTTCTGTGTGTACCAGCATTTTGCCTTCCAGTGGTCAGATAGAATTACTCAATTTGGGAATCTAACTATAAAAAGAGAAGAAATTTATTAATTCAAACTTAATGAAAACTTGTCCGTAGCACTGGACCTATATTCTATACCGTGTGCTCTATAGACATCTATGTATGCACAATAAGTTGCGTATGGTAAACTAGTGAGCTGGAATAGCAGTCGTTCTTTTATTAACTATCGATATGTATTAACTAATGTGATTGATTTTGTAAATTAGTTTTCATACACTTATTTAATCAAGTCTGGATTTCCATGCTTTGCCAGTGGTAGGCATATGATTTTGTCTTAGTAAATCTCATTTTTGATTGTGATGTTTGAAAACTTTCATGGAAGATCATCTCCTGCTGGGAGCCAGAAAAAAAATAAAAAGAACAAAACAAAAGAATCCTTCTTCGCTGTGCAGGACTGGAACATATTTGTATCTGAATTAAAAGTTCTGGGATGTCTGGGTGGCTTAGATGGTTAACCATCTGCCTTCAGCTCAGGTCATGATCCCTGGGGTCCTTCACGCTCCCTGCTCAGCGGGGAGCCTGCTTTTCCCTCGGCCTGCTGCTCCCCTGCTTGTGCTCTCCCTCCCTCTCTTTCTCTGACAAATAAAAATAAAATCTTAAAAAAAAGAAAAAGAATTAAAAGTTCTCAGGGATGAAGCCTCTGAAATATATTGCTATTTCATCACTTCGCACCTGATACTGTGTTGGTTACATAGCCAGGGGCGGTTGAAGTTGGATATATATAATTACAAAACACCTTCTCTGTATTTGCAAGATCTCCTTGTTTTTAGAAGACACTCAAAATCCATCTTAATCACCTTTCTTTTTCCCAAGAGAGTGCAAAAAGTTTAATGCTTCTAGCAGGTGTATCTGGAAAAAAGTTATTTCAAAATAATGATACTAGTACTTCCTCACAGGGATAGGTGTGACTTTTTTGACTCTCTATTGTGGTCGAGGTATGATTGAAGAAAAATCAAGAAATTCAGAGTTAAATCAGATAGAAAGGCCAGAAGCTATTCCCTTTTCTTTGTAAAGTGAAGCTCCAAGGGTATGAATTCAAAAAACAAACGATCTTTCCCAAATTAATTGAGAATGAGGCTAGATTTAGCCCAGTTGTGGTTGCCTAGCAACTGAGCTACATATTGGAAATAGGCTGAGGGTACTTTAGCCCCTGGGTACCACTTAAGGCACTGAGTTTCCTTGAAGGATGTGAAAAAAACTTCGCTCTTTTGGAAGTTTCTACTTAAAGATGCCTATGATCCATATCATATGCCTTTCACCTTTTAAATCAGATTTAACATTGTAAGACAGCTTGTCACTGCTTGCATGAAGCTTTTCCTGACCATCTCCACATCTACTTCCTCTATGCTCCCCTCACCCTATGCATTTCATTATCTTTGCACACATCATCCTAGAACCACTAACTCATTCATTTATCTTTCTTGTGTGTCTACCCAACCTGATTGTAATTAGGCACTGTCTCCTGTTTTCCTTTGTATCTCCCATGCATAATGCCATGTCTTATAGTCTGTAGATCTCTGACTTATTTGTTGAATGGATGGATAAATAAATGAATGCATGAATAAATTGAAAAGAGTTAATCAGGCTTCAATGAAGAATCACTCCCTATATGAGCAGATGTATCAAGGACTCTATATGTAAATGTAATGGAATAACTCTAGTATATACTGTTGGAACAGACTTTGTGATAACCGTGTTTCAAGCCAGTGTTGTAAAGAGCTTATTTGAATTAAGTTAGCCTTCCCTCTTTCTTCTGTTCTCTGCCCTTCAGGCTGCCTAAGCAGTTGTGACTGATTCTTAAAGTGAGTTCAAATGATCTGGCAACTGGCCCCAACTTCCCATCCCAAGGCAGGCAGGTCTTCCTGATTCTCCTTGCTTGTTGGACTTTGCCTGTGGCTTATTCCTCTTTTTATTATTACTCAGCTGCTACTGCTTTCATTTTAGTGTGAAGTATCCTTCATCTCAGGTTGGCACAGGGAATTTTTCTTGGGGAAATTCTGGGTTCCCTGTGGCTGTTAACATGTTTAGTTATGACCGTAATAACACTAGAACTCCCCTGGATAATCCTTACAAAGGACATTATACATTGGACTGTTTCCTGAAGTAGGGAGCTTTAAAGGGAGCTCATTTCTCATATCCAGGTCTTCACATGCAAGGTATCAAAAGGACTCTGTTTTATCAGAATTATTGCAGGAGTCAGATGGCCCTCAAATTGTGTAGTTTGAAGACCATTTTTAGAAAGGGACTGTTTACAAAGGCTTGGTCAGGGCAAAGAGAAATCAAGAGAGATTGAGTCCTACTCTAGGGTTAGAAATAGGATCGTCTGAATGGGAAATGGGAAGGAATGGCTCTCAAAATCTAAAGAAAAAGGTCAGAGAGAGGAGATGAGAGCTGTGTGGAGAGGGTTGCCTGAGAAGAGCAGTACCCTTTGTTCAAGTTCATGGAGACTCTGCAGAGAGGCATCCCGGGGGATAAATGCCCTGAACTTTCTTCTCTTCCTCTAGTCTCTCACTGATACGCTCCAATAGCTAAACCCAACTGGAAAACCAGAGGGCAAAGAGGCTTGAAGAAGTGGCCTATGTTAGCCAGCCTCTTGGGACACAGGGTACAAATTGGAGGGAAGATCTGGAAGGGCAAGCGGAAGATACTTAGCACAATCACCCAGAAGGAATGCAGACATAACAGGCCCTGTGAGTGTAGCCCATGTTGTATATAGCTTCACTCCAAAATAATTTAGGGGGGTAATATTTTAACATTTCCTTATGGATCTTCAACTGCTTCTGTAAACATTTCTTTATCTTATTCCTTGTCGGCATTAGCCCCTCACTAACTTGCTCGTTTAAAATCTATAACACTCTCTAAAAACAAGCACAAACTTTCTTTGGCTTACTCTTACCTCCAGGATAAAGTCCATCTTTAATGTGGCATTTGAGAATCTTTAAACCCTGGATCCAACTTTTCACTGTCTGGGTAGCTCTTACTCATCTTTTAGGACTTACTGATCTGAAACTTGATTAGATGCAAGTGGGATAAATCTAAATTATACTAGTTTAGGCAAGGAATGGAATTTATTGGACAGATTACTGCCCAAGAAGGGCAGGTTTCTGATCAGCTTCTGGGATTCCAACACCACAAAGTGGGGACAGTTTCTCTCTAGAACAACCACCATCAATGTGACTTAGCTTCCAGTCCCTATGCGCTATGTGTTTCAGGTCAGGTTCTCCAGACAGATAGTCTGATTGGCCCAGCTCTGCTTAGGTGCACACTGCTGATCTAATGGCCAAGGAGTACCTGGGTGGTGTAGTTAAGTGTCCCACTCTTGATTTTGGCTCAGGTCATGATCTCAGAGTCCTGGGATTTAGCCTATGTTGGGCTACACACTTAGCACAGAGTCTGCTTAGGATTCTCTCCCTCCATCTCCCTCTGCGCCCCCCACCCCCATGCTCTCTCTCTCTCTTTCCAATAAATAAATAAATCTTTAAAAACATTAGGTATGATCAATAGAGATATAAAATAGCCATGTTGTCCCTAGGAATTTATTGGTGGATAGTGGTGATGGAACAGTTAATAACTGGAGAAGAGAGAGCATTATAAATCGGAGAGACACTTTAAAAGGTTATCTAATATAAAGACCTAACTTAATTAGGATTTTTTTTCATTTATTTATTTTATTTTATTAATAATTTACTTTAGAGAGAGAGAGTCAAGTAGGAGGAGGGACAGAAGGAGAGGGAGAGAGAGAGGGAGAGAAGCAGACTCCCTGCTGAGCATGGAGACTGACACTGGGCTCAATCTCACAACCCCGAGATTATGACCTGAGCCAAAATCAAGAGTCTGACGCTTAACCGACTGAGCCACGCAGGCACCCTTTTTGTGATCTTTATAAATGAAGTCTTTTCAGATTTCTCTAGAGTCTTCTATATCCTTGTTACGATCTAATCCTTTTTCTAAATATTTGTCAGTTGCTCCCCTAAGATACTGAATTCAAAGGAAGGGACCATATCTTATCCATCTTTGTATGCCCAGTACCTAATACAGTGAACAGAGAGGCACTCACTACTTTTGGTTAAGCATCGAGTGAATATCACAGTAGAAAGAAACAGACATTGGAATCCCGAGGCCGATGCTGAGTTACTTCATTGATTTACTACATCTTTTGAATTAAGATAGTCTTCAAATTATTTTAGCTCTGGTTTTTTTTCTTTCCAGCAATAACCATATCTTAAGAGTAATGAGAACCAAATGGGATGCTTATGAAGCAGTAACCATAAATGAAGGCTTTAATCGATTGAGAGCCTGCATACTGTTGGAGTCAGACAGACCTGGTTTTGAATCATTCTTTTGCTTCTTGTGTGACATTGAGCAAGTCACTTAATCTTTCTGGGCCTCTGTAAGATTAAAGATAATAATACCTAGCTTCAGGGGCGCCAGGGTGGTTCAGTTGTTAAGCGTCTGCCTTCGGCTCAGGTCATGATCCCGGAGTCCTGGGATCGAGCCCCGCATCAGGCTCCCTGCTCAGCGGGAAGCCTGCTTCTCCCTCTCCCACTCCCCCTGCTTGTGTTCCCTCTCTCACTGTGTCTCTCTCTGCCAAATAAATAAAAATAAAAATATATTTTTAAAAAATGCCTAACTTCATAAAGTTATGATGAAGATTAGACTTGATAATCCATATATTATGCTTTGTGGTTGGCAATTGCTTACATATGCTACCTGTTACTATCAAGGCCAAATCCTAGGCAGTACAGGAAAGGAGATGAAGTCTGATTATATGTTCTTTTTAGCTGCCACCTGCTTTATCTCCACACTTACTGCCTGGCTATGATGTTGTCTTTCGTTTAATAATCTGAAATGACCTTCCTCTTAAACAATTCAGCTGGGAGATTTTCCAGTTCTCCCCTCCACTTTATCAACATGGACTCCCCTAATGGGTCTTTTCTACCTTTAATCTTTGGGACTAAAGCGAACTCATAATCAATCCCTGGTAATATTGTAAAGGATGCTTGTGAATTCACATTGTCTCTCAAACAACTGTCATGTGTATTTTTCTGGGCACATTTTGCAGACTTAAAGGAAACTCGACAGAATGGCTTCCGTGGAGAGATGTGCCAGCATTGGGCTTGGCTGGTGGGTGAGAGATCTGGGGTTATGTATGCCTCTCAGCATTTCACCTATTATAATGGGGGATACCCTTGCTGTACCCCAAAGCAATGAGCCTGCTGGAAAAAAGTCGTCTTTGAAACATTGTCTTCCTTCTCTAAAGAAAAGAAGATTTTGCATAGTAGAATAGGTACAGAACAAAAAGTCAGGACGTCTTCTTTTAATACTATTAAAATACTATCTACTATCACTATAAGGATCATTCCCACTCTCAATGACTTCCCATCTGTGAAATGGGGTTAACCTCCTTCCCATTTTTCTTATATGACAAATTTGGAAACCAAAGAAACAGCGTATGTGCAAAATTTTGAGAGATCCTTGAAAATCAAGGATATGTTTCTATAAGTCTCCATTTAATGTAGCTCAAAGCTTAGAAAGACATTTTCAGTCTCTAAAAAATTAGTCCTTATATATTTACTCTCTGCTTTAAATGAATGCTTCAGACCATCATATTTCACTATGTAGAAGAAGTAAACTTTGTGACATGGTTTAGGTTTAAACTGTTAAGTGACTTTTTCCAAATTTGATCCAGGCTTCCTGGGACCAGTAACAGGGAGATATCAATATTTAAAAGCCACCTCAAAAACTGTTCTGGACTTTTAATAATATTGAAGAAAAAAGGGGCTTACTTCTAGATGTTAAAGAAATAATATGTTTTTACATGTATGTTTATTATAAATTCATTTATATCTGAAGCACTTAACACAAAATGCAACTTATAAACTATCATCCTATTCTAAACTATTTTTTACAACCTGCCACAATTTTCTAAAATGTATTTTATGGACTCTTAATACTAAACAACATGGAGGTTTATGTTTCAGATGCATTTATACAAATACTATAGTAAAATTACTTGAGAGTGATTTCTTACCTCTTTGCCTTAAAGGGCCAAAATAGCACTGAGAAACTCTTTTATTTATGGTTAAAAACTTTGTTGGGCTTTCTGCGTTAGCTGGTTTGTCAGTCAACTAAAGCTCTTTGTGTTTGCCAGGTTACAATTGATGGATCCCGTGGCTTTTCTATCTGCACAGGGAAGGAATTTAAAACTAGAAGAAACAAAGTACTTAAATATTTCAGAGATTTACTTTATGACTTCCTTTAATTAAAGTCAATTACTTATTAAAGAGGGACTCATATTTCCAATCCCGTGTCTTCTCTCTCAAAGAGAGCGCTCACATTATTGTTTCGACAACTGCAAATATTAGAAGGGTTTCAAATTATTACTTTGTCATTATTTTTTAAAGTCATTCTTTCATGTGAATACCTAATTCAGAATCTCTCTGCATGTTAATACCCTGATTAGTAGGAGAGATCAGTGGTCATAGGGTTATTCTGAGAACTCAATGTGTTAAGAAGTAAAGCAGTTAAAATCTCCCTGGCACAGAGTAAAAACTCAATCTGTGTTCCCCACGCTGTGGTTGTTGCTGGAAGTGTTTCTGTCGCTGTTGCCTTTGGTCCTCCAGGACCTTCTTGAATCATATTCTTGCAAGAACATGAAGATGAATGGGCTACTTTTGTTTCTTGTGCTCTGGTAGAATCCAGAAAAATTAGTCCAACTGGTAGGATGATCTCTGAGGAGATAAATATGAGATTTTATTTCAGAAGCTTCCGTCTTTGAGAGCCTTTCCCTTGGGAACAGAATATGAGTATTTGGAGTACTCCAAAGTAGAATATTTGCTTTTCCTTTCATTTCTTATAATTTTCCTGACCCAGAAACAGTAGTGGATTCTTCTGTCATTCTGCTATTCTCTAGCTATTCTTGTGGGCACCTTGCCTGATTCAGTTATGCTTTATAAATTTTAAAATACAATTGGAGGCTCCATACTACTTTATCTCAGAGTCTGAGAAATAAAAAAATGAAAAATATAGTGGAAGCCTGTATTAAGATTAAATTCAGCTACATATGAAAAAAGCTCAAATAGCAGCAGCTTAACTAAGAAATATCATTTTTTTCCCCTCTCACATAAAAAATGAGCTGTGGTTGACAGCCCAGGGCTGGGAAGGTAGCTCTACATTAATCAATGGCCCAGGTGAATTCTCCTTTTCTGCTCTTCCATCCTTAGTGTGACTTCTATCCTGAAGATTGCCTTACTGTTGTGAGATGGCCATTGTATCTCCAGCCATCATGTTAATGTTCTAGGCAGCAGAATGGAGGAAAGGAGAGGAGCAAAGGTATTTATTCTCACAGAGTGAGCTCCCTTTAAAAATCTTTGTGAGAAGCCATACACTGCAACTTTTATCTACTATGTCAATGGAAGATGGGAAATACAGATTTTATCTAGAACTTGTCAAAAATCATTTATAATTTAGGGGTACATCTTTACCATCTCCTTAAGCTGACCAGGTCCCAGCTATACTTGTCATTGTATTCCATAGTGGTAAGCATAGGCTACAGAATCAGACCAATCTGGGTTTAGAGCTTGGTCTACCTCCTACTTTTTGGATATCCTTAGGGAAATCAGGGAATTTCTTTGAGCCTTAATTTTATCATCTACCAATTGGAGATAATAATAGAGCTTACTTTATAAGGATTGAAAGAGATGACATATGTATATAAGTCTTTATCCAAGTAATAATTTTTAAATGAGTACCAATAATTTTATTTATTTCACTGTTCCTTATGGGTCAAACACAGTACCAGCTTAGACAAATGTCATATCTTATCTTCACAACAAGTGAAGTGTTTTACAAATGAATGAATCAGAAACTCAAAAAGGCTAAGTAACTTGACCAAGGTTATACAAAATGAAATATAAGCCTTCCCTCCCAATTAAGGAAGAAAAAAAAAAGCCCAGATCTTTCCGACTCTAAAAGTTGTGATTTTTTTCTTCCAGATTAGATTGTTCTTTTTAGATCCAGGGACACACAGTACCTATAGGTTTGTGTAATAACAAGCTGGGTTCCGATAGCATTTTATTTTACTGATTGTATTCATTCAGCAAACGTCAGGAGTTGCCACAGATTGTAAATTGGAGTTTTAAGCCCAGACTTTGGATTTATTGTGTCCTGAGAAAAAAATGGGACCCTGCTATGGAAGACAAATAGGAGAGATTTTCTGCTTAAGACATTATTTCAAAGTCTCCATGGTTCTAGTTCTTTGTCACCAAGATACATATGTAGACTTTGAGTGAAATAATCAGGTTGGAGAGCCAGATCCTATTGTTCTCTGTCTTCTGATGTCAGTTCAATTTGTAAAATTGAAATGGGGCATCTGCTATGCTAGTGGAAGTTTGAGCTGGACTAATGTGATACATCCCTGGAGGGTGTGTATACAATGCCCATATTACTTGCCTATGGTAAAAGTTGCCATGATAGAGAAAGTCAAGGATGCTATCAGTGTAACAGAAGGTGCAACTGAATTCACACATGGGGGTCAGAGCAGGAAGAACATTTTCTAAGCTGAGACCTAAAGGATAAATCAGGATTTACCAAAGGAAGAGAAGCTGGAAAAGTATTCCAAGCAGGAGAGACAGCATGTGACTTTGACCCTGGGCTCTGATTTTTGGACATCTATTCTTTGATTATTCCCACCCTTACCTTTTAACTTTTGCCTTGACTCTGCCCAGTCTGACTTTCAGCCTTGCCTTCTGAAAGCCCATCGTGAAACATAGATGCCACCACCTTAAATAACATGGCACTAGGATTATGTCCTCATAAAGCCAATGTTAACAAACCATTCTTTAGAATTGTTCTAAAACAGAGATGGCAACTAGGCTTCATTTCCTGTGCCAATGCTAATAGTTTATGGTAGCAGCCTGGACAGATCAAAAGGATACTGAGGATTAGTGGAAAGAGTCCCATGATTAATTAGTGATGCTTCCCTAGGTTCAGAAAGAGAGTTCTGATGCACAGGAATTCACATCTTAGGTCCAAAACTCTCTTTCCCCCTTTCCAATATGTTTGAATGGAACTAGGAAAAATGTCAAAGAAGCAGCAGGGTACAGACCAGAAAGGACAGATCATAATACCTCCTGTCTCTTGCCCGTAGCATTTCTAACCTCAGCATACAAAATTTGGCTTTTGATAATAATGAAAAGCTGGACCCAAGTTGCCTGGGTCTTCTTGATGGTCCCTACATTTGCAAGCCCCTGCAGATACCCAGCTGCTGCCCCTAACATACCTGCCAACAACAAAATGCCTAATGTAAGGGGTTGCCCCAAACAGGAATGCCTGGGGAGAGGCAGCAATATGTCTGTGGTCACAGACTTGAGTTTGCTATTGACCTGCATGGACTTGAGCCTATGACCTCATCCTCATAAATGTTTCCTGCTATTCTCTAAGTAACAAGCCACAGACAACAGTCTACTTTGCAAAAATTTAAAAAGATGGTTATTTCCCTGCTTAAAACTTTTCATTTGTCCCATTGACTGCTTGCCAGTCATTCTAGATCACACTGTATACTACATTCAAGATGCATAAAAAACCCAGCATTGCTTTTCTTTGTGCCACCCTGTTTTACTGTCTTTGCGTTTGTCTACTCAGACCTTTGCAGTTGGAGCCTTCTTCAGCTCCGCTTTGTCCATTTAGCTAACTCTTATCCAAATTCCAGACTGGCTGGAATATGACTGTCTCTGCAACCCTTGCCCATCTGTCCCACCTGGTTCATCTCTCTGACCAATGCCATCTCTGTGTTTTGTACACTTTTATTATTGTGTAAACAGCATTGTATAAAATATATCGTATAAAGACATCATATTAGTTGTAAATAAATCATATGCTCCTAGCAGACTGTGAGCTTCCTCAGGGTAGGGACTGGATCTCTGTCCTCTTCTGACAGACATTTAAGCCAGAGTCTGGTCACCTCAGATATTGAATTAACTTAATCTTTAAAAAAAAAATAACAAAACAAAACTCTAACGTGCTCTTTACATCCACACTTTTCAATGGGCTCTCTGCATATCTGGAGGAGTAAGAAAACTCCTGGCTAATCAAAGATAGCGATATATGCCTGTTTGATTGGTCTATCGTTGCATTCTCCTATTTTATAGATTACGGTCAGGACAGAGAAGATCAGAATTAAAAATCAGAGATTTTGAGTTACTCTACTGCAATTGGAGAGATGGGAGACTATGTAATTTTCCTTGGGAGTTTTAACCAAAGAGATTTTATTCTCATTTATCACAACCGGGTTCCAGGCATATGCCTAGTCATATTAATTGAATTATTCAGACGCTCGTGAGTTAATATTGTTTTATCTCATGTTTCCAGCTCATTAACTAATAACCAAAAATGCAAGTAATTAAGGTACTTAGAAAATGCCATTAACTGCCATTGAATTTTGTCTCCCTTCTGTGTTTGTTGAGTAGTTGGGTAGAAAACACTTAACCGTTGGCTCACATTACCTTCCTAGGGAATGACCATCATCCTCTTGGCTTCTTCCCAAATGC
This sequence comes from Potos flavus, assembly GCA_028534135.1. Lineage (NCBI taxonomy): Eukaryota > Metazoa > Chordata > Mammalia > Carnivora > Procyonidae > Potos > Potos flavus. The sequence continues at coordinate 42,538,700 of CM052898.1, read as the reverse complement.
ACTGGGCTAGTTTTGTACACTGCAGATTCTTGAGGCCTTTATTCCCACTAACTCTTGTGCTGCTTGGAAACATGCTCTCCATCTCACAAAGATTGTTAGCTCCCAGTTGTCCAAACTTGCTTATTGGTGTGCTTGCTCTCTCAGTTTGGTAAAGACAAATGTTAGTGTATCCCAAGTGCCTCACGGACCCCACCAGTCTCTGTTAGAAAATGAAGTTAAACTCCTTTCTTTTTTTAATACCAGAATTAATAAGCGAGTCCCTATGTTTGCAGAAGTCTCTGTTTTTAGGACACTTGATTTCCTCAGGTGTCTCCACACAGCCACAGAGAACACTCAAGTATTCCACCCATTTATCCCATTGGTTATACCCACCAATGTTTGGCCCTAGATCTCTGCCCTCCTCTGCTGCTGGTTGCATCTTACTGTCTCAGGTGGGTCTTCTCAGGCTTGGGATTCTTTCTGTAACTAGGCCTGGGCCTGGGCAGAGCCTTTTTCTTTAACTCACCATAGAGATAGCTAATATAGGCTGATGAAACCTTTGAAATAGTGGGGGACAAGTGTAGCACAAAGACTGGAAATAGATACCCCATGTAGGCAATCTCAGAGTTCATAGGCCAAAGCCCCCTCTGGAAGATGTATGGGGAGGTGTGATCTGTTATGAGCTGAATTATGTTCCCAGAAAGATATGTCAAAGTCTTAACCCCCGCTACCTCAGAAGGTGACCTTACTTGGAAATAGGGTCTTACAGATGTGGTCAGTTCAGAGGAGGTGATAGAGGAGTGACACAGGCTCTTTAGTACAACATGATTGGTGTCCTTATAAAAGAGAAGACTCAGAGAAGAGACTACTATGTGAAGACAGCGGCAGAAATTAAGGTGATGTAGCTGCAAGCCAAGGAACACCAAGGACTGATGGCCACCGCCAGAAGCTAGGAAGAGGCAAGGAAGGGTTCTCTGCCACAGGCTTTGGAGGAAGCAGATCCTTGATGACAGCTTGATTTTGGCCTTCTGGCCTCTGGAACTGTGAGACAATAAATTTCTCTTTTTATAAGCCACCCAGTTTATGGTACTTTGTTATAACATCTCTAGGAAACTAGTACTAGGTTCCTCTTGCTAGCTCCCAGCCTGTCATCGTAATTAGAGATCCAGGGCACCTGGGTAGCTCAGTTGGTTAAATGTCCGACTCTTGATTTTGGCTCAGGTCATGATCTCAAGGTCATGAAATCAAGCCTCACATCAGGCTCCACACTGAGCTTGGCACCTACTTAAGATTCTCTCAACCCCTCTCTCTCTGGCCCTCCCCACCCCTACTCTCTCTCTCTCAAAATCATCATCATCATCATCATCGCAGAACCCAACTCATCTCTCTAAATCAGCAGCTGCCGTTACCTATCTGAAGTCCAAGATTAAATTCTGAGGTTCTCCCTGTCTAGCCATACATCTGCTCTATCCTAGGATGACTGCTACTTGGGAAGTCCTTTTTATTTTTTTTTCAGGAAAATAAATTATCAAAGCTTTGGTTGACTCTCTTCTAGGAACCCCTTTGTGATCACCAACCCCAGGCAGAAAATATAAGACAACAAGGCAATAGTACGGCAGTTGAGGTAGGTTTTGGCATTATCAATCCAGTTCCTTTTAGAGTCCCTCTGGCTAATTTGCTGATAAAACCTCTCTATCATTCTTCTCTTTTTATGATTTTTGCATAAATAGGAATACACGTATCTTCTAAGAATAGACACTCATTTTAGGAACAGAGCATGAATTAGGAAATGAATGTGTTCTTAGAGAAAGCATAATCTGTAAAAAGTTAACAGAATGAAATCAAAATTTTTATAATTTATTTCAGAAAAGCCTGCATTATCTTTGCATTCTATTTCTTCATTCTAAAACTCATTGCTTTACCTTTGCATAGCTAAAAGCCATGTCAGAGTGATTTCCCTAAAATAAAGGTAGAGTTTTTTTTCAAAGTAAATTTAAATTTCTATCTATAACGTAATATGAAAAATAGGGGTGCCTGGGTGGCTCAGTGGGTTAAGCATCTGCCTTCGGCTCAGGTCATGGTCTCAGGGTCCTGGGATCGAGCCCCGCATCAGGCTCTCTGCTCAGCAGGGAGCCTGCTTCCCCCTCTCTCTCTGCCTGCCTCTCTGCCTACTTGTGGTCTCTCTCTCTGTGTCAAATAAATAAGTAAAATCTTTAAAAAAAAAGAAAAGAAAAATATTAGAAGTGTTGAAATGTCCATCCCCATTTATACACCCCACCCTCCTGCTTCTAGCTATGAATGTTTTCAAGAAAAAGAAATAGAGATATATAGAACAGTAGAGATAGATAGAGAGGTAGAGGTAGAAGTGGGGAGGAAGACTGAGGCAGAGAGACAGAAAGAATTATCAGCCCCTCAGCCTCCAGCCTTGGCTAGACCTCTCCTTTACCTCAAGACTTTGTTTCATTTTAGGATTTCAGTTCTTCCAATTCTCTCTTCCTCCATGAGTAATTGCTCCTTGAATTGTGCTTCTATATGGCACTTAGAGCTGGAAATTCCATAAGTAAAAAGAGAAGTAGCTCAAGAAGGATGAGATGTAGAGGGTACAGTGATAGCACTGCCATGAAATACATCTTCCCAGCACATTTCCAGTCCCCAGTGCACTCCCATGATTGATCTGTGATGCCCACCATGGATATGGGAGTAGGTAGGGATGGACCTATAGCATGGATTTTTCTGTTCTGCATGGTCTGCCTAATCTGACACTTGTGCCGTAGCTGTTCTTCTTTAGGTTAAATCCTCTATGTCAAGAATCAGCAGATTTGGCTCACCACTACTTTTGTAAATAAGATTTTATTGAACGCATCCACACTCATTCATTTACATATCGTCTGTGGCTGCTTTTATACTACAAAGGCAGAGATGAGTAGTTGCCATAGGGACTGTATAGCACACAGAGCCAAAAATATTTACTATCTAACCCTTCACAGAAAAAGTTTACTGATCATTACTCTATATGGTGCCAGTCCTGGACAATGCCTTTCTTCTTGGATCTGCTAAATGGACTGATTCCATCCTTCAACATAAAGTATTTCATGTTCTAGTCAGAACTCTGCCAGTAACAGATAGTTGAAATCAATATCAAACAATCTAGAGTGAAAACAAACAAACAAGATAGGGTGAAATAGTAGAATTTTGGCTCTAGCTGCAAGGTCCAGGGATAACTGGCTTCAAGTACAGATGGATCTTAAGAGGAAAATATGTCATCATAAGTAATCTCCCTATCTTCATCTTTCAGTCTTGCTTTTCTCTCAGGCACCAAGTAGTTCCATATTTATAGTTGACCCATTATCCCAATAGGGCAATAGCATCTCCTTGCCAACCAGTCCAGCAAAAACACCAGCACTGAGTATGAAAGAGTCATCATTTGACATTCTCAGACAACTACTATAGCCAAAGGGAATGAAATTGGATCTAGCTTGCCAGGGACCATGAGTCTATCTATCCCTGTAGCTGGACCGGGAGTCATTTCCACCCAAATTATAAGACTGGTTATGAGGGAGAGCTATGTCTCCAAAGGAAAATCAATGTTTCCCCCCAGATTAAGGGTGAATGAATTTCTAGTAAAGAAACATCCACTATTCCTGGCTAATGGGATTTTTTTTTAAATTTTTAATTTTTTTTTTTTTTTTTTCTGGCTAGTGGGATTTTTACTAGAAGGAAGAGAAATAAGAGGCAGAGAACCCATTCTTTTAGATTCTGGTCCCTCTAGATCTGGACTGGTCCTTCTGGATCCCTTCTGATATTATTCTGATCTGATCTGTGACTGCCAGTCATTGCATGACAGTCTGAGGGAGCATTCAGGGAGGTCCTGGCTCCAGGTAGTGGCCAGGAAGGAAAGCTTGGTGGCCTCTGGATGTCTATATACTCTCCTAACTATGAATATTTGCAAAGGCAGCATTCCCAGCTCAGAGCATTGTACACTGTGGCCTGATCCCAAGAGATTTTCCAACAGCTGCACCATATCCACCTGTAATTACTAGTAATGATGCATCATACCAACAGACCAAATCTTGGCTAATACCTGTCAGGGAGATATGGTTGGTATCTTTCTTTTCTTATCTTTCATTTCTAAACCCAAAACAATAAAAAGTGTTTGCTAATTTAATAGCTTTGGTTGAGAAATGATCATCGTTGACCGTGAATAGGGGAATGACACAGTGTGCCCATTTTAAAAGTTTATTTCCTTTTCCGCCGTAAACTTAAGTTATCAATGCTTTCATCTGTAAATACTTTCAATAGGAACAAAAGCCACAATTTCTTGTCCCTTTGCCTTCTATTTGTTTTAAATAATAATGTCACAAGGTGGTACAACCCACCTCTTTCCACCTATCCACACAAGGGATAGGGGCATTAAGGCATCAGTATTTTTTAAAGCTCCCCAGGCATTTCTAGGTACTACTGATTTAGATAGTCTTCTTGTTTGGCACCTGAAGCTTCTAATCGCTACACTATCACAGAGCTAGCTACCATCTTCCCTCTGTTTTCATTGTGCTTTTGTTATGACTTCCTGAGTGATTTTGCAATAGCTGACTTACTTATTTGCTTCTTTCACTAAACTTTGCTCCCTGGAGGCACAGACTCTTTCTTGTTTATTTTCGTATTTTCAGCACTTAGTGGAGCACCTGGAACAAGATAGCTATTTGAAAATCATAGCTGAATAGAATAATCTCACACCATCCTCTCAAAGATAAGAAGCGGGTATTATTGTAATCATTCCTGTCTCATCAGGTCAGAAACTGAGGCTCACAGACATTAAATGCTATATACAGAGTTTGACTTGAACCCCAAACTTTTGACTCTAAGGCCATGTTCCTTTCCAGAACATCATTCTTAATGGAAAGTACTGATACAATTGCTGCTATTTATGGCTGAATGATACCACATAGCGGTTAAAAATGATCAAAATTTGGCAATTTCATGGGCTTCAACCTAATACTTTTGTTGTGGCCTTTATACAGGGTTTGACTTTTTGTTTAAAAGAGATCAGCACCCTGTAGTTAGAGCAAATGGGCTAGAACTCTCAGTGGCTTTAGCTGGTCAGAACCAATGTACCTAGAAGGTTGGTGACGAGAAACTCCGACCCACCGGCCCCTCATAGTACAGACTTCAGTAAAGTGTTTCGTGGGATGAGATCAGTCTAATGGCTGTATGGACATTAACCATCAGATTGGGGCTTTTCTTTACCAACTCATGGAGTCATGAGTTGGAAGTCAATCCATCAACTTATGGAGCCGTGGAATCATGAAGACTCCAGTTTCACACGGAGTCAGATCATTGCACAAAGAGTTAAAAGACCTGAATTTAAATCTCAGTTAAGCTACCACCACAGTTAAGCTATGTGAACTCATGAAAGTCTTTCATCTCTGTGAGCTTTATTTCTGTATCTGCAAAATGGAGAGAATAATTCCTATTACTCTAAGGTTAAAAGAAATATGTATTACCCACTAAAGGCCTCACAAACTATAATGTAGTGTACAGTCATACGATAATTTTATTGTGGTTCTTCCCCACCTAGAAGGAAAAGGCTAGCAGGCTCACTAAAAACAACATTAAGATATAAATACTTGAATGAACAACCTAGATGTCTTTAATGATAATACATGAGTAACCTCTTTTTAATGTGAGGTCCCCTCTGGCATGAATAGATTGTTACAGCCAGTTCATTTTCCATGTTTCCAGCAGATTAACTGCTTGTCTGAACTTCTGAAATAGGAATGATGAGCCTCCATGGAGTTGAAAGGGGTTCCTGATTAACTCATCTGTTTTTGTCTCTTGTAATGAGAAGTTACTACTGTGCCCAGAGTGTTCTGCTTCTCTGAAGACTTGTGATTCTCACTTTATACACAGTGGCATGTGGGCACACAGGTCAACAATCTGATTGAGAAATTCACTACCTAAGACCTACAGGAAGAAATGACTTTGGGAGTTAAACCATCTTAAAAATAATACATGAATAGTGTCATCTCCCTGTTTGTATATTTTGGGTACTTCTGAATTTAATTTTGATAGTATATCTATATTGTTCTCAAAGTGGGGATGCTAGAACATCACCATCATCATCATTGTCTGAGAACTTGCTAGAAATACAAATTCTTGAGCACTTCCTAGACTTACTAAATGAGAAATATTGGAGGTAGGCCCCAGCAACCTGTGTTTAAGTACTTTCTAGGTGATGCTCATGCATTAAAGTCTGAGATGCATGACATATCTTTCCTGGACAAATTCATGACCCTTTAAGTAAGACAGGGACAAGAATAGTAACATATGGGTATTTATAGTTAATCTCTCTTTCTCTGGCTATTTACTTCTTTGTCAATGATGTTCGGTTCTGTTTATAGGACTTTCTTGATTTAATAGATTTGTGGGTGGAGAAAATTGGGCAAAACCATGAGAATATGAAGTAATATAAATTTTAAAGAGACATGTTGCGATCTTTAGTTGAAAACTTCTGGGAAGCACAAGTGAGGCAAAAAAGGAGGTATGACCAAGACAGCTAAATGATCTGATCCTTCTTCTAGGTGTCTTCTAGGAAAAGACACACACACACACACACACACACACACACACACACTGGAAATTGTGCATGTCCCTAGTTGTTTAAGCCATCAATCTAGAGTCACACTTTTAACTCATTTTCTTTTCTTCAATGGCCACATCCAGTCCATTAGCAAATCCTCTCAACTCCATCTCCAAAATGTATTCTAAGCTCATTCTCACCTCCAAATCTATGCTGCCACTGCCACATCAAAGGCATTATCAGCTTTTTCCTGGGCCATGTCTTGCCTCCTAAATGGCCCCTCAGGTTCCACCCTTGTCAATCTACTTTGCACACATTCAGAATCACCTTCAACATAGTTTAGTTCAGTCACTCCCTTACCTCTCTTACTCTCTAATGGCTGTCCTTTGCATTTTGAATAAAACCCAAACTTCTAACCATGACTCATAAGGCTCATCCTGATATGACATTAACCAGTTAATCTCATTTTAATCCCCTCTCCCTGACAGTCTGCTCCAATAGCAATTTTTTTTTATTGTCAGTTCCTCAAACATCCCAGCCTCTTTCCTGTCTCCAGATATTTGCCCATGTTATTAACTCCAGTTGGGATGCTTTTCCTCCCATTCTTTCAAAGCTGGGGTTCCTTCTGCTTTAGGCCTTGACTGACAGCTCTTCAGAAGGACCTTTATTGGTGAATCTTTGTCAAGTGAGTTTCCCCAAAGTCACTCAGTATTTACTCTACCTTCACTCCTTTTTTATTTCATGCATAGTGTTTTTCACAGTTTGAAACTATTTATTTGTTTGTTTCTCTGAATGTGAGGTTCTCATAGACTGAAATCATGTATGCCTTTTTTTTTATTTTATTTCTGCCCCTACAACAGTGATGGCCACATTGTGATTGCTCAGTAAATGTTTGTTGAATCAGTGAATTGGAACATCTCTTTTTTTTTTTTTTTTAAAGATTTTATTTATTTATTTACTTGACACACAGAGAGGGATTACAAGTAGGCAGAGAGGCAGGCAGAGAGAGGAGGGAAGCAGGCTCCCTGCCGAGCAGAGAGCCCGATGTGGGGCTTGATCCCAGGACCTTGAGATCATGACCTGAGCCGAAGGCAGAGGCTTTAACCCACTGAGCCACCCAGGCGCCCCAAATTGGAACATCTCTTATGCTATGTGATTCTTCAGACAGATAGATGGTATTTAGAAAGATTTGTTTTTTTCTCTATAGTATAATTCTGTTATAGTTACTCTTCAAGAAAGCTTGGGAAAGAATTATTGGTTTTAAATGAAATGGGCTATGAATATATGCAGTGCTATGCTAAAACCAGTTCATACTGGCTTGTGAGAGCAGATTGTGAGGATTTCTTCTTAATTCTATGACCTTATATTTATAGCTTGAAATCTGTAATGGTGGGAGTATTTATACCATGGCAACTGACAAAAACTAAAAATCAGATATTTTGTTTCCCTCAGACAACTAGTTCTTAAAAATCTCCCAGCATAGTATTGATAGATATGTGTTTCAGGTTGTGATCCCCAGAAACAGACCCTTAATTGAGAATTTGTGAGAAAGTGATCATTTGAAATTATGCCAAGGATAAGGGGGATAGGAGGGGAATAAGAAAATAGGACCAGTAAGGGAAGAAGACTAAAGAATGATGTGATATCAAGAAAAGTCCCATGACGTTTTACTTTGGCTCATCCCACAGAGCGTCTCTGAAAACAAAGTTGTCCATTCAGGAGCTAGGGATCTGGATTATTTGCACTGTCATTTATCAGTCATTGGTTAAAGACTGACCCTTGGGGAACATACATTCTTAGACATTGTCTGTTAGTGTGTGCAAAGGGAAAGCAAGTTCTGACAGTCTGAGGGCAGGGCTATAGCAAAGAGACACAAAGTTGCTGGCTGTTAGGAATGAGAGCACCCAAAAGTGGTAAAGGGAACCTAGACCCATGCTCAGCTTGTTGACATCCCTGCTACAAGAGTGCCTCCCAATCTTTAACATAATTACCCAGGAATACAGAGGTCTGGAGAATCAGTGGGTCTGGGACTGGATCTAAGATTCTGAATGTCTAACAAGCTCCCAGGTGATCCCATTGATGCTTCTCATGAATCACACTTGGAGGAGCAAAGTGCAACAAGATGCTTTAAATTATTTTGTACGGGAAGATCCAGTTTTATTTGGCTTATTCAAGTTAGTTTTCATGGGAACATGTTTTATAGGAGAGTTTGAAATAGAACCACCTGAGAGATACCTGATACCTGATACCATTATGTTTCCCCAAACACGTTATCAGTGAGGTCAAACACTTAGTTACAGTACTTTAGATTTGCAAGGGACATTTCAGATCCCCAGTACTTCAGAGAAGATAAGTAAATGCCAGGTAAGTGCCTAACACTTTTTGACCATGTCATAGTGCTAGTAGCCACATCTATTGCCCAGATACCAATGATTTTTTTTTTTTTCTCTGTATCTTTTGGCTTCAAGTACTCAACAAGTATTTAATGATACCTATTTATTTGCAAGTCACTACGGGTGCTTTGTTGGGGACGTAAATGAACCGGTACAAAAAAATTGACATGTCTCTTATCCTCTGTGGCATCACAGTCTAAAGTGTTGACTTATAGAAATAACTGGAAACTGATTTCAAATTGATCAAACATCAGCAATGTTTTACTTTATGGGTAACAGAGCTTGAATTACCCCTGAGTTGCATTTTTCTTACCCAACCGACTTAAAGATAGAGGAGGGGGGCTGCCTATGGCACAAACTCAATGAAGAAATAAAGTAGAAAATTATTTTTAAGCCTCATCACTGGAGATGTGAAGGCATAAATGCTTTTTTCATGCCAACTATACTCTTTACTTTATTTTTATATTCCTCAATGAATGCTAATAAGACATACCAATGCAGACTGCCTTAGGCAGAAATAAATATTATGCACTTGCAGTAATTAATTTATGGCAAAGTGTAGTCAGTAGGGTAAAGTGAATTTGTGAAATTCTCAGAGTACTTGACAGCTTCTCATTGAAGCAGAAATAAAATGTAGTCAATAAATGGTAAAATGCTGAAGAAAGTGTTTAGTTATCACCACAAGGGTTATATTAAGTAATTTGGGGGTACTTTGCTTTCCTACTCAACCCAGAGGTTATGCATTCATATTATTGCAACATCAGTGCAGTATTTTCTAAACCAAGCAAATAAGGAATTGAGTAGAAGGAAACATTATGGAAGTATTCTTTGACAATACCTTTTTTCTAACAGTATGCAAATGAGCTTCTAGATACATTAGCCCTCACATGGGTCTGCATGAAGCCCCCAACCCAAGTATTTTGGAAGTATTTTGGTTCAAATATTTTTGAGGCAGCTGCAATTCATAAAATATTACTTCATAGACATGGGAATGGTTTGGCAGGTAGATATTGTTAACATGATGATGTTGAGTATTTCCAGAATCCCCTACCCTTAGGGGTGCAATTTTGTTGGTGGTAATCTCTCTATTTAAGTTCAGATTCCTGAATTGAACTTCTCCTGAGAAACAGAGCCTGAGATGGGGAATCTTGTGCAAGTAGTTTATTGAGGGAGTGTGCTTAAAAGGAATAAAGGAAAAATCTGGGCAAAAATACAATTTCAGGATAAGTCTGGCTCAGCTGGATCACCCAGGGAGCTCTGGGATGTGAATCATGTTACAGAGTTGGTCCACCATGAGGCAAGGGACCCAGCCTTTTGTACCCCCAAGTCAATTACTCAGGGAGCGACTCTGTTTGGGGAGAAGTGGACTATCTTCAAATGAGGTGACTCCTTTTGGCCAAGGGAAGTTCTTGTATTGGAGATTTGGAGAAGGGGGCAGCTGAGATCCAATACACACAGGCAGCAGGGGGATGGAACATTTTCCAATAAAGGGAATTTGGGTGGGGCACAGACTTGGCCCATTATACTCACCTGGGAAATGAGGAAAGGAGAAAAAAAATGACAAGTTGGTTTATGAACTAAGTGGTCTGTTAAAATAGCAAAAATAATCCCCTTGCACTGATTAGAAGATCTTGGCCACAAAAACATTTTGGTTCCTGGTATTATTACTAAACTTTTCCTTCTGAAGTAAGTTAAAAGTTAATCCAGGAATGACCCCACATTTTTTTTTTTTATCAGTTCTTAGCATAAAATATGCCCATAGGAAGTAAACTGGTTGTTATAACTTTTGGGGAAACTTACCAGGGAAGGCTCATGCCTTGGATGACAGAATCTGGGGGAAAGAGTATAGTAAGTAGACTAATCCTTGGTCATGAGGTAGTACTACTGTGGTGAGTGTATCACTTCCTTTTTCTATGGAAGTCTTCTGCAGACCCAAACTGACTCCTCCTGCATTCCTCAGATATCACCTAGGTAGCAGTCGGAGCATTTAAAGCCTGGTCTCTGAGGGATAACTATACTGGCATCTGTCATCAGCCATGGCCATCCTGTAGGAGAACCTGGATGGTGGAAATATCCTTCCTGGAAGCATGGGTGTAAGCTCAAGGGGAAACAAGGATTGAAGATACTTTTTTCTTTGCTCACTGTCTAATTATTACATAGGCAATTTTTTTTCCATTTATCAACATCAGCTGGGGTTCCAGAGCCTCTCTTTAAAAAGCCTGAAGTTACAGGTCAGAGGGACTTGGAATAAGTCTCTCCACCCCAATTCCTGTAGTTAGCTTTCAGGTCAACTGGAACACTAGGTGTGATACCTGATGTGGACTGATCCTTTCCTTCTTCCCTCTCTTCATTTTCTGTCTCTTTTTTCCCCTTCTCTTCACTTGTTTCTTCCTCCCTCCTTCATTCTTTTTTCTTTAAATTACTTTACCTTCCTCCATTCTTCTTGCCATCTCTCTGCCCTCCTTCCTTCTCTGCTCTTCTTTCTTCCATACTTTCCGCCCTTAATCTCCTTCCCTTTCCCCTCTCCATTTCATATGTTAAATTCCCCCCTGCCAGTTTCCTTCTCTCCTCTTCCGCAATCCATTCTTCTGTGTCCCTCTTCATCTCTTTTCTTTCTGTTCATCATTTCCCTCTTCCCTTTCACATCTATTCTCTTTTTTCTCTCTTATCTCTCTTTCTCTTTTCCTCTCTTCTTTAATTTTCACAGCACGTCTTTTGGTTCCCAGGTAGCCAGGATGCCTGCTGTATTCAAACTGCTGTCTCAGGCTCCAGACTGGAACAGGGTTTATTATAGTTAATTTAGTGAAAGTGATACAACCAAATGATCTAAGTATTTATGTTTAATAATTTGGGGATAGCATCAAGAATGCGAGGGGCAGGTAATTCAACAGGGCTTTGCCTTTCTTCTAAACTGCTTAACACGGGCTTAGCTCTATTGAGCCCTCGCCTGCCAGGGCCCCAGTGCTTTGGATCTACCATGCTTAAAAATTTTTTTCCAGATCCCCCAATTTGCAGTTCATGGCATTCTTTGCAGAGCTCAAAAAATGCTGATGTAAGTTCACTATCCCCACCAGCCAGCTTTGAGCAAGATCTGTCTCAACTGCCTTTCTCTCATTACACATCCCATCTGTCTCCGATGCTCCTTTGGCAGTCAAAGAGCTTGATGCATTATGCATCTCAGAATATTAGAAAGATTATATAACCACCAGGCTATCAAAATCAGGAGACCAGAAATAACAGGAGCATCTCTTTCAAGGACTTTCCCCTTAGTTCTAATGTCAAGGAGGGCAATGGTACTGGTTGGAGAATTTTAAATGGGAAGAAAAATATGCCATCGCAGGCATATACACTTGCAACATCACATTGTTCTAAGGATTGACTTTGTCAGCTTGGTTAAGAAGAATGGAAGTATTAAACATCTTTTGGCAAGAGTCTCCCAGAATCATTAACCGATTTTGTGATTCAACACAGGCCTATAAATTGCTAAAGGTATTGCCAGAGAGATGCAGTTTATGTATAAATAGATGAAAGTAGAAGATACTACATTTTTTATGGGTGGCTTAATGATATCCATGGGGTGATGTGTTAAACATAAAAGTGAGTAGATAGAAGGAATTAATGCAAGTCATTTCTTCACATTGTTGATTTGCTAATCTGACTAGATAAGTAGTTATTTTTACACCAGAATGTTAGTTGGTTATCCTAGCAAAGCATCAATCTATGTTGCTGCACTTTGCTCATTAGATTATTCTAATTATTAGAAAGATTCATGCTAATTAATGCACAGAAGGCTCATCGGTAGGCAGGAAAGAGTTAACTAACTCTATGGAACATTTGCAGATGTAGTGAAAAGCTAGGATTTCAGAGAATCAGGAGAGCAGAAAATTTAACAGGGAGGGTTGCTAAAATCAAGGAGAGGTGCTTATCAAGACTTCATTACCCCCAAACCCTAAAAATCTAGCATAATTATGTTATATCATTGCAAAACCTCTTTTAATTTGGGAAATTCCCATTTCACTGGGACCTTCCTTTCAGGTGTTTGCAACGATTCAGAGATTTATCATAGAATTTAAGCATAGAAAGTATGTACTTCGGTCTTCTACAGTACAGGAACGTCACTTAAAGCCCCAGCAGTTTCATTCTTCATCTTCCTCTGGAGCCACAGGGTCTCTGTCTGTTTTCCATGTTTACTTTCAGAAGAGGAAAGGCTGCTTCTGCTTCATTGGCACATTAACCATCACAACTACTCCCAAGATGGTGCCTGTGGCCACTGAATCCATGTCTTATTTCAAGTCTCCTGCCATAGCCAAATGGTCCAGTCAGTCTTCACCCAAATGCCCAGTATCAGGAGAAAACATCTGATTGGCTGTACTTGGGTCATATGACTACCTCTGGTCCAATCAGCTATGACCCAGAGGGTGAGTTGCATGGCGCACGTCTGGCTGTGTTCATTTACTTGGTGGAGGGGATAGTTTTTATCAGAGCATGGATGTGGCTGAGAAATCAGAAGATGTCTGCCATATTATTACAGTATTTCAAAAGTTGAGATGAGGAAGAATGCTGATCATGGAATGGGACTATAAAAGTTGAATGGATCTGTAATCATATCCTAGTTTAAAAGTAATGTTCTCAGAAGCCTGAAGCTCTCTATAAAAATATAAAGGTTTACACAAATTTAAATTATAGAAATTTAACATGATATTCAAGATAAGGTCCCCAAAGGAAAAACATTTCTACTTGACACTAAAACATCCAGTTTAAAATAAACAAATCTATATGATGGCTTTAAATGGATGTATGTTGTTGCTTCTTTGAATTGTGTTTTTAAAAAATCATATTGAAATATGAACATTATTGCCAATTACTTGATTCTTTTAATTTAAAAAAAAGTTATTTTCTCTCAGTATGTAAGTTAAATTATCTTCTTATTTCCTAGCTCTCCACTTTCCCCTTGAAGGAAATGTATCTAATTCTTTGCCTTTCAGGTTAACTTCTTGCTGTTCCAATAACTTCTTAAATAACAGAAGTGACCTGCAATAAGCCCCGAGATATGAGATATGAGCTTTATAAATAAGATCTATACCTTTGTCATTGCTGCTATTCATCGAAGTACACAAACCCATAACTCTTCCTTCTCTGACCCAAATCATTCAGTTAGCAAGTCCTGCCAATTTCTCTTTCTCGATGTCTTTCAAATCCATCTCTTTCAATATTTCTTTCCTTCAATCTTTCGTATACATTGCTACTCCAAGAATACTTCCAAGGCACTGCTTTGCTTTTGTCTCTTCTTTTTAACAAACTTTTTTTCCCCCAAATACTTTTATTTTATTTTTTCAGTGTTACAAGATTCATTGTTCATTGTTATTTTTAACAAACCTTTAATGACTCACCGTTGTTTTCAGAACCAAGTCTATTCTCACCACCCTACCATTCCAGAATCTTCCTTCTTACCTCCTAACCCAAAGATAACAGGAAGTTGGAAGGGAGAATAAAAAATAAGAGGGAAAGCCTGGTATGGACTTTTGTGGCTATTTCAGGTAGTGAAGCTAAATTCCCCCAACCAAATGCAAATAAATCCGTCTGTCTTTACCTAGTTTGGGTTGTTACACATTCTCAGTATTATTCTCTTCTCTATCAACATACTGGTCCCTGAAATGATGTCAGCCTCCCAGTAGCTTCTGAATGAATCCTCACGCTGCTTTGTCTCCTTATCCATAATAGATCACACTGCTCTGTTCAGGGATGAATCAGAGGCAGGAGTGAAAGATTTGATTTAAAAGCTTTTCTGCTTCTTCTCTTAACATACCTGGTTCTATAATAAATGTTAGTTTGCATTTGCTCATAAAGATATTTTATGGAAGGGGTGCTTTGTAGTTATTTCATTATTTTCCCAAGTATAGAGAAGATAAATTTTAATCTTTGCTGTTATGAAGTCCTATGTGTACATTTAAAGTTTTTTTAAAGAAAGAAAAGGTAAATATACAGAGATAAATTAATATATAATAGAAAAGAATTAGAGTCAGAAATTGCCCCTGGCATCTGCTTATGGCAGGGAATATGTCTGTTTGCTCTGCAGTTATATCCCTCAGCTAGTTCCCAACCCTTCCTCTTGTTTGGGGGTATGCATAATCACTTTGAAAACAACCTGTTTCTGGAAGTCCCAGCTCTGCTTTCTTGTCTTCCTAGTTTACAACTCTTGTAGATCTGATAGTGTCTGCTATGGACCCATTCAATAAATATTTATTTTAAGCATCTACTGTGTATAAATTCTCTTCTAGGTACCAAAACCAAAAGTGAACATAGTCATGAAAAAGTTTTTAACAGTTTGTTTAAACAGCCTCAGTGCTTCTGTGAAAATTGGAGTAGGAATAAAACATTAGCCAGAAATGAAAGAGCCTGAAACATAACATGTAATCAATGCATGACCAGGGTCTTCAGCCCTGGAATGGAATTTATTCACTAGTGCCAATTTTAGGTAGAGAGGCTGTTGTCCAGGTGTCATTATAAAGTACAACAATCATTTACTGATTTGGACCAAATGTCATGCTAGATGCTAGAGATACAACTAGGAGCAAGATATAACCCTTCCTTTCCAATGCTCACAGTCTCTTAAATTGTTTGGAGGGAGGAGGAATAGGGCACCTATATTAACAAATAAATGTGTGGCCCAAGATAGTTTCATCCTCTTTCTGCCTTTCCAGTCTTCTCCATCCTTACTTTTGGTAGAGGTGGAATATCTTTTAGCATAAGAATCCATGGAATTTATCATTTGAGAAGTGATGAATATTTGTACTATTTTTAATCTGATTAATAATAATAATATTATCAAAATAAATAACAGCTTTTATTGAGCACTATTTACTAGAAACGCTTCTGAATGCTTTGTGTATGGTACCTCATTTATCCTCACAATTACTCTAGGAAGTATATACTTTTATCCTATATAGTTAAGGAAGCTAAGACACAGAAATATTAAACAACTTGCTTAATAATTCAAAAGAGAGTTGATCTTGTAAATGTGAGGCTCAACCATTGCCCCCCTCAGATGCCTGAAGCCAGAGGTCTTGCTGCTCTGAAACACAGAGAGTGAGGGGGTGGTTTGATGAAACTGGGAGCTAGGATGAAGGCAGAGGGAGTAGATTCAAGAAGGGAAGTGAAGGGAGAAGGATTTAGGGGTACCTATTGAAAGTGGGCACTGTCTAGTCTGAAAAATCCTTTGATTTAGATCCCAAGTACATTTGAAATTGGCTGGAACAAAGAATTATTTATTTATGATAGGGATTATCAGTTTATTGTGGAACAAAAGTCATGTATATATATCATCCAGCATCATAGGTCCGGAAACAGAATTTTGGGGGGAGAGGTATAAAAGGAAATAGTTTTGCTGATTGGAAGTCGGGAGATAGGAAAGGCTTCTTGGTGGTGGTTGAGTGTTAGAAAGTAAGCAGGTATTTATCAACTCACCCATTCCTCCTCCCTCCCCCCCAAAAAAAGAGGATGAAGAAGGGCATTCCTGGAAAAACAGCAAGGACAGTGGCATATAAGTAGAAAATGGTCTTCATGGGGTGCCTGGTTGGCTCAGTGGGTTAAATCTCTGCCTTTGGCTCAGGTCATGATCTCAGGGTCCTGGGATCCAGCCCTACATCAGGCTCTCTGCTCAGCAGGGAGCCTGCTTCCCCCTCTGTCTCTGCTTGCCTTTCTGCCTACTTGTGATCTCTCTCTCCCTCTCTCTCTCTCTCTCTCTCTGTCAAATCAATCAATCAATCTTTAAAAAAAAAATGGTCTTCAGAGAAATCACTAGAAATTTAACTCGGCTAGAGTTACCTTGCTTTGATGATGTGGCTGGAGATGTTGCCATGAACCGACAAGCTTGTAAGTCATATTTAGAATAGGATATGGGAAACTGTTGAGGATGTCTTAGCAGAGGAGTAACCTGATCAGGTGTGGTTTATAAGGCTCACTCTAGCATGATACAGAGGATGGCTGGGTGAAAGATACATGTTTCAGCATTGCTCTCAAACCCAATATCTTTATAGAAATGCTAACTGTAACTTGAATATCCCTTTAAACATAACCCGAGTGTATCAACGGAGAGAAAAAAGATATCTACCAAGTGTTTTTGTGACTTTGAACTTCTCAGGAAAATGACAAACTGTATATTGCTCATGGAGCAGATGGAAGATTACTTGTGGTTTATATTTACATCTGTGAGAAATCTTAAGGATTGAGTGGTTTAGCAGGACCTCTGTTGTGTGTGCTGTAAAAATTCATTGGTCAAATCAAGTCTCAGTGCTGATTATGAAAATAAAACATGTTACTCTATTTCACCGTTTTATTATTTAATTATGAATTTAATGTTTATTATGTGCTGGATGGATCTTGTATTGTGAGAGATGCCAAGAACAATACAAATACTAATACTATTACTAAAAATATGGTAGTGGCCAACATTTATTGAGTGATAAGTTGAATCAGACATTTTTATAGATGCTTTACCTCAATTACCTAGTTTAATCCTCACAAAAACACTAAAAGGTAGATATCATTATTATTTTGGTAATATTGATGAGGAAACATACCCAGAGAGATGCAGTATGAGATTACATAGCTCGTTAGAGGTAAAGCTGGGATTTCAAGTTTGTCTGAAACCAGAACTTAAGCTTTTTAAATTTTTAAAGATTTTATTTATTTATTTGACAGAAAGGGAAAAATCAAGAGAGAGCGAGCAGGGGGAAGGACAGAAAGAGAGAGAAGCAGGCTCCCCCTAAGCAGGGAGCCCAAAGCAGGTCTCCATCTCAGGACCCTGGGATCAAGACCTGAGCTGAAGGTAGATGCTTAACAGACTGAGCCACTCAGATGTCCCAGAACTTAAGCTTTTAATGTGATACTCAAGGAATTTAGATTCTAAATGGAGATATGAGCCAACAAAAATGGAGAATAATAAAAATGTCACAGGATAGATACAAAATAAGTATAAATGGGTCCAGAAAAGCAAGGTAACCACGTTTATTTTGGTAAGGTCTGGGAAACCTTTGTGGGGAGAAAGTAGTGTGTCCTGGATTAGGTTTCTTTAGAAGAAACCCTGAGATAAGGACTCAAGTATAAGTAATTTATTTGGGAGGTGATCCCAGAAAGCACTGGTAGTGTTGTGGGGAATTGAGAAGAGGAGAGAAGCAATGAAGAACATGATCTAGCACAGGTCACCACTGTAGACAACTAAGGCTTAATTCCACTGAGAACTCCAGGAGATAGTATAGAACATGATTCCAAGTTGTACCACCCACAAGGTGGGGAAGCTGAGGTATTTATGCTCCTGTTTCAATATTTCAATGACTAAAGGCGGCTCCTATCTTTGTAACTCCCTGGAATTTCTAGCCAGCTCCAGGCACATGCCCTCAAGGCAGTGAGTATCCAGTGGTTGCAGTAAGATGAGGTTGGAATATACTGGATTGCTGACTGTGGAGTGTAAATGGACCAGACACCAACAGCATCAGCTACAGAGTCTGAACTGTGGCCACTCGGTGATGAAAAGGAGGCAGGAGATGTAGTCTTTAGTTTGGTCATCTGTGTGCTCAGCTAAAAATCTGGGGTACTACTTCTGAGGAGGAGGAAGTAGGTATAGGGAAACAACTCCAGTTGTCTTATTACCCAGAGAGTGGTTCAAAGGAGTTGTGATCTACACAAGAAAGACCAGGGAAGGTTTTCTTGAAGAGTGTTAGCTAAGCTTAGAAAGTTGAGATCAACCAAATATGTGGGGAGGTGGGGCATGGTAGCAGCACTGGCTGAGGTAGAGGAGAATGTGGTAAATGGGAAGATCTGAGGAAGGCTGTATGGCAGGAGTGCAGGAGTTAGGGAGAGAAGACGGTATAATGAGGTTGGAGAATAGGGAGATGGGCTGCCAAGCAGGGCCAAATTAACATGAATTAGACTGTAAAACTGATGGACTTAAATATCCCCCTCAAATAACATGTTAATTTGACCTAGTTGACTGTCAGCATTATTAGAGGATCATTAAGCAATGCCTCTAGTTTTAGGAACTTCAGGTGTTAGAGCAGATGGTGGGTAAGATATATGGAAGCAGTCTGCCACTCAGTGCCTCTGAAATCATACCAGGTGAGTGGCTACCTGTATTATCAGGATGGATTGGGCTATAAAGATACTGTGACTCAAATTGCCTCTAGTAGAAAGTAAGTTTATCTCCCAGACAGAGGTAGGTGACCAGGCTCCAGTGATGAGGGATTTGGCGGTTCCCTGCTGTTCTCTTGGTTCTTTCCTCCTTTGTATCAATTTCATTCTCAGCTTGGTTCTCTTCATGGTCATAAGATGGATGCCATCTGCTACTAAGGCAAGGTGCTGCTTTGTTCTAGTGGAAGAGAGATAATTAATCTTCCTAATTAAAGGATGAATTTCCTTCCCTCAATCTTATTAGACTTTCTTACATGTTGAACCTACCTCTGAACCAATGATGATTACCAAGTGAATTTCCACAGCAGACTGGGGCAAGCTTGAAATCTAATCACCATCAAGGAGGACAGAAATAACACAATTGGCTTAGATTAATCAAAGATGACTTCTGGAGATGTGGATGGAGTTATAGTTATGGGAGCACAGTACAGACCTGAAATAATGATTTTTGAAAGGAAGAAGTGAAGAAAAAATGATGCTGCACTGATCACCGAAAATATCTAAACTCCACTAAAAATTCCATCTGTTCTTTAAAATAGCCACAGAAAATACAGGACCAATAATTGATACATTTCAAAGCATAGCTTTTCTTGAAAATGTTCACCTGAGGCAACACGGTATTTCAGTTAAAAGCCGAGACTCTGGATCTAAACACTTGAGTCCAGATCCATGGTTCACCATTTACCAGATGTATTATTAATTTTTTTAAAAGATTTTATTTATTTAATTGACAAAGAGAGACACAGCCAGAGAGGGAACACAAGCAGGGGGAGTGGGAGAGGGAGAAGCAGGCTTCCGGCTGAGCAGGGAGCCCAATGCGGGGCTCGATCCCAGGACCCTGGGATCATGACCTGAGCCGAAGGCAGACGCTTAATGGCTCAGCCACCCAGGCACCCCCAGATGTATTATTTTAAGAAACTTAAATTCTTGTTTTTTATTATCTGTATACTAGAGACACAAAAAAATCATCTCTACCACAAAGAGTAGTACAGATGTTAGATAATGTTTTCTAGATCTTGGGACAGTGCTTAGCCCATGGTAAAACACCAATAAATTTAAGCTAATATTATTACTCATTTGCTTAGTACAGAATGCTTTTCTGCCAGTTATGCAAAAATAGAGAACTTGTGATGCGATTGGGAATTTCTGGCTTGAAGGTATCTTTGGGAATTGGTAGAATTGATATGAATTTAAAATGACTCCTTCTAAATGTCCAGTTTACAAATCTGGGTTTTGAAATGCAATGAAGGCATTAAAAAGAGCTTTCCTGATATGAAAGCATAACCAGGATATTAGTGTTTCCATGTATAGACATTACCAAGTCCCTTCAAGGAACAGATGGACTTAAATATGAATGAATGAAGTGATAACCTAGGTATAATTAGTGGGAAGGGATAATGACACTGTAATTAGACCAGGGATATGAAGAGTTAGAGAAGGCTCCAAACACCTATCTTTCACTGCCCAGAAATCATTATAGGAGTTTGGGGCTTAGGGAATGAGGAAAACTTGCTTCATAAGGATGTTTCTGTTGCTAATGCCAAAACACATCCAGCCATTGTATAGTTTTGCAAATCTCTCTCCTGAGAGAATGAGAAGATAATTTTCAAGGCAGCTAAACCCACATAACCACTAAAATGGAAATGAAATTAATGAAATAGTTTTTATATTCCCTCTCATACTCATCTATAATAAATCACATGAAGCCACAGCGTTTCCACATCTATCATATAAACAGTCCCTTTCCTCCTAATGGCTGTACTTCTGTCTTTAAATACTAGAGAAATAGATTAATTGTCTGGAGTCTGGGAAAAGGCTCATAAGTAGCTATCAAAGGATAACGCCTGTGCTGTCCAACTGGCACTTACCTCTAGGACTCTTGGGCAGTGGAAGAATGTTCAGCTAACAGAAGTACAGGAACGGACTCATCCCTCCTCCCCACCCTGTCTCTTTTGGTCCGTCCACTAGATGAAAGCACACTGTTCTGTTATGAACATTGTAAGGAAAACCACACTGAGAGGAGATCCCTCGCTTTGTCTTTGCTTTCATAACTTATGTTGAAAACTGAAAGCTGATACATCGGGCAACTCAGGGGCTCTTGAACAAAAGTACATGAGTCCAGAAGGAAACAAACAGAAAAAAACTGTCTAATGCTAGCTATTCTTTGAGCTGATGTACTACCTCTTACCTTCAACCTAAAAAGGATTTTGCATGTATGAATGTCATGGTTATTCCCCAACCAGAGGGCCAAGGTTAACTCAAACACAGAGGATAAAAGAATTCTCTTGTCCTTCTTAGTCTTTGAAAATGGTTGTGTTTTCCCAAGATTATGCTTTTTTAT
The DNA here is from genome assembly GCA_028534135.1 of Potos flavus. Taxonomy (NCBI): domain Eukaryota; kingdom Metazoa; phylum Chordata; class Mammalia; order Carnivora; family Procyonidae; genus Potos; species Potos flavus. The sequence goes on along the minus strand of CM052898.1, from coordinate 42,517,225 downwards.
CTCAGGTGCATGTGCTCCCTGAGGTTGTGGCCTAGTAGTACATGAAATCTCAGGATAAAGTTAGATCTATTTTAGTGGAGCATGTTTTCTACCTGAGGGTTAGTATATCAATTGGGAATACATTGAGTGGCAAATAACAAAAACAGTGGCTTAAACAAATAACAGAATTTGCTTACATACCAAAATCTCCAGCATTAGATGCTGCTTTTAGGGACTCAGATTTTGTCTGAGATAAAAATGAGATTTTTAAGACCTAGTAGCCATTCTTTCACCATCTTTTGCATATTAGCTTGTGTCCTTTTTTTGCACCTAGTTTTCCAATACAGCTGCTGTACTTCAAGGGACAGGCTGCCTACAGTGTGGTTGGGCAGTGCTAGTTGCCTCTGTCTCCCTTTGAAGCAAAGAAAATCTTTCCAGGATTCTCTCCCTAAAGAATCCATTTACCCTCAGTTGCTGGAATTGGACAATATTTTGTCCTTATATGTAGGGACAATTACACATCAGAATTTACAGTTGCCTCAATTGGCTTAGACTAGTTATGATCCTGTATTTGGGGTTTATCACACTATTGAACAAAAATCTGATTCTGCTGACAAGGAGAAAATGCCTTTTTATTACTCAATTAATGAGGTTATCCATAGTCAATATCTGGAATAACTTGTAATAGTAAAACAAACAAGATATAGTGCATTAAAAATGAAAAGTTTGCATTAAATTTTAAGACAATATTTGAAGACACCGTAGGCTTTCACAGTGTACTTCAAGGCAGCCATAGTGAGTAACTGACTACCCATGCCCCTCATCCAGTTCACTTTCCACAGAGTAACAGGGAGATCTTTGGAAGGTACAATCTGAGTATGTTATTCCCTTGCTTAAAAGCTGTCAGGACCATCTCAACAGTGTTGGTACTGTTGGTACATAAGAGTCTAAAGCTCTTATGATGCCACTGAAAATCTTTTGGAGTCTGGTCTCAGACTCCTCCCTAACCTCATTTTTGCCACTCCTCCCATTTGCCCTTGGAACTCCTGCTGTACTTGTTCCACTCTTCAACAGAGCTAAGCAAACTTGCCTTTGAACCTGGTACATGCTTCTTCTCTCTGGATATCTCTCCTCCCACCTTCCATATGTCTTTTCCACTGCTAACTCCCAGCTATCCTTCCAGCGGTTACTTCCTCTGAGAAGCCTTCCCTGATGGACCTGATAGGTTCGATGACTACTTTTTGTTCCTTCTGCACCCTCTCATTGCATTTAGAATTCTTTATTAGAATTGCTCTAAGTTTTCCAGAATATAGAACTTTCTATCTTGTTCACCTTGTTTACTCTTCGATCCTGACTGCCTCACATATTGCCTAGCACTCAGTAGGAATTCCATAAATATCTTGAGTTTTAGTTGGTTTCTACTTACTTGAAGTTTGTTGAAGACCTTCCAACTCACTATTGACAGCACACTAATTCTATAAAGGAAAGCTACATCTCCTCCCAAGGAATTTGAACAAACAGACAAAAATCAGATAGTAAGGGAAAAAATACAATATCAGAAGCAGAGAGGCATTTGACCAGTTGCCAGATATGACCCCAGTTCCCATTTCATCAGGAAGATTTAGCAGGTGAGAATTTTATCACAGCCACTCTTAAGAGAACTGCCTTTTTCTTCAATAAGTAAGGCTTTTGTTTTTGACTTGTTTTGTAAAGGTGTCTGTCATCTCATATTTAAGGACTTATTGATGTTTGTTTTGTTTTCCTCCAAGTTTACAAATGAGAGTGTGGGGCCTAGAATACTTATTAAGCTGGCTTTCCTTCTCTAAACTCTCTGATACTTCTTGGTAGGTCTTATTACCATCTATGTCAGGCAAGCTAGAACCGTGCAGCAGAAAAGATGGTACCTGGAAGCCAGGTTTATTATTGATATGTCCAGAGTCATGGTTCGTGTTTCAGGAGGAAGACAGGTAAAGAAAGAGGCATCTGAGGTTCTGGACCCAGCTGCTGGGTTCAGATGGACCCCATCCCAACCTAGATGCTCCCTTGAGCTCCCAGGTTTATAAATCAGTCAATGTCCTTTTATTTAGGCTTCTTTGAGTTGAGATTCATAAATGAATAGTGAATACAGGATTTGGAATCAGAAGCATAATGATTGATTGGCTAAAATTATTAGCATAATCCCTGTAGGTAACAGTAGGAGGAGTTTTTCCCACCTAAACCACAGACTATTCTATTATCAGAGAAGAGGGATAGCATGCCAAGAGACACACACACAAAAAGGTATCTGTTTTGTCCATATCATGTGCCCCTTCATCACTTCACCATTAGATAAATTTATGAATTGCTTCTATTTCTAAGATTGGAACTTCCTTCAGGATAGAGGAAGTAAACAACTTCGGAAAATTAATTTCCCAAATGTCACTTTATGAAGACTAGTCTACTGAAAGCCAATTTGTTAAAAGTTAATTTTAAATTTTAATTTAAATTCAAAAACATATGAACAAATCAAAATCAGCCATAATATATCATACAATAAATTAGGATTAAAAGACTATTCCCATATCAAAACTGAGATTTTAGTTCCAAATGATAAAATATATGTTTCTAAATATTATATTTAATAGCCAAACTTGAACATTTGTGTTAAAACTTAAATTTTTGTTAAGTTTTGTTAAATTCCTATGAGTACACTGACGAAACCAAATGCTGGCAAGTATGTGGAGCAACAGGAATGCTCATTCATTGCTGGTGGGAATGCAAAATTGTACAGCCACTTTTGAAGACAGTTTGGTGGTTTCTTAGAAAACTAAACATATTCTTACTATATGATCTAGCAGTTGTACTCCTTAATTTTTAGCAAAAGAAGTTGAAAACTTATGTCCACACAAAAATTTGCACACAGATGTTTAGAGCACCTTTTTCATAATTGCCAAAACTTGGAAGCAACCAAGATGTCCTTCAGTAGGTGAATAAGTAGATAAACTGTGGTACATTCAGACAACAGAATATCTGAAATGACTCAGTGGGTTAAGCGCCTTCCTTCATCCCCGGTCCAGATCTCAGGGTCCTGAAACTGAGCCCTGTGTCATCAGGCTCCGTACTCAGAAGGGTGTCTGCTTCTCTCTCTCCCTGTGCTCCTCCCTAGCTCATGCTCTCTGTCTTTCAAATAAATATATAAAATCTTTAAAAAAAATGAAATAATGAATGTAAAAAGCGTAGTACTGTACTTGGTAGTCAGAAATCAATAAAATTGTGTTACTATTATTATTATTAGAATTAATATTCATCCTTAGTGTAGACTATCACATTGAGTGGTATCATCTAAGTCTTTTAAAAAATATATCTTATTTATAAGACCATATTAATTAATTTTCATTGGAAAGAATACGTTACATAATCACAAAATTTCTTCTCCTTTCCTCCATTTTTGTAAATGACATTATCATCTACCCATTTATATGAGCTATAAATGTAGGCATCATCCTTAACATTTCATTTTTCCTCACCTCCCTAATTTGGTTAATTTACCAAGTGCTGTCAGTTCTGCTTTATGAATATCTTTCCACCTCACTGCAACCCCCTGCTCCAAACCATCATCTTTTCCCTGGAACCATTGCAATAGCCTCTCAATTGCTCTCCCCAGCCTCCACTCTTCTTCTCCTTTTCCTATTTCACACAAGAGCCAAAGTGATTCTTAAAAATGAAGACATGAGGGGAGCCTGGGTGGCTCAGCTGGCTGAGCATCTGCCTTTGGCTCAGGTCATAATCCCAGGGTCCTGGGATCAAGCCCTGCATTGAGTTCCTTGCTCATCGGGGAGCCCATTTCTCCCTCTCCCTCTGCCTCCTGCTCTGCCTACTTGAGCTTGCTGTCACTCTCTCTATCAAATAAATAAAAATCTTTAAAAAAATGCAGACATGAATAAGCTTCTCTCAAGATTACATCTTTAAGCGGCTTTCCATTTCATCTTTTACCAAGTCCTACAAAGTTCTTTATGAGCATGGGCAGCTCTTCTACATAAAACTACATTCTAGGTCCACAGGGATGAGAGACTCATCTAGCGTTTCTCTAATTTGTTTTCCCTGGGCTTTGATGCATTTGGCCAAAGTTCTTGGTGTACATCTTGCTTGCTACATGAGGTCATTCTCTCCTCTTCCAAATAAAACTGCAATCAAAATAAAGTAAACACAAAGGCCAATCCTGCCACCTCCCTAAGGTGTTCTAAGAGCTCTCACTTTCCCAGAAAATAGAGATGGGATTATTTGCTTCCACTTTTCAAAAGCCCCCAAATTGCTAGTTAGTCACCATAACTCAGAGGGTTGTAAACCTCAGTGTGATTGCAGACTATGTGCCCATTTGAAAACTTTTATCAGCTTCTATTTTTAAGACAGTAGATAGACTCCGACACAAGACAAATTAAAAATGATTGTTGTTACTCTTGTTTCCTTCAGTCAACCCTCTGAACGTGATTCTAGGAGAGATTGGGGTTTCTACTCCCAGACGAGTCCCATTTGTCACAGCATGCAGTTCCATCCTGTTGGTAAGCCTGCAAACATTTGTGACTGTGGGCTTTTCTTTTCCCTTAGGTTAGCATGATTTTTTAAATCAACATTTTTGAGGTATAATTCACATACAAAAAAATTGTGCTACCTTTTAGTATGTAGTACAATGAATTTTGACAAATGTATACATTCACGTAACCACCACCGCAATAAAATATGGGACATTTCCATTACCCCCAAGTGTTCCCTGAGCTCCTTCATGATCACCTTTTCCATCCTCTGCTAAAGATAATCACTAATCTGCTTTCTGTTACTAGAAATTAGTTTTACTTGTTCTAAAATTTCACATGAATAGAATCGTATGGTAACTACTCTTTTGGGTCTGGCCTCCTCCTCTCAACATTGTGTTTTTAAAAGTTTATATTGTATATTGCATGGAGCACTGGGTGTGGTACATAAACAGTGAATCTTGTAACACTGAAAAAATAAAATAAAAGTATTTGGGGAAAAAAATAAAAGTTTATATTGTATATATTAGCATATATATATATATATATCTTTGCATAGTATTCTATAAAGACAACAGAGTCTGTTTATCTGTTCTCCTTTTGATGCACCTTTGAATATATTCAGGCTCTTCTGACTACAGCTTCAGTAAACATTTGTACATAGGCCTTTTCTGTGGATATATGTTTTTCTCTTCAGTAAACACCTACCCTAGCTTAACATAATTTTTAAATTTTCCATGATGGTCTTACAATTAAACAAATTCAGTATTTTCTTCATGATATTCTAAAGATTTTGTTAGCAGTACTCCTTTTTAAAACTCTGTCAATTTAGAACAAAATTTTAAGAAATATTAGAACTTTGGTACATTTAGATCTGTCAGGTCCTTTGAGGCATAAATAACTCACATATTTATTATAATAGCAAGTAATCTTAATCAAATCAGCAAATTTGTATCCTATAATGCCTACCAATTGAAATATATAGTATGAGTAATATCTGTGCGATACACAGAAGGAAAGTCGTCTCTACCATGAAAGACACTACAATCTAGATGGAAATACTGAATCGATGTTAATTAATCAGAAACTTCAAAATAATGATGAAGTACTGAGTTGAGTAATACATACTAGCAGTGAATCAGGACATTAGAGAGGTTGAATGATGATGAGTCGTGTTTACCTGGGATGCAGGTGTAGATTTCAAAATAGGACCATTGTAGAGGAAGAGACACCCTAGCCTCTCTCTCCAAAGCAAAGAGGATTTGCTGATCTGTTTGGTCAGAATTAAGCTCAACTGTGTGGGCCTTTGGCCTTGTGGTTACCGTGTGACAAAAAGGCAAATGCCCAGATTTATTTTACTCTGTCTTAGTCTATGCAATTGAATGGATAAATGGACGTGGGGGTCCCAGGAGGTGGGCCCATCTCTCATCATGAGTATCCTGCAAATAGAGCATTCTTGGATTTGGGAAGATGATGTAATAGAACATGTTTTTCTCTGGAGGTTCCAACTTGGTCTTTATCAGAGACACTCAATGACAGATACTGACTTAGGTAATAATATCTACTTTGGGTTTATGATTTGCCTTTTGTTTTGCATTTGTCTGCATCTGGATCCTCATTTTTTGAGGGGAAATGTTTGTAAGGTAGAGTTTAAGTCCTTTGCTGTAATACCATTAATAGGCTACTAAAATACTCACTGCTCGAATTCTGAAATTAACTAAGATAAATATTTTTAATAAGAAGTTGGAACATACTGTTCATGTTTCAAACTATGAAAGGTTTAGTTCCACATTTACTGTTAACTGTTTGACAGGGTTACAAAAATAACAAGGGAAAAATAAACGAAGTTTAAAAAATCTTACGGAATATCTTCATAGACGTTGGTAGCAAATTTCAGACTCCCTGCCTTGAATTTCTACAATTAGTTTTATTATTTCTTAAAGAGAAAATGAGGTACAGGTAGGAGCATGAAAAGTGGGAAGATTTAAGGAATCTCATCCCCTGCCCCTTTTGCTCTCTTTCATTTTTTCAAATGAACATGCAGTTCAAAGCAGAACAGTGGGGATATTGTCTCTAGTTAGCAATTTCGATCTGAGAGAAAGCAAATGTCTTTCACTTCCTCCTTCCACATCAATTCATTGTTAATGGCATATCCAGAGACCTGAGGGGAGAAGGTTAAAAGTGGCCTTCTGTGGAAGAAAAGAAAAAAAAAAAAAGCATGAAAATTGATTAGTGATTTCTGTCACCAGGCTCAGTGTGAGAAAGTACTGATCCATTAATGAGGTCTGCCACTGGTGAAAGAAGAGCTAATTGTGATGGTGTTGTCACTCTTATCTGAGCCCTCCATCCTGGATGACAAGTTTCCTCTGGAGTGCTAGAAGTCAGCTCCGTTTGAAGAACTTCTTCTCAAGAAGCATTCAAAGTGCAGTGATCATATATTTTTTGAGAGTGTCAGAAGGTTTAAATACTGGTGGAATTTGGGGGAACCTCAGAGGAATGCGTATCACAATGCCAGGCAGGTATGACATTAGTTTCGTGTCTTGCACTCACTTTCACTGCTGGAGATATTTTGATTTCTCTCTTATGTGCCACAAGAGCAGCAACAATATTAGGTTCAAACAGAACCTTTTTATTCAAAGGCCTCACACTGTAATGGGTAAAAACTTGGAAAATGCCTGCAGGAAATTAGCAGCACAAGTTGCTTACTCACTTTCAGCCTATTAAAATCACCCTGAACCTTGTAAAGCAGAGGATGTTTTCCTCCCAAGGGTCTGCATCTGTGTTGCTCCAGCCCTTAGAAATAATCCAAGAAAAGTAAACTCCAAGTCTGGGGAGACATCAGAAAAGTTTCAACCTGGATGCAAAATTCAGTTACCTTCTTTTATTATTTTGTTTCCTTCTGAAGCCCATGGATCATACCACATGGTTCCTTCTGCAAAACAGTTGAGAATTACCAGTAATTGGAACTATTTACATTCAATGCCATCATGACAGAAGCAGCTTTATTATATTGCAGGGGGATGATTAATATATGACAGAGATTAAAGATTGCATCGCAGCAGGTAGGCCTCTTGTCTGATCTGTCATTTCGCTGATTACAAAGGCATGCAAATTATATAAACAGAAAAATTACTTTCTTTTATGCTAATTTTGGCTCAGCCCACCTGTGCATTAACTCATTTTCAATTAACTGGTGAAAGGTGGATTATAATATGTTCACTAAGGTAGATTTCTGCCCTGTTGGCCTACCAGCTCTGACATCAAATGCTATTGTCTTATATCTTTATTTCAACCTTAGTTATAGTCCCATATTTGTTTTTTCTTTTAACCCGTTCTCTTTAATTCCTGAAAAGATAAAATTCAAGCAAGTGGCTTACATGAACTGTAGTGATCTAGGAGGTGTTGTGTACCCGTGATTTGGGTAAAGTAAGTATCTTTCCCGACAAACTGAGAAAATGAAAGTAATATTGTTGCCTACTTGACTGTTGTCATATTTAGGCTTCCTAGATCTGTGCCTGTGTGTCAAGAATCTTTAATACCTAATATGGTTAGTTGCATGTACTAGCAATACCTTCCTATGCCTCTGTTATAGGTCAAATGTACATGCCATAAGGATAAACCATTTTAGATTTATTTCCACTGGAGCAAGAATGAAAAAAAAGTGCCATCTCAGCTCCTAACTGCAAGCGATTGCTGGTGGGTTTCTGGCGTCCTCTGGACACAAGTCCAGACTCATATCTGTTCTAGGCAAGTGAAAAATGCTGGTGACTTGTGAGAGGGATTACCATCCTTAAATTAGAATTTGCAGTCTTCTGTTAGGCCACAAGCTTCTGAGGGCAAAGCTCTGTAACCCCTTTACATAGCCTCAGTTCCAGGCACACAGTAGCTGCTGCACTTGACGGCTAAGGACATTGGGTCTGGAGTCAAACTGGGTTCAATGGCTGTCCCTATCACTTATGAAGAGTGACCTTTGGAAGGTTTTTTTGCTTGGTTTGGTTTGGTTTTGGTTTTTACCTAACTGGTTCAGTTTTCTCCCCTACAGAAAGGTTATAAAATGGGTTCTTAATTTATAGGGTTATAGTGAGGGTAAAATGAAATAATGAAAACATAAGCATCGATGGAGTTTAGCTTAGTACCTGGGACATAGTAAGTGCTTCAGCAGTGCATGCTTGAGCTCATATAGGAAGAAAGTGTTAATGTATCTCTAGTTCAGTGTTCATTTTCTATTAAGAGCACGGAAACTGAGGGCAAGAAAAAAATAGTCGTGTTGGTTATAAAGTGTTTAAGATTGAAAAATCCTTAACCATTGAGATTTGGGTCAGAGCCTTATTATTCCAGGTTGTTAGTAAATATGAGACCATTTCAGAGATTGGAGCAAGAACAATAAAAGGATAGGCCAATAGGGTTACAAATAAGAACTGGCTTGTCTGGGAACAATATTTTCCATGATCATGCCTGTCTTTTATCCTCCCATACATATTTACGGATGATATACCAATGCAATACCAGTATTTTTCCCCCTTCTTGGACAACAGTAGTTAGGGCAAGCATGCCAGTGAGAGCTAAAACTACAAGTTCAGGGGCTGTCCCTACCGCCCCTCAAACCACAGGTTACTGACTCCCTTTCACCAGTAGGATTCTGCCTCGTGCCGTGCACTAAGCTTCTCTTTTATATACATCATCTTTGTCCTCTCTGCAAACCTCAACTGGGTACTTGTATCCTCCTCTTAGAAATAGAAAAGGTAAGGCCTAAGATGAGAAGCTATTTTCCCTATTCAAGGACCTATTCCTGCCAAGTTCCAAATGGGTGAGGTGCTGCCATTGACATCCTGACCCAGCAAGTAGTGAGAGCTCCTGGACTGTCGAAGTGGGAGCTCACAGCAGGTGTCACATCACCTGGCCCTGCCAACCTTGAAGACAGACAGTTCCTTGCCTGTTTAAGTGTCCTGTGCATCATTTTTTTTCACGTAGAATTAGGGATTAAGTGGATCAGGTAACATTTTAAATCAAGCTATGAACATTTGAGTACAGAACAGTTTTTAGAAGCTTGGTTCTGTGGTTCGGTGTTGGACTTAAGTCAGTGCTTTGCAAACTGTTAGATGCAGAAGAATCACAGTGTCCACATTGATTAAGAGGCAGCAGGGCCTGGGAGTCCATGCAATACTAAGGGGCTTCCAGGTGATGCTGATCCTGGTGAACAAGGACCATACTGCGAGTGTCAAGGCTTTAGGTGAGGCTTTCTTGAAGTGTTTTCTGCAGATAACTTATACCAGCATATGCACACGTGAAGAGAATCAGTGTCACGGGGTTTGGTTCGGGACTATTTAATAAGCATCCAGGTGATTCAACTACATACCAAAGGTCGTGACATTAACAACGCCATGTTTTCCATACTAGCCCCATCATTAGAATCACTTGTTGGTGAAAAGGCACAGACGCCAAGGCTCCTCCTTCAAGAGACTCAGATTTCAAAGATCCAGTTTTCCTTGTTTTGATCCTTACAGCGTCACAATCTATGGCTCAGTGAGATTAAGCATTTTCCCAGAATCAAAAGTAGTGAAGAGGAGTCTTGAGTATACGTGTTGCCTGGTGGGGAAGAGACAGGAGAAGAAATAAAGAGCGAATGAGAGGATGGGGAGGGAACTTGAGAGACACCATCAGGAGGCACCTGAGGGCAGCCCTGGGCTATTTCAACCACTGCGCCTGTGCTGGAAACTTGTTCACCCTGGAGGACAGCAGGCACCTTCCTGCAGCGCGTCCGAGCTTCAGCAACACAAGAGGCAGGTTTCAGACAGGTAAGATGTACGCCCCGCTGGAGACAGCCGTATAGACTCATAACTAGCTTGAGAGTTTCACTGAGGGAATCCCACATTTCTAGAGTTTATAGTGTTTGTTACACCGGTAACCCCTGCCTTGGGTTCTTATTGGCCTAAAACAAATGAAAAATCGGCACAAAATGACAACTGAAAATCATGTTATGGAAATAGAACTTTCACAGTAATCTCCTATGCTTCTGTATCAGGGTTTTTAGTCACTTATAATCCTTTTTTTCCAGTTTTGACATGCATACATACACACATATACTTTCCTAATTTTGGTAAAACTTATTTCCGAGAAGAGTTCACCTTTTTGAAGGCCAGTGAGTCCCAACAGATAGAAGTTAGTGGAAGTCAGATTTTTAAATTTATTTTTCATTTTTTTATTGTTACGTTAGTCACCATACAATACCTCATTAGTTTTTGATGTGGTGTTCCAAGATTCATTGTTTACGTAAACACCCAGTGCTCCATGCAAAACGTGCCCTCCTTAATACCCATCACCGGGCTCACCCATCTCCCCACCCCCTCCCCTTGAAATAAGTCAAGCAGAGAAAGTCAGTCATCATATGGAAGTCGGATTTTTGTGGACCGATTAAAGGATAATGGTTTAAAAAATCAACATGGGAATTAATTAGATGAGAGGTGGTGAAAATCCTTCATCTTTTATGCTAATCCCAATCAATTATTGGCTGTCTAGACAACCGTGTAGAAAGGATTGTGAGCTGAGCGCATGATTTAGAGGTAAGAGTGCCCTGGTTGTTTCATAACTTCCATCCTGGACTCCCCAGAGATGACTTGCAACACATTTGCTAAGTTAGACACTCTCTAACTCAATCCCATATAGCACCAGTATTACAGTCACAAATACCATATACCGCCTACTTTTTCATTTTGAGGGTGGCTGGTGGCAATGAAAATGCAAAACCGTGCTGAGCAATGCCCAGTCCTTTGCTGTTAAGTTCTCTCCTACATCATTTTCATAGCCCGGTTGCGTAAGCCAGGGGTGAAAAAACCTTCTATAAACGTCCAGATAGTAAATATTTTAGGCATTTGGGGCCATATGGTGTCTGTTGCAACTACTTAACTCACTTTGTAGAAGGAAGCAGCTGTAGGCAATATAATGTAGACAAATGATGGTCCTGGCTGTGCTCCGGTAAACATTTATGTACAAAAACTAGTGGTGGGCCAGATAAGGCCCCTGTACCGCAGTTTGTTGACCCCTGGCGCAGAGGATTCTTAGGCAATTGCTACTTTATGGACAGTTTAGATGGTAGGATTAGGAAATGATAGAGTTGATTAGGGAGTAATTAAATGCTGTGGGAGTGTTCTGCTGAGAGCATCCTGAAGCTCTCCTTCATGTATGCATATGTCCCTACAGGTTTGTGTTGCATGATGAGAATTGCCATGTGGTTTTCTAGATCGGGTATATTGTAAAAAGGCAGTAGTGGAGTGTTGTGGCCTTTGGCTCTACTGATAAGAGTGTTTGCAGCAGACAGCATCAGCGGTATCTGGTGGACACTGAGTAAAGACAGCAAATGGCTTAGCCAACTATCCCGTTCACTATTTTAAAATATTGAGCTTGTGGTGAGTACTGTGAGTTGTGTAAGACTGATGATTCACAGACCTGTACCCCTGAAACAAATAATACTTCATATGTTAATAAAAAAAATCAGCTTTTCAGTCAACATTGCTTTTGACTTTGACTTATTACAGAATTTTCTCTCGATAGTATTCTTGTTTGAATCTGAATATTTGCAAATATTTAAAACAATGGAATTCCTATTATTTACGTATTTTTGTAATATTGCTAGTTTTATTCTCTAAAGCAGTTTACACCTGTGGTGCTTAGAGTGGTAGTGGGGGTTAAATGGTGGGGGTTTGATGACTGCAGTGGCTATTTTTATTGCTTGCTAAGTTCTCAGAACTGATTTTAAAGGAATAACTTTTAATCAACTTCTTAAAAAAGACCTTGGCGGCTGAGTCTTTTGTGTGTTAGGGGAGTACGAATTGTTTCCATTTTTTTTTTTCCCCCACGATTGTGTTTTAATGGTTCTCTGGATGTTGAGAGAAAAATTCTCTAAAGTCCTGATAGGTGAGGGAAGCCATTTTAGGTTTATAAGTCAACCTGACTGTTGATAAACTTTGTTCAAACCGAAGGCCTGATTTATGGCCCGCCACGCATGCATGCATTGTACATCTGCTTTGTGAATGAGTAGCCTAAAGGAAAACTATCTTGTCCTTGAGATATCGATCAATGCTCCTACTCCCTGCATTCCTTTATGATAAAACTCGTGATTCCTGCCTGTCTCCTAATCTGTAATATTTTGAGCTTTTGCAAGATAGAAAATGTATATAACCCGGTAAAAACTGTTCATTTTCCATAACACCTTCTTCCTTGTGAAGAGTGTTGTTTTTTGGGCAACTGTCCTAACTTGGGCTCAGATAAAACTATCTTTCTTCCTTTTAGAGATTCTAAAAGGTTTGTGTGATTTGCATTGACATGGGTGAATCTGCACTGGATTATGGGTGAATGTACTCTATTAATATGTCTGAGAATTTGATGAGGTATTTATTATTCCTGGTTTTTTATTAAAGCTTGGTTTGTCGCACTTTGGGGCCTGGCTCTAGTGAATTGATGATGACAGAGTTTAAGAACTGCAGTAGAACAGAGGAGGGTTCTACCACAGAAAGCCTTCCAGAGGTGGAAGGGATGAATGAGGTCGTGCTTCTTGCCTGGTTGTTGGTTTACAACCCTTTTGAGAACGACCCGGATATTATCTGAAACTGGCCTTCCCTATGCAGAAAGCAGGAAGAGACCCAAGAAGTAGACCAATCACTCCAGGTGTGTAAGTGGCCATTTTAATAAGCAAAGGAATCTTACATCTAAGGCTTGTCTTGAGCAGCAGGATGAAGGGATCCCTGCACCATCGTGCCACATCTTAGAAATTTACAAGGAGGTGCCAGCTGGGTTCAGTCCCGTGTACTGTGCAGGTGTTTTCAATACCACATCACTGTCTCAAGATTCTGTGCTTGGAGCAGCCTCTGGAAATGGGAAAGGCAAGTGGAACTCACCTTCCTAGGACAGGGGAATGAGGAGCTGATGAATGCCTAGGTCCGGCTCACAGGTCCATCGGCGGTCACTTCATCTGATGACCTCCCCCAACACTGGTCTTATCTCACGTTCTCCACAGACCCCCAAGGTACCTCCCAGAGGACCCAAGTGAGACAGAAGTCTCCATTTGTTACTTTCTTGAATCCACAGCTTCTAGAAGAAAGCCCAACTGGTCAGTTAATAACCATATCCTTCATTGATTTTATCCTGACTCTTCCACTTACCCCTCCAACCTCCTCTTCCCACACAGCCCTACTTTGCTGTGATCATACAACTGTCTTTGTCCAGTTAACTTACCCCTAAGGATGATTCAAATCTTCACATAAATCAAACTCCCAATTCTGTTTTATTATTGTTCCATTTTCTGCTGTCCATGAGATTCTGGGACTCAGTGATCTTTCCGAAGTTCTAAGTCCCCTTTTTTGCTGACCCATGCATAATTCAGATCCAACATCAATTTTAGAGCTATTTGTATTTTAGAGGAATTTCAGAGATCTAGAAATTTAGAGGAAACTCTGTATTTTAAAATTTGACATTTTCTTATGTATTCTTAGTTTTATGAATCCTAAAATTAAAGAGCTTTATTCTCCTTTTGGACCACACAGGGACCTTAGGAAGTTTAAATTCTAATCACCTTTGCAGGGCTTACATGCTATTACTGTTCAGTATTAAAATCCTACCTGTTTTAACATTTCAAGGCAGTATTCATTTACACAGTCATTGCTTATTTAGATTTACCCACAAAATCGTCGGTTTACCCAGCTCACCATTCATAACTTCTCAAACTTTTCTGGTATAATATTTATTTTTCCAAAAGTATGTGTTTTAGAAATTCCTTTAAGAAAGGCTTGTTGTGGTGAACTCTGTATTTTGGTTTAACCAGAAAATAACATTTTTATCTTGAGTGAGATTTTTGCTGGAGACATAATTCCAGTTGACAGCTATTTACTCTCAGAACTTTGAACATGTTACTCTACTATAGTCTGGTTTCATTCTTGCCATAGAGAAGTCTTCAGTTAGTGCAATTATTACTCTTTTTTAGGTGATCTTTTTTTTTTCTCTCTAGCTATTTTTTTCTTTACCGTTCTGTAGTTTCACTATAAAATGTGGGTTTATCATTGATTTTTCTCAAAACTCTTTGTCCTTCCTGAATCAGCAAATCCATGTTTTTTCCATTGTGAAAAATTCTCAACCATTATCTATCTTGGTGAATAGTCGTGTGCATTTGAAAAAATAATCTAAGTGTGCAGTGTTCTGTCATGTTTGCTAGGTCAGGTTGGTTGATAGTGTCTTTCGACTCTTCTGAATTACTACTGATTTTTCTGTCTACTTGGTTTACTGATCATTGAGCGAAGTGTTCATCTTCAACTATAATTGCAGATGTATCTGTTTCTCCTTTTAGTTGTCTGTTTTTGATATATGTATATTAATTCTGTTATTGGGTATATACATTTAGGATTTTTATGTCTTTTTCATAAACCGATCCTTTGTATCCTTATGAAAAACCCTGCTTTTTATCTGTCAATACACCTTAACCCATAGTTTAATCTCTCATACAGATAATCCAGTTTTCTCATCATTAGTGTTTGCATCCTCTTCTTCCAACCATTTACTTTTAACTATCCTACATCTTTATATTTAAAGTGCATTTCGTTGTCATTATTATTATTTATTTTTGGGTAGCCGACATGTCTGCTAGACAGCATGAGATTGGGACTTGCTATTGGTTGGGATAACCTATCCACTGTTTAGAGTAGCCAAAAGAGTGACCAGTTTACTAGCTTGATACAATCACCTTATTTTGGTGATTAGGAACTTGGCTTGGAGAGAAAAAGGCACTTGGTCAGGATAACATACCAAGCTGTCTTAAACATGAGCATAGAATTCATGTACCTGATGCTCTACTCAGTCATTGTGGTCATGCTGACTTTGTCTCATCGTTTGCAATGAAATTGAGGGGTTCCTCAGATATACTGCTTTTGGTTTGATTTCCAGAGAAGCATTTCAAGTAAAGGTCAGTAGGATGAGCACCATTGTTCTGGAGTAGATGAAAGCTTTTAGCTTTGTCTGCTTCAGTGACTTGCTCATAATATGCAGTCCTTAGTACCAAGTGCCTTCTTGTAAACTTCAAAGATTTTAGACAACTCTAAAACCTTTGTAGTGTGCAACTGGGCAGTTCAAAAGCCAAGTGTTCTTTTAAAAGGGTAAGAGAAGTCTGCCCATGTGCACACTTGCTCTTTGACCTCTTTTGATGTCCCCCCTTTGAGACTATAGATCTTTTTTGCATTCCTGCCTCTCCTTACTGATAGGGCTGCAGAAATTTCCCTTGACAATGCCATGGCTCATCATATCCATTTAAAACTACAAAAATACTTAAAAAAAATTCTTCCTGAATGTAGAGGGTCAGCTATTTGGTTTGGTTAGGGGGGAAAAAAGTGATAATGATGGAAATAGAGAATATTTTTTCCCTTTTGAAGTTGGAATTGGAGATATTCAGGAATCAAGGGAGTTTATTTTGTTTTTTACTTAAATCTGCATGACTATACTGAGGTATAAATGAATATCATCAATTATGCATACACATGGATTTCATTTGATAGACTGTAAAGTCTTAAAGAGCTCAATCATGGAATGAGAGACACCTGATTTCTACTTTTGCCTAACCAACCACTTGACCTTGGGCAAGTCATTTAACTTCTCTGGGTCTCAGTACCTACATCTGTTAAATAAAGTGTTTGGGATTTCCAGTTTCTGAGATTTCCTTCTTTAGTGCTGTTTCAGTGCCATTTAAGTAAAGCCCAACATTTCTTTTTCTTTTGCACAATAATTTCTGTAATATATGGGTATATATCTGTAAATTTTGCTCCATGCTGAGATTATGAATTTCGCAGAGTCTCCTCTATGATTTCTTTCCTTTGTGCTTAGCAAGTTTTCTCCCCTAAATTCAATGCATTCCTTTCATGACTTTATACTCTTTAACTACCTTTATTTTGGGAATTTGTGTGTGTGTATGATATTGCATATAGATTAGTCTGCATGATCAGAAAACCTACTTAGTTTTTGTTTTTTAGGGGGGCAGGGTTGGTGTATCGTTGACCTTTCTCAGTGAAGCTGACAGTGTTAGCCAATTTTCTGTGCATTACATGAGGGTTCAGTGCCATAGATAAAGTCTGATGATCGGACATTGCCCACCTGAAATGGGATTTGCTAAAGGAAAAAATATTTCGTGTACTTCAAAACAATGGCTTATCATTTTGAAGGTCAGTCATGGTAGGCTTTGAAGTGAACTTTGGTTTGAAAGTTGATTCTGCCACAAATTTGCTTTAGATCAATGAATAGAGACTTGGTAAATTTGCTGAGCCATGCCTTCTTTATATGCAAATGAAATAATCTAAGGTTAAATGACTTAGAGTAGGGTAAGTATATCATGTGTGGTATATAGCTAGTGGTCCATTCCTTTCCTTTTACACCTTAAAAAAAAAATCACCCATGACTCTGATCATCAATTATAATGATCAGCAAAGCCTTCATTTTCTTTTTACATGACATACTGCTTCAGAATGATCTGGTTGTGTCTTCTGAACTGGTATCATAGTGTTTATAAGTATGAGAAAGGGAAATCCTCTTGGAATATATCAATTAAAGAGAATTTGCAGGAAGCATTGGGGATAGCATGCATCTCAATTGTAATAAATATAACTCACCATCACAGGAACTAGAATAATCAGGTGACCTCTTTCTCTATGTCATCTTCTTGACCAACCACTCTGTCAAAATTTACTTCTTGAGACCTCTGTTCTGCTCTTTGCAGATCTTAGACACAATTTACCTTATCTCCTTGACACACATTCTCCTCTTGACTCCCATGACAATTTCCTGGTTTTCTCCCATCTTACTGATGTCCACATCCCTTCTCCCTCCTCCTTCTTGTTCCTCTTCTTCTTCCTGTATTCTTTTCCTCTGCCAGACTCTTGAATATTGATGTCTTAAGGATTTGGGTCTAATCTCTCTTATTCTCTGAACACAATTCCTCTAAAAGATTTGACTTAGTGCTTTGCCCACTGCCTCTGAAATTTTTTTCTACACTCCTTAGTCCTTGAGCTCCAGACCAGTAGTATCTCCAAACTCCTACTTGTTGTGTGTACTTGGAAGTCTTATAGACCCCTCACATTTAAAATGGCCAAAATAGAATTCTTGGTCGCAGAAGTCTGTTTCTCCTTTGAAGTTTTTCAAGCCAAGTTTCAAGCTAGTTCCTCAAGCCAAGTAGCTAAGAATCATTCTTACCATCCTTACTCCTTCCTTCTGTTCACCATCTACATGTAAGTCATCATCAATTCCTGTCCTGATGCAAATGTGTAATGTGAAGACTTACTGCTTTTTTTTTTTCTCTGTTCTAGTTATTCATCTGGACAAAATTATCGTCTGTCACCTAGAGTTACTATGGCCTCCAAACTTGTCTCCTTACTGCTCTTCTTGTCTTTTTAGCTATCCGTTCTCCATACTTCCTTTACCAGAGTTACAATTTAAGAGTGAAAACCTTATCCTATCACTCTTATGGTTAAAACTCTTCCGTTGTCTCCTATTGCTTTGAGAATAGTAACTAAATTTCTTATTCTTGCACACACGGTCCAACCTGATGAGATTTCTGCTGACTTCTATAACCTGAAATAAATGATTTCTCTCTTTTCCTCGCTATGATACTTTGGTCACACTATGAGGTTTCATTTTGATTTTTTTTTAATAAGTCATGGTCTTTAAAGTATCAAGGCATTTGAATTTGACAGTGTCTCTGTCTTGAATGCTGTCTCTATGGGTCTTTGCAGAACTATCTCTTTACATCATATAAGACCATTCCAGAAAACTCTGAATACTGCAAGGATAAATCAAAAACTAATAAAATGGTTATCTAGAGGAATAGTGTGAGAGCATAAAGGCATAAATGAAACTACTGAGTATATTTTTAGTATTTTTACTTTGAAACATGTAAATTTAAAAGCAGAATTCTGTTAGTGAAAAATGTAATTCCTAAAATTAACAAGCAGAAGCCACTAATAATAAATGATGGGAAAATGATGAAAAAAGCAATTATAAAGGTTTCCACTCGTGAACATGATGTAATAAGGAGGACCAGATTCACCGTGCCACTTTAAATAACAAGACAGATGACAAAACAGACAAAACTTAGGAAACGGTGGTTTTCAGTTGTTGCGCAACAGACAGGGCAAGACTGTGATCCCTGAAGAGAAAATATTGAGGTGAGCCCAACTGACCACAGGCAGTTTCCAAACAACATCATAAGAGATAGAATTCTGGGAGCCCAAAGAAGCAAGAATTTGTGAGGGCACAACACCATAGAAGATGGTGTTAAACAGTGAGAGAGCTCTGGTGATTTGCAGAGGCATCCCTTCTGATCTTCGGCTGAGTGCTGGTCTTTTTTTTTTTTTTTTTTTTTTTTTTAATGAAGTGTAGTTGACATGCAACATTAAATTAATTCCAGGAGTACAACATAGTGACTCAACAATTATATCAATTATATACATTACAACACACTCAGTATAATAAGTGTATTATGATATTGACTATATTCCTTATGCTTTACTTTTCATCACCATGACCTAATTATTTTATAACTGGAAGTTTATACCTCTTAATCCCTTTGACCTATTTTGCCCATCCCCTGATCCCTCTCCCCTTTGGCAACCACCAGTTTGTTCTCTGCATTTATGAGCCTGTTTCTCTTTTTTGTTGTTGTTGGTTTGATTGTTCGTTTTGGTTTTCAGACTCCACATACAAGTGAAGTCATATGGTATTTGTCTTTCTTGGCATGCATGACAGAAAACTATGGAATGTCAGGGAGCGAACCACTGGGCAGAAGCAGGATCCATGACTTTAACAGCTGCTTCTGAATTGGGAATAGTTTCTGTCATAGTAACCAGTTTGGAAAGCCACACAAAACAAAGGGCACTGTTTTGAGTCTTCAGGTTATAACCTTAATAGAATGGGATAACTTAGCTCTAGATGAAAGGCTGCCTTAGATAGGCCCTAACAAAGGGTAGAGACAAACCTTAAGAGATTAAACTGTTTCAAAGTAACTGAGAGCTAGAAAACTATTTAAAGGAATAAAGCTGGGTCAGACAACTAACAACATAAAATATCCAATGTTCAGCATCCAATCAAAAATACAAAGCATACAAAATAGCAAGAAAATATAACCTACAACCATGAGAAAAATCTCTTAACAAAAACAAAAAATCCAGATGTAACAGATGATATTGCAGATGATTACAGATAAAATGATTTTTATTAGATGATTTTAGAATAAATTAGTTTACGCATCAATAGTAGGATATTTTTTAAGGACCCTAAACTAACAAAACACCAAACTGGAACATATGAGCAAATGAATCTAAGTAAATATAAAACTGGTAATATATCCACAAAGAGAGACTCTGTCCAGTGATTTCTGATATAGTGACTGAGTGACTTTATCCTTAGTCTAAAGACCATAACTGCAAGGTAATTTTAAACAGCACAGAGCAGTTGTGTTTTTAGGAATAATGCTGGTTTTGCTATCTTGAAACCATTATATTTAAATTACAGGGTAAAGGAAATAATTATGTTATTACAATTAGAAACCATGATTTCCAATGCAAGAAAAAAGAGGTACAATTATAAAAAAAAGGGGGCACCTGGGTGGCTCAGTGGGTTAAAGCCTCTGCCTTTGGCTCAGGTCATGATCTCAGGGTCCTGGGATCCAGCCCCACATCGGGCTCTCTGCTCAGCGGGGAGCCTGCTTCCCCCCCTCCTCTCTCTCTGCCTGCCTTTTTGCCTACTTGTGATCTCTCTCTCTCTGTCAAACAAATAAATTAAAAAAAAAAATCTTTAAAAAAAAGTTAGGTAAACATTTTAGGGCATAATTTGACTTGGAAGTTTCAGTGTGTACTCAATTTTTAAAAGATAATTTGCCATCTCTGCATTGAAAAAGCCTGGAAACAGTAACTTTCTGGGACCAGTGAGCACCTCCGGCATTTAGATTTTATTCTTTAGGTACCATTTCTCACTAAAATAATTAAGGCCTTTTTAGAGAAATGGCTAATTTCTGATGGAGAGAATGCACTGGGTGTCCCTGGGATGTCACAGATGTACTAGAAAGAAAAAAGACGATTATTGTCACTGAAAAAGACAGGAGCCAGTTTGAGGGGATCTTAGTATTCACAGTAAGAAAAGTACAATTTATTTAGCATAATTAATATATAAAATTACATGAGTCCATAGTCATTCTCAAATCTGAATGAAAGCCAAATAATGACAACAATAAAAGGTAAATAAAAGGTAAAGAGGTATTTATTCTGCCTTTCCTCTGTAAGCTACATGTCAGGGAGATCAAATAGCTTCCTTTGATAAGAAAAGGCTCTCCTTAGAAGACTGCTTGGCTAATAAATCTAGAAGAAGTAAAAGAATTAGAAAAATGACCTTTTTAAGTTACCTTATGGAATAATTGACTCAATTAAGGATCATCAGTTAAACTATTTCATCAATAAAAGGTTGATAAGGAATCGGGTATGTGTGTTGTGCTGTACTGTCTCTGGGTACTACCTGCTGGTTGCAAGTCAGGAACTGTCACTCTTTGAAGACAGGATCAGGCTGTCACCACCTTAACCTAGGAGGTTTAGGGGTCATCTAGATGTTACCTGCTTTTTGACATGACATAATATGAAGTGCACAATGTTCCCTGTTAAGTAGTCTTGCCAAAAATGTCTAGTTTGGGGTGCCTGGGTGGCTCAGTGGGTTAAAGCCTCTTCTTTCAGCTCAGGCAGGTCATGATCTCAAGGTCCTGGGATCGACCCCCGCATCTGGCTCTCTGCTCAGCAGGGAGCCTATTTCCTCCTCTCTCTCTCTCTGACTGCTTGTGATCTCTCTCTCTCTCTCTCAAATAAATAAAATCTTTAAAAAATATATATAACACCATGATAAAAACTTGAAGCAAATCCGGAACTAGCCCAGTATCTTGAACTAGTCAATAACATGGGGGGAAAAACATGGGGAAAAACATGGGGGACGGGGGTGGTGGTGGCAGGTTTCTCCTAGATTAGAAAAGATAAAATTTACTGTAAAGATGGGACCTTATTAAAATCTTGTTTTGAACAAACCAGCTCTAATAGGCTTCTGGAGAATAGTTGGATTGAATATGGTGGGGAGTTTGACATTAAGGGATGATCATTTGTGTTTAGTGTATTCATGGCACTGTTTGTAAAGGAAAGTTCTCTTGTTCTTCCAAGATTAGTTAAGTATTTAAGGGATGAACTAGGTCTGTAAATTAAAGTAAAAACATATTAATAGCATGCATGATAAAATGTTCTCTCTACTTTGCTGAGTCTTTGAAAAGCTTCTTAATACAAATTTGGAAAAATGTGTTATTTTCCATAATCACCCTAGCCAATTAATCCATCATATCACTTCTTTTCCCCATGGCACTAATCAAGTTTGTGAAATATTTTCTGAGGATTCTTCCTTTTCCCACTAGAATGTTGGTTTGATCAGAGCAGAGGCTTTCTCTATCAATATTCACCAATGGAGTCCTGAGAATAGGTCCTGACACATGGTAGGCTTTTTTTTTTTTTTTTTTTTCCAGTTAATGAGAATAGAAGAAAGAATTCTAACTGGATAGATAAGTTAGAGGAAGGTTATGGAATGCCATGAAGGGTAATCTACAAGAATTAAACTGTAGTAATCAGGAAATGAAATGCTTCTGGAGACTTCTCAGCAGCTCAGTAACATCCAAGTTATGATTTTTCCACCCTCGTGAAGGGACTTTGCGATCCTTGATTCAGGTGCTTTGAAGAGTAATTATGGCGGGCAGGCAGTAAGTCTTCATGAATTTCTACAATGGCTTTGTGACTGGCATGTAATATTTTATGGGGCCATTTAGCATTGTATAGTGATTGATGTACACATAGCCTATGTAAATACTAAATTGAGGGGGACTTTTAAATATCTGATTGAAAAGCTGATATAAGAAACAAATTGTATCTCAACATGAGAACTCCAGGTGGAGTTTCTGAAAATGTTTGCAGGTATACTAGTCCTTTGAGATCCTTAATTTTGTGTAGCTGTCAAATGCCATATACTTCCTCAAAGATACTTTCATTTTTCTTCAGGAATTCTTCCGGGCATCTGTAACTAATTATTTCTGAATGAATGCAAATGGTCTTCCTGAGCTCTTTCATTTTTCTGTACTCCACTTCATCCACCATCTTTCCTTGAGAAGGCAAATGTGTTCACACTACCAGGGAAAGGAAGGTTTCTGGAATGGGACTGGTCTTTGTTCAGCAATGTCTGTAACCTCATAGGGAAGGCTGAATGGCTTGTGGTTAGAACCATCTACACATTTTCTCAGTTACTTACCTGAACTGGGATGACTCTGGACAGCTAAGCTCAGTTGGGACTCTTAACCACAGTGCCCACATACAGACTCCTCAGGTGACTTGGGTTTCCCCACAGTATGATACCATTTGGGTAGTTGGTTTTTTTTTTTTTTTTTTTAGTACTTGGGCTTCTTAATTAATCTCAGGACCCCAATACTTAGTGTTCCAGTGCCCAAGGTAGAAGCTGTATAACCTCATATTAGAAATCATATGGTGTTACTCCTCTTGTACTTAATTAGTTAAAGCAGCCAGAAGTCTGCCCAGATTCAAGGGTAAGGGACTTAGACTCCACCTCTCAATGGGAAGAGTATCAAATAATTTGCAGCCATATTTTAAGTCTGCCGTGATTGGAAATACTATCCAGTCAGAAATACTTCACTAGAGGGACTGTTGTTCCAGGCTTGTGCACATATGCTGTGAAGCAGAACAAACTCTGCAGGGCTGTCTTGAACATGTCTTCATTGTTTTAATTCTTGTTCTGCTGGTTCCTTCTCACACAGTGTATGATAGCATATAAATGTGTTTTCATATCCCAGCTAAAAAACTTTTCTGATTGTGCTTTACAAATGTAGATACCCCAAATTCTATAAAATTGAAGAGTTAAATGATTAGTGGATCATTCATAAAATGAGCAATGGGTAATGATTCCTCCCAGCTCTGAACTTCGATGATTCTGAACTCCTTTTCTTCAGGACACATTTAGAGTTGATTCTATCAGATCACATAGCCTGGTACTTGGGCTGTCCATGGCCCAGTCATGTCGATTCTGGGCTGTTGGCCTCAAGCATGATCAGCAAACAGGGACTTTTCAAATTGTTCCGACACTCAGCCTAGTAAATTAATTATTGAACAGTCACTACCAAATGCCGTTGACATGTGTGCAGTTTGACAAGTCTGCTATAACATCCAGCCCTTTCAGGAAAGTAATTCTGTAAGGAAATTGCCTGCAATAGAAGTTATGGGACTCAGCTGGGTGACAGCCATGTCATGGCAATCAATACAGGAACAAAAAAAAAATCAAATATTAATGAAAGATTTATTCGTGCACAGGATTAGTATTTTTTTTTCCTTTTGTAAGTGCCATTTTACTTCTACTTTCCAACCAAGACTGAGTGTTAGCTCATTGATACTGAACTCAAGGTGACATTTCTCATTTCAATTATTTCTTAGAGTGTCTTCCTTCTTCTCTTTCTCCTACCTCATGTCAAGAATTGCCGGCAACATAATGAAACACACCGTCAACTATGGAGCCTACGGTCTGGAAAGGCAGGAGAGAGTTTTATTGAGATTGCTGGATGTAGAATACATCCTAATTTGAAAGCCAGCATGAGGCTTTGAGGAGGATCATGGCCTCAGACAAAAAAAAAAAAAAAAAAAAAAAAATGGTATTGAGGTACTTTAACCTTAAAAGAAACCTGAATTTATATTTAGCAAATTAGCTGTTAAGCTAGTTATAAGTCGGAAACCTTCAAGAAAAGACTCCTAAGGATGCTTATCCTACCAGGTAATACTTCTTCTGTACTTAGGCTGGATATTGTTAAATAATCTCTTGTTTTCTGAAGAACTGGTACCCATTTCTAATCATTTATGTTTATGGAATCTCTTAAAGTTTTGCTCTTGATTGATAAGTAGATGCCACTTATCTTTGGAAACATGGAATACCTCCCAGTTGTTGCCACTTGATCTATTTCCCAGAGACTTCTAACATTACAGCTTTTATCTTGTTTTGGAATAGATAATAATTGCTTGTTTTGCTCTGGAATACACCAAACATACTCCTTCTTTAAGTCTTAAATAACTAAAGATGGTATATTTAATATGGAATGAATAAAAATTTGGACTGGTCAAGTTGTGTGTGTGAGTTGTGTGTGGGTGGGGGTGAGTACCTTCTGTCCAGATAGTAAGGCCAGTAGGAGGCAGGGAAGAGGAGGCAAAGCAGTTGAGGTTGCTTTCTAAGAGTAAGACTTGTCAAACCATAATCATTCTTTTAACCTCACTGAGTAAAAAATCAATACCTTTCATATGCGGGATTTCAAGCTCTCCTCTAACATTTAGTTCAAGCTGCCAAGCTTCTTGTTCTTGAAGACATGGAGGGGTTTGATTAATTGGTTTGGCTCCAAGTTCCGTCCTACGTGGGATAATAATGTCTAGTAATGTAACACTCTAAAAGCAGAGCGCCGGCTTGGCTGGCTTGGCATTGGAGTCGGTTATTAAAGAGAATGTCGCTGCTATGCATGGCCTTTCCTCTCATGTACTCTGCACAATTAGGGACTCAGTGGATGGTGCAATTGATTATCTTTTTATCTTCTTTTCACCTTTAAATTTTAGTCCTTATTTTCCTTTGAAGTTTTTAATAGCACAGTCTCCAGAAAGCTCACCTTCTGTTGGTAAGAGCTCTTGTCCCATTTATGGCTCCAGCCAAAAGATACTGATGCCACTTATCCTTTTCTCCCATGGTGCTCTTAACTCCAGCCCTCGCTAATAGAGAGTGAAAGGTTGAGGGGTTATCATGGTAATTCAAGTCACAGAATGCTTTCCTTTGTATTATCCTTGTAGGTAACCAACAGGTACCTTTGGCTTGAATTACCTGAATAATTGCCTTAAAAATAGTGGGGGTACCCAGGTGGCTCAGTTGGTTAAGCGTCTGCCTTCAGCTCAGGTCATGATTCCAGGGTCCTGGGATCAAGTCCCACATGGCGGGGGATGGGGAGTGGGGGGGTTCCTGCTCATCGGGAGCCTGCTTCTCTCCCTCTCCTTCTGCCTGCCACCTTGTTTTCTCTCTCTCTCTCTCTCTCTCTCTGTCAAATAAATAAAATCTTAAATAATGTATTTGAGGCTTTGACTTATTCTTAAAATAGTAAAGTATAGCATTTATAAATGATAAAAGGAAAGACTGAATAACAATTGAAAGTAAATCAAGTCATTGGCTATATGATTCTATTACTGAGTACTTGCATTGTTTCTCTTAGCACAACAATCTTCAAATTGTTCTCATTGTTATCAGTCTTACCCACCCACTTTACTCCTTGACTACCTGTTTTCTCCAACTGCTTTCTCAAAGGTCCCTGATACTCTTCTAGTAATTAAATTCAATAACTTCCTGCTCCTCACTTTTTTTTATTTCTCTTAGAGGTGGACATCCGTGTCTTCTTAGAATATTTTCCACAATAACTTCTCTGATACTTTACTCTCATTATTCAATTATTTTTTGTGGGTTTCTTCTTCCTCTCTAAATGTTGCTTCTCTTGGTCTTCATACTTAGGTACAAAGATGCCACTAGGATCCGCCCTTGGTCATGCTTTCTGTGTTTTTATATTTTTGACTTGGCAATCTTATAACATGTCATTTTTCTGTGTGTACCTTCTCTCTAAGGCTAGATTCTGTACTGAGCTGCATTTCTAGCTCTGTACATAGACATCTGCACCAAGTGTCTATCTGGCTCCTGTAAGGAGCTTGCAAAATCTCTCTGCTGAATTCCTCAGGAGATCCTACCCACCCCTGACTATGCTACTCCATGGCTCAGTGTTTTAAATCCCCACCTGTAGATAAGGAACATCATGGGGATTAAGTTCTAGGACTCTGAGCACCATGACCTGGTAGTTCTGCCACTGGAGGCCTCTACTACAACAGTTCTTCTAGATTGATTTTGAGAAGAGTTACTGGAAGTGATTCCAGGAGTTGTCCAATGTTAGTCAGAGGTATATGTTTATTATAACAATGTGCCCACTCCTAGTGGATATATCACTGTCTTTGCAGAGGAAGGCTCAGCTTTACCCAGCCCATCCTTAATGCAATGTGTTTGCTCTTTGCCTTTCCCTGCTTTACTTTTCTAGCTGCTTTGGGCTACAGGCTGAGAAGGCATGAAGGAAGTCATAATATGCTCCGTTATTTGCTTTTTTTTTTTTTTTCCCCCTGTATCTCCTCTAATGAATGAAGGAAATTGGTGTTTGAAGAAAACGGGACATAGATTTTGTGGACATGGTCCCATGGGGAGTTGGTGGCTCAGTCATCTAGTGGACTTCTAGCTGTGCACGGTTTCAGCTGAGTGTTTTCTTCAAACCTCTTCTTTCCCAATTGGCTCTTTCCTCTTCTTTGCCAATTGGCTCTCTAAGTGTGTTCCTTATTTTTTCTGGTGATTTTGCAATCACTGACCATCCAAACGCAGGCTCTGTATTCTGGAGCTTCTTTGGTTTCTGATTAGAATACTGTTGAAATAGTACAGTTATGTGATAATGAGGGTCTGTTGACGCAGAATTGAAGTCTTGGCTGTGGGAATGGGGAGGGAGGGAGAAGTACAGAAAATAAATGATGAACTTAATTCTTTATGAAGAAAGGGTGAAGGAGAGGGTGGAGTTGGAGAGCAATAACAGTTAACATTCATCCAACCCTTACTTAGGTGCTGGACATTATTCCAAGTCCTACCCATATTATCTCCATTAAGGAGTTGTAAATAGGTTAATGTTGAAGTTTGAGTGGAACCAACTGGTGGTACATGTCGGTGCCATTCAAAGGAAAGCCCACAGTTGGGTGTAGGCCCACAAACTGCACTTACCTATGTCACAGTGAGTGTAGAAAGTAAAAGTAAGGATAAGGATTAGAAACTTCTATGGAAAATTGATAGAGGGACTTTATAGAATAAAAAAATTGGGGCTTCTATGTTTTATGCCTTTGCTTTTGTATTTTGTAATTTTTTTAATTTTTTTACTTTTGTAATTCAGTTCTGGGAAAAATCTAGAGGCTGTTTCATGTCTTCTTCCCCCACTAAATTCAGTTAGTTTGTTTAGTCTATGTAGAAGTAGTAATATCAGTGATACTACTTGGGTCTCACTTAAATAAGTTTTTGCCTTAAGCCCTTCTTCTTAGGTACCGAATTGTTTCATATTTTTTAAGGGAAGTATTCCAGAGAGTTCTTATAGCTGAGCTGTATAAATGGGAAGGGCATGTTGAAACTTAACTCATTTTTGCCTATAAGGAAAGATCTCAATGTAATCTGCTGAGAACTGGCAAAGGGAGATGCCTTCATAAAGATCTGTAGGGAGTACTGATACCACATATGAATCTGCTTACCAGGGTTCAGGACAGTTGAGTCTCTACCTGATGCTCCATAACTGTGGGCCTAATCCATCGGGACTTAGTCCCGGATTAGCTGGAAGGGGCAAGGATGACCCTTAGGAGAAAGGAGAGAGCCTGGGATCTCAAATTCACAGACTCCTATGATAACAGCTCATTTCTGTTGAACACTTTGTATATGTGAGCAGTTTTCTAAGTTCTCCACCTGTGCCACTGTCTTGAACCTTCACAACAGACGTGTGAGGTCATGATGTCATGGTCTCTATAGATGAAGAAATTGAGCCACAGAGTTTAAGTTGCTGATGGGTATACAGATGGTAAGTGTCAAAACCAGTGTTAGTACCTGGGCTGTCTGGCTCCACATTATGGACCATTGTACTTCTGAGATATTTCTGTGTGCATCACCTTTTTTTTTTTTTCCCTCAGTTGAGTTATAGCTGACATATAACATTATATTTTTGGTATACAACATAATGATGGGTATTTGTGTATATTATGAATTTATCACCATAGTAAGTCTGCTTAAATTCCATCACCACACAGAGT
Source organism: Potos flavus (assembly GCA_028534135.1). NCBI lineage: Eukaryota > Metazoa > Chordata > Mammalia > Carnivora > Procyonidae > Potos > Potos flavus. The sequence continues at coordinate 42,488,766 of CM052898.1, read as the reverse complement.
TAGGGAAATGGTTTTTTTGAGATGAAGTTTTAAGACCTCTTTAAGCATGCAATTCTTTTTCATTTCATACATGTATCTCTTATGTTTATATATATATATATATGAACAGGGTTTCTGAATCAGAAAACAGATGGTTTATTGTTCAGAAAAAGTGTCTTAGAACTCAATCCCTGAGCCCCAATCTTCTTGGGGTGATATAGTGAAGGCAAGAGAGGAACCGAGAAATTATGAGACTTGGAGTTTATTTATGGTGGCTGGCATATCGGCTCATCCTCCCTTCCAGAGAGAGAAACCTTTATTCTGGAACATAAGTAAATATTTTCCAGGAAGCAAAGGTAATGAGATCTATAGCTTCCCTATCTTGGAATGAAAGCCAATGGCTCCAGAAGAGATAAGACCCTAAATCTGTTTGGAGCAATATACTATTTCCAGCTTCCAAGGGTCTATTTGCCATTAAATCATCTTTTTTCCATGTTTTCCAGTTTTCAGAAAGTTTACGCCAAGCACAAATATAAAAATATTCACGGGACATTAGCTCCCAACAGTATCAATCTGAGACAGAAAGGAGAATTAAAATCATAAAAAGCTCCCCATCCCCACAAAAATAATTTGGGAAGCACTAGTGTAAGTGATGCAAATGAGGAAATCAAGATGTGAAGGCACGTTTGGTGATGACCAGGTTGAAGAATTTGGTTGAGATGACCCTTCCTGGAAAGGTCATCCTATAGCTTAGAAGAGAAGGAGAGTTAAAGACAAAGTTTTGTAAGTCACCATTAGAATGATATTTGAGATCGAGAGTAGAAGGAAATTCCAATGGGCAGAGAAGAGGGAAGAAAAGAGAGAGAACATTAAGAAAACTTGGCTAAGCATTGGGATTTATGGAGGGAAGGGTGGTCTTAGAGGAAGTGTCTGGAGGAGGTTAGGTTGGGCATCTAGATAGAGCCAAAGAGTGATCTGAGGAAGGACTGTGGGTCAGCCTTTGCCAGGTGCTGCAGAGCCTTCCCCTGCTCTTAGCTAGAAGGCCTCTCACCAGACGCTTCAGGACACCAGTTGTAATCCCTTTGGCCCATTCCTATAAAATCGCCTCTCTTTAAAATGCTAATTCTTCTGAAAATGAGATGACAGCACAACTAACATTTGAAAATCTAGAACTTTCTCATAGAAGTTCACATTTCTGGCTTCTCTATCTTCTCTTGCCCACCGCCTCCAAAAAATTCAGCCATATTAGATCTATATTTGTCCTTGTTCTTAGAGTCCCATAATCCACAACATACTAACATACTCTCCCTAGCACTGAACCGGACCAGCAGTTGCCCTTAACCAGTATAAGCATCAATCATTTCTTTCCCCTGACTGGTTTTACTTATTTACTTAATGTTCCAGGTACCTGTACTGCACAATATATTTCCTTAGGAATTTTCTTTTGGAAATAGACTTCTGTATCTTAAAAACAAAGCTGGTCTCCCCAAAAAAAACTTTGGTGACAGAAACTGATTCAGTGGAGGGTTTAAAGCTGAATTTCAAATGTAAGCTCTACCATGTGCTTGCTTAGGAAGAGAGGGAGGCCGATTGCCAGAGCTGATGGCCTCTGCTCAGAATGGTGTATTGTTGCTGGAAAGTGGCTGCCCAGCCAAGCATTACAATTTTGAGCTCCTTTGTATCTAGGTGAGACTATTTTATTTTATGCTGGGAAATAAAATGTGGGAGGCAATGATACATGTCACATCGTGACCTAGGAAGTTTCTAAAAGTAGAGTTTGATTTCTCTATCCTTATTGTACCCCTGTGATGCTCTCACAGGACATTTGGCTCCATAAATGTCTCTAATCTGGATTCCTGAGTCCTTGTTTGAAAAAGAGCCACCCAACAGGGATAGGGATGACATGACCTGGGATTGGACTTGGGCTTTACTGGAAAAAGAAGTACCTCCTGAGTATGTTAAATTAACAGGATTTTATGATTACCTGATACAGACATTAACCTCTTGACTAAAATGTCTGCTATATGACCTTTGAATGGGGTAATTTACCTCTCTCTGCCTCAGTTTCCTCAATTATAAAGTGGAGACTAGAGAATACCTCACAGAGCTGTGAGAAGGAAATGAGGATAATTTGTGTAAACATTTAAAGTGCCTGCCACATTGTAGCCACTCAGAAAATAGCTGTTGTCATTTGTACCAGGGTTATTTGTTTTGTTAATGGAGCCAAAGGTGGTCTCTATAAAAATGGGGCTCATTCTATTTCTTTTTAATAGATGGTCAGACCACAGGGTCAAATTAGGCAAAACCTAAAATCCTCCTCCAGAAATCCCAAGTAAAAGTATAAAATCTACCAAGAAAGCAGGAGATCCTGTTGTCTGTATTCCAATTTGCCAAAATTATCTAGATAATTGGATAGGACTTTCTTGAAATGACAATTCTAATCGTTCCTCCTTTTTCTTGGGCTGAGCCTGTGCAGCCACCAAGCTAATGGCCAGTGGCGGAAAATATGGCAAATTCCACTGCAAATAGATGCATCAAATCATGGTTGTCCCTGTTGGGCAGACACAGCATCATGGTGGGGACTGGCTATTGTATTGACTCTCTCTCAGATCTGATCATCCTTCTAACAGAGGCCTGCATTTATGGGGCAAGGAACTCAGTGCGGAGAACATAGTTTTTACTGTGAAGCTTGAAGGAGTGCCGGAGTCTCCTTTACTCTGGGTCTCTCACCTTTCACTCTACTCATGGGTGTTGCTGGGGGTTGAGCCAGAGAACAGTACTCTGGAAAGCATTGTTGGGCTGGCCTGCCTTTTTGTGATGTGAGAAGACACAGGAAGAGAAGACAGTGGGAACGTTTGAAGGCGTCACAGCCACAACTCCAGTAATTTGTAGGAGTCTTTGCTATAAGGCAAAATTTACCAGTTTTCCCCCATTTAAGCTATATCAGAGCTATGTTCGAGCTTTGACTCTCCCTTGTCTGCTCTCTTTCTTTCCTCCACCATGTTGATTTGGATCCATAGTGCTTCTTCATTAAAAGTGCTTCTCATTGCCTTGAGTTAATTCAAACAACAACAACTCTGGCTTTACTTAATTCAAAAGGAACTCTCAATCCATGACTGAATTATTTATTAAAAAGACCACGAAGAGCACACTTCCCCTACATCAGGAACCAAGGCACATCCCGCATGTCCTCTTCCACCCCTCATGCTGGTTTCTGTCCCTACACAGCAGCTCTGGAAGAAGCCTGTCAGCACTGGGAAGGAAACCAAGCAGATAATCAGGAAATCAAGTATTCACCAGGAATGGGTATTTGGAGTGAAGCAAGTTCAATTTGCCAGATAATTTGCTTCACACACTCAACTTTACCTACAGCACAATGAAACACATTTCAATCTAAATTGCCTCCTAACTCCAATCAGCATTAATTTAATAATACATATTCAACAGATATAAACACTTTAAATGACTGGAAAATGAGTACAGATCCACATGTGTTTATGCTGATATTGGCGCCTAAATACGATATTTATCAGTGATGGCAATGGAAATGTTTTTTTCATTTTATTCCCCCCTCCCAGATGTTAATATAAAATCATTTACAGGCTGCCAAGGGGTTTACATATTGGCAGAGTTGGGAGAGCCTTCAGCTACTTTGCTTTTCTGTGTGTTCGCTAAGATTTTCTCTGCTGGGCCTCTCTCTAGTCTGAGAAATTTCTTCTCTAGTCTGGACACAGTACTACCTCTCTTGGTTGGTATAGAAACTCAGAGATGATTTTTCTCCCAACTTTGTAAAAGAAGGGAAACTGAGGAAGCATTAGCACATAGGCAAGAGGGCCACAATAAAAGCCTTTAGACAGAGAACATCTAGAAATGGAGTAACTTTAAGATTTTTAAACAGATGGGAGACTGAGCCTCTGAGAAAGAATGAGTGTTTCTTAGAGTGTTAGACAAAGCAAGGACCAGAAATCAGGCTGCCTGACCTCCAGGTCTCTGGACATCCCCAAATGCAGCCTCCTACTCTGGGAAAAATGTGAAGGACTTAAAAGTTACATGCAACTGGAATGGCCTTTTTCTTTTTTTAAATTGGTGTTCAAAAATAGTTTAGCAGCTGAAAAAATAATGAAAAGGAAGTTTGAGACTTTAATATAAAAGCAAATGGTAGTGACAGTGGAAGGAATTCTACAATATTAACTCTGTTGAAGGACAGTTTTCAAAAGTTAATAACATGACGCTAGGGCGCCTGGGTGGCTCAGTGGGTTAAAGCCTCTGCCTTCGGCTCAGGTCATGATCTCAGGGTCCTGGGATCGAGCTCCGCATCAGGCTTTCTGCTCGGCGGGGAGCCTGCTTCTCCCTCTCTCTCTGTACGATCTTCCAGAGAACTCATTCTTGAGTGGGCCTGTTAAGACATGTCTCAGTATGCCATTGGTTAAAAATGCCACTGTTCCCGCTTATCACCTTACTTTACATATTGAATAATAAAGCAGATTTCCAAGATCTAGGTCATCATCACAATAGAACTTCATCATCACTTTATATTTTTTTCTAAATATACGTCTCCTACCAGACTCTGCTTGTCCTGATCATATGCACATTGTCAGCAGACTCCAAGCCTGTGTGGGCTCTTATATTTCTGCCCTGCCTCGCTGAGTCCTTACTCCTCCTTCCTCTGACTCAGTACTTCTTTCCATTTCCAATGTTAGGCCCACGAGATCTTTAGACTTGTATGGTTCCTCCTATCATGGATCAATCTAATGATTCTTAAAATCAGAAATGGTTATGCTAGACAAAAATCCATGCCAGTGATAGAAGGGCCAGACTCAGAAAACAAAGGCTAAATTTTCCTTGGGGCAAGAAGCAGTGGGGAAGAAACAGAATACTCAAAGAGTAGAGATCTTACTTTATCCCTGCCGCTGGTAAAATTCCCACCCAGCAATAGGTCTATCAGATTCATAGCTCTGGAAAATACACAAGCATTTGGCATATACCAACTCAGGGTAGCATCGACTCCTTCCCTATCAGCCCTACACCTTCCTGAGGTGTAGGAAGCTGGGAAGATTCCCAGCTTTCAGTGAGAAACATAACATGCATTATTTTTCTTTTATGGATCTCTGTATTTGTTTTCATGGATATATAATTATTACTAAACATTTGGCCTATTTATTCAGAAACACATATTTCAATTGCAATACCAAGTTCTAATATTTTGAGGGCAAAAAAAAGTGAAGCTGACATTTCATCAGGTTTCTCACCGGATCTAAGATATGGAACGCATTTGCTGGGTATAAATAATTAAAGACATTTCTGCCTTCAACTGGAGTCAGTAAGTGCAGAATTTGTTTACTTTTAAAATAGATCAGAGACCTGGAAAGTATGTGAGGCTTCAGGTTGGAAGACCCTGGTTGTCATCTGAGGATTCTTAAAGGTAGCTGTGTAGCCTTGGGCGAGGTGAGCTCTGCAGACCCTGAGTGGGGAAGTGACCCTTGCTTGGAGCTCTGAGTTACACAGGGAGTGTGGGGGCAGGGTGGCAGATGAAGAGGTAGGGACAGCATGGAAACCTGCTTGTTTTTTCTCAGTGCACAACTTGTTTTGAGTTTTTGTACATAATATCTAGAGCAGTTAAATCTATTTTACTGCTTTATTTTTTATTTTTTTGCAACATACCTAAAGAATATAGTAATTCTCATTATTAACAGAATGGCATTTTGATTAATTTGTAAAGGCGGTGGGTGGGCATTGGGTATTAACTCTTAGGACATGAGTGTTTTCTCTTGCTTTTGGACATGTTACAACCTGCTGAAGGGGACTACCCTAGCTCCCTCCCTGTGAATTTTGTTCACTCCTACCCCTAGAGAATCAGTGCTGTGAGCAAGTAGCTGAGGAGAGGTCCCTGGACTCATTTCAGAAAGCCCTTGAGCCTCCTGGACTGGGTGTAGTATTTGTGCATGTTGTCAGGAGCCTCCCTATACTTGGGATGCCCAACTCCCCCAGCTGATTAGTTTTCCTTCAGAGAGGCTGTGGGCAGGGGATGTTGATGTGTCCTCCAAGACATACACTGTTTCTGTAGCCCTCATCCTCTGCCCCCACATAGCAGTTGCCCCTGAAGGTCTTTGAGAGCAGGGATTAGAACCCAGGAGGCTTCCACCTGCGAGTGCATTTCAAACAATCTCCTCAAAGGACCCAGTGCATTGCTCAGAGACGTGAATGACTCCTTCAGCTCAACAACCTCAGACTCACATTTGGTTCTGCAACTTTCGTGTAATTCACTTTTGCCCTGTGTCAAAAGTGCCATCTGATTACTTCTTTCATTCTGGAGATTCCTGCCATCTGATTACTTCTTTCATTCTGGAGATTCTGCATTCTGGCTCTTGACTAAATTTTGGCACAAATTTTGGCACAAATTTTGTCACAAGGTCTCCCACCATTTCTCTATGGCTGCATCTCTTATATGGGTTATCTGTATCCTATAAATGGGATTCCTAAAGCTTTAGATTTTATACAGATTTGCACATGATGGCTTGGGAGTTCTATGCTCTTGGAAACTTCTCAGGAGAAGTAAATGCAAGCTCCCATGTAGACCAAGGCTTCCAAAATTATCTATGCGGAAGGGTCAGTTGTATTGTTTTTAAAATTTTGAATCCATTGCTGACTAATATACTTTTAAAATGCAACACAATAAATTTTTAAAGATGCAACTGAAAAGATACGAAGTACAAGCTCCTTTTTTAGAGTATTAGATTCAACAAGTGTAAAATGTGCTATTAGAGTTTCTGAATGCTTTCTCTCAATTTCAGTACTTACCTTGCTGTGGACCAGTAAGAAGCAACTCAGACCAGCTCTGTTGTCCATCCACAGTTTGAGTATTTCTGAGTGAGAGCGTATGTAGGAAGGTTCTCAGCCCAGTGTATACTGTCCTTTTTATGGTGGAGGATGAAGATGGTATGTAGCTGTGATGATACTTTTAAAGTTGTGAGTGCCTCCATCCTCCCCATCCCCTCCCAAGAGTTTAGGACCATGTTTGGAAAGTCTTTTCTATACAACTCCCATGTAGAAAGATGTTCATAAAAATCTAATCAGAGTTTGAGGAGACTTTCTTAACAATGAAGATGAAAAACTTTTACCATCCAGGTCAGTCTTGATGTTAAGTTACTCATCACAGTATCTTTGGTGGACCTGAGATTTTCCTAACTAAACTGGAATTGCCTTATATTACCGTAGGACAAATGGCATAGATGAATGCATCAGGCATCAGCTTAAAAGCCATGTAAATGAGGTTAGCAGGGGTACAGGTCCAGCAGAGGATAGAAGTCATTCTTTGTTTTCCCAACATGCCAATGTAGTAAGAAGGTTCAAAAAGTGTGCTTACTGTTTGTAAGAGGTCTGTGTAGAAGCCAGGAACGTTAAAATGAACATAAAGAAGCCAATGACTTCAACTAAGTGCTTAAGATAACAACCTAAATACTACATGAAATGAGGGGCGAAGGAAAGAGAGGGGGAGAAGAAAGGAGAAGCAAGAATCCGAAACCAACAGAGCGAATGGCTTCAAAAGAGGTGGATTGAGGAGTCAGCGCTAATCTTGAGGTTCAGAACTGCATTCTTAATCACTTAAATTCCTTTGTTACTCTATGGAGCACTCCCATGATGTGTAAATTAATGCATCGTAGCATTAACTACATTAAGTACATTTTCTCATTGTCTGGAATTACTGCATCAGTCAACAAGATTGCACCTGGCTTTGTATATAATTGTGAGATAGATTGACTTCTGAGACTGGAATTATGAGGACCAATTAGATGGAAAAATGATGCCATTATTTGAAAAAGTCACACAAAAGAAGCTACCACAGAGATGAAGCCATACGAGGAGAATTTGGGGACTCATCAGAGACAATTTTCCAGGTTGACACATTACAGAAGAGTTGATTCTATTTAAGTAGCCTTACTACTTGGCAAAACTTATTAGTACTGGAATACATGATGTCTATCTTGTGAATACCCTCACCAAAATGATAAATCATTTCTCTAGTTGAGAACCAGTTTGATACAATCGAAGCGGTAAAATGCTATAATAGAATGAAGCGGGTTAAGTATTATAGTTGCCCATTTTTATTGGATATCAAAATTATCTGAGGTACTTGGCAATTCCAAGTAATATAGGATCCCAAAGCCAGGTATTATGAGCCATCAGATCTGGGGGAACATAAACTGCCTTCACAAAAAACACAGGTGAGTCCAACACAGGTGGTTCCTAGAACACATTTTCAAGACCCATACAACTTCTCATTGCATGAATGAGGAAATGGAGACTCCTTAGCTCTAAATGACCTTGATGGGGTCATTTAAATTAAGAGGCAGAACCAAGACTGAAACTCAGGGATCTGGTCCCACCCACATACTGCCTTAGAAATATTTGTATCTCTGGCTGAATTGTATCCCCGTACATTACCTTGGAAGCCAACAAATCTTTCTCAATTTACAGCTAGAAGGGTTTTGCCAAAACCGAGGTTGACTCAAACAAGAAAAGTTCTTAAGAAGTCACTGAGAGTGCTTCTCAAATTCTACCTTAGTGGTACCATATGCAGTGACTGCCTTGTATCTCCATAATCTCAGACAGAGCGTGAGGACATAGGGGGCAGACAGTCTCTCTTTTTCCTCCAGTTGGATCTGGGAATCACAGAGGCAGAAAAACTAGAGTTCATACCCAGTCTAGTTATCAACACGTGAAGGAAGGCTCAGAACCAAGGCATTTGTCTCTTGCATCCTTCTAAGAGTAATTCTCTTTGGCCCCACTCAGTTCTAACATTAACCACCCAGAGACAGCACAGAATCACAGGTTGAGGGTTGAGTCCCATGAAACTGCCCCTACTTCAAATGCCAGGTCTAAAGCCCATGTAGCCCCGTACAACCTTCACCTCTGCTTGGCCCACTACAAATTGGGGAGTTCCCATGACCTCCCTTCAGGTTTGATAATTCCTTAGAACCACTAACAGAACTCAGGAAAGAGCTCAACTTACCATTATAGTTTAGGCTGGGGAGACATAACGAGGCAGAGTTCCCATGCTCTCAGCGGGTATGCCACCGTCCCAGCATATCAATGTGCTCACCTACCTGGATGCTCTCTGAACCTCAGTATTTCAGAGTTTTCATCAAGGTTGCATTTCATAGGCATGATGGGCGAACTCGTGGGTCATGTGATGAAACTCAATCTCTAGCCCCTCTCTCTGGACAGAGACTGGGGGATGGGGTTAAAAGTACAACCCTCTAATCACCTTTGATCTTTCTGGTGACCAGCCCCTAATCCGAGGCTACCTGGGTGTCTTAGTGTGGGTCCTCTCATTCACATAAACTCAGGTATGGTCCACTACTTTTTATAAGTAACAAAAGATGCTCCTACCACTCCAGAAATCCCAAGGGTTCTAGATGCTCTTAGTAAGAACTCTGGACAAAAACCAAAACAGGTTTTTTTGTTTTTGTTTTTGTTTTTTCTTCTTACATTACACCTTTCAATTTTGTTTTGAATAAAGACTGTTGTCAGAGAAGACCATTCCTCTTACTGACTAATCTGCAACATTGTGAAAGGAGATATTTACTATCTGCGTCTGGACTGCAATAAGTAGAAATATTAGAAATGATTGCGTGCAGTTTGTATTTCTTACATTAAAAAAGACAGGAAACAAGATGGCTTTACAGATTATTTTGTAACTGCCTAAATGCCATTAGGATGTATAAGGAAGAAAAGATTTATATAGGACGGTATGTTACCTTGTTAGGAAAATTAGGCTGCAGTAATAAATGATATCCACTGGTACTTTACAGTTTATAATGTCCTTTTATGAGCATCATAATAAACTGCTAACATTTATTAAACACATCTTTGGGTCAAACTCTGTGCTAAGCATTTATATGTGTGATAACTCTGGCTTTTAGGCTTCATAACTCTATTAGGTAGGCACTGTTACAATCTCCATTTTGCTAATGAGGAAACTGAGGTGTACACAAGGTTAAATAACTTGCTCAAAGTCACAAATGATCCTTAGCATCAGAACTTGAAACCTGGTTCCTCTGAGCTTAGAGCCCTGCACTATACTTAATAATCCCTACACTGTAAACTCAAAGTAGAGGAGAGAATCCTGGACTGATAGCCAGGATGGCCTGGGTTCTAGACCTTGTCACGTAGACCTGCTATTTGACCTTGGGCACTTCAGTTTGTTAACCTCCAATTCCCCCTTTGACCTTGTTGGGTGGGAGGGAAATTGAGGTAGATGCTCTTTGACATTTCAAGTTTGGCCCTTTAGGACCCGATGCCTTGAGTTTGGCTTCTGCTCATGTTTGGTCCCTAGCATTTAGAGAAGTGATGTTTTATGAATCTGGGAGGTTGGAGTGTGAGGGGCAGCTTCTTTGAGAAATTCTAGGGCCAGTGCCCTTATTTCCTTTTATGCTCTAATTCTGGGTTCCAACATACTTAATGCTAACATATTTATTTTCTCTGAATATAAATGGAGACCATTTCACAGAGCCATATGGACAATGTAAATGCAGATTTAAAGATAAACAGAGTCCTGGGAAAATGCCTTCACATCTCTAGGCTTAATATTGCTTTTATTTTTTTCATGAATGATTGAAATCTGGGAGCATTGGCAGTCTGTTTTTCCCTCCTCATATTGTAGAGCATGGATTTATTCATACGGATCTCAGGTTTTGCTTTCTGGCTCTCTTATTTACCAACAGGGCTGATCTTAGTCAAGTGACATGACTATTCAGAACCTCAACTTCTTTATGTGTCAGATGACAATAACACCCACTTCATGGGATTACCAGGGGGATAAAAGGAAAGAGCCTGAGAACAGCTTGCTAAATATTTCCTTTTTGTGGATGTAAATTAAGTTTGGACCTTTTTGGAGCCCTCTTTCCTGCCCTCTCTTCCCTTTCTCTGCCTGAGCTTGGCGGGCAGACTGCTGGGCTGGAAAGCTTCCTGCTCTCCTGCCTGTTTTATTTTCAGAACTTCCCCCACACTTCTCAGCAGGATTCCATTTGTAGATGGAAAGGAATATTTTGGAGTTAGGCAGAGAATTCACTGTCTCAATTCACAGTCTTTATTTCCACCATGGAATTGTTCCCAGAGCCTTGCAATGGCCTCAGGAATAATAGAAAGTTCTCAGCTGGCCCTGAATTTTTCATCCTTATAGTCAGGGTGACCTGAGTAGAGCCTCAAATACAGGACGTATATCCCTGTGGGCCTCTGGGGCTCTGACTTCCTAAAGGTGTATCTGTTTACCATGGCAGATAGGAGGGAGCCAGGACTTTGAGAGCTTCCTGATGATCCATGGGGACACAGTGTGGTCTAGTAAGCATCTGAACCCTGATGACAGACTCCCAGAGTTCAAGCCCAGGCTCTGCCGCTGACTAGCTTGATAACCTTGGGCAACTTAACTTTCTTGTGCCTCAGTTTCCTCTTCTCTACAACGGAGATAATAGTAGCTATCTCATAATGTCATGGCGAGAATGTCTGACACATATTAAACACCATGTATTTTTGCTATTACTTTTAATATTTGCGTAAATATAACGGAGCCTATTTCCCTGTTACTTTTGATTTTTACTATAATGAAGGTAACATTGTCAAGAATCAGGAAACTGTGAGAACATTAGAGCTTTTAATACTCTGTTTAAATCAGTTTCTCAAAGGGTGGTGGTAAAAAAGAGGATTTTAGGGGTGCCTGGGTGGCTCAGTGGGTTAAAGCCTCTGCCTTCGGCTCAGGTCATGATCTCAGGGTCCTGGGATTGAGCCCCACATAGGGCTCTCTGCTCAGCGGGGAGCCTGCTTCCCCCTCTCTGCCTGCCTCTCTGCCTACTTGTGATCTCTCTCCTCTCTGTCAAATAAATAAAATTAAAAAATAAATAAAGGATTTTGGATAATGTAAGGATAGGCTTTATTTTTCTTAATAATTTTGAGCTTATTTTAATATATTTGGGAAAATGTGAAGAACATATCAAGTTTGTGAGTCTATTGGTTGGCTTGAGATGAGGCCAAGGCCTGGTGGTGGGAGGACAAAACTCATTACACGTGAGGGACCAGGAAAGTTTCCTTTGGAGAATTTCAGCATAGGAGATGTTAATCTGAGTACGTGGCTGTAAGTGCTTGCAGATCATGAATGCAAGTTGCAAAGGAGGCATGAATTGTCAGTGACTTGTAATGAGATGAGATTACAGGTAAGAATTGGTATTTTAAAGTAATTTTGAAAAACACTTTGAGAAGAAAAATGTCTTCATATGACTTGATAATAATAAACATAGGATTTTTTTTTTCCTTGCATAGTGTTTCAGTGATGATGAACAGTGACTCTTCCCCTAGGCCTGTTCTTGATTTACTTGATGGTGAACATGACTTGGTAGAATCCCCTTGATTGCTGTTAAAAGGTTGTTCCTGAGTAGAAATTGCCATTCAAAGGGTGAAATAATGGAGCCATGATTGACTGATGACAGAAGAGGGCTTCAGGTCAGAGAGCCCTCTATGTTGATTGCTTGACTTCTCCTCATTTCTCTATGGTGGACCAGTTCTGGGCTTGCCCTTCTGTGCTGGAGAAACAGCCACCAAGAAAATTGCATCAGTTTTCTTCTTTGAGGGTTGTGACATAAATAAGGAAGATACAAGCAAATCTGAGTTCTATTTTCAGTTCTGTCTCTTTCTAAATGTCTGCCTTTGGATAAGTTACTTGTACTGCTCAGGCTTCAGTGCTTAAATAGGACAGTAAAGCCAACCCAGAGCTCAGAGTCATCCACTGGTTTACCTTGGTTCCAGTTTGGGTGGTGGAGACTTTTTTTTTTCTGGTCTGCACCATGTTTTAAATATGAGGAAATTTCATATGAAACATCTGCAAGTCCTTCTCTTTGAAACTTGGAGGATCCAATGACCTTGATCTCCTATTTCTACATGGTGGAAATCCACTGGGGGTGTCAACGGTGCCCCCTGAGATGTGACTTCCTCACGGTTTCCACCAGTTCCGCTGTCTTACACCAGCCTCTTGTGTTCATTTGCAGCACCTGCCTTGCCTCTGAAGTGTGTGTGTAACTTCCAGAATTCTCTTTTGTTTGTTCACATGTCTTCATTTCTATTTTTCTTGGCTGCTTCAAGAATAGATAGGGTTTGCCAGATAAGCACTTTCTAGATAAGTCAAGGACTTGTAATAACTTTTTGGAATTTTCTACATATATGATGTTGATCATAGTTATGACTGTGAAACTTATGGTAAGTTTAGTTACATTTTGTTTACTCTTTTAAATCTGGAATGAATCCCCAAATCATAAAATCAATTTGCTCTTTTAAAATCATTGGTTTTGGGGCAACTAGGTGGCTCAGTCAGTTAAGTGTCCACCTTCTACTCAGGTCTTGATCCCAGAGTCCCAGGATCGAGCCCCAGGGCCCCGGGATTGAGCCCCATGTCTGGCTCCCTGCTCAGCAGGGAGCCTGCTTCCCCCTCTCCTCCACTGCTCATGCTGTCTCTCTCAGTATCTCTCTCTTAAATAAATAAATGAAATCTTTAAAAATAAAATAAAATGATTGGTTTTGATGTAACTTGGAAATAAGATCCAAGCTTCCTTTGTTCTCTTAAATTATCAAGGGAATCAGAAATAACTTTAAAACAAGGACAAAAAAGTCCTGGTGTTCACTGTTATTTGCTAATGTATTATCTACCCATCTTTAAGGAGTCCAAAGAAAGATAGTCACTGGGGAAAAAGAAGAAACACCTAACAGATAAGAAAAAATGATATAAGAAGGACTGATTTAATAATGGGATATTGTTACATATAATAACATAAGCTTTTTTTGTTTTAAAGATTGTATTTATTTAATTGACAGAGAGAAAGAGATCACAAGTAGGCAGAGAGGCAGG
>CM052898.1:42455881-42474399 GCA_028534135.1 Potos flavus | reverse complement strand
GTGTTGCATTTCTACTTATTTTATTTTCCTTGGAAAACTGAAAGATGATGAATATCATAAGTTTTTGCCTGTGGTTATTGGGAAAGAGTATAACTCTACATTATTTCGCATATGGATAAACTGAGGTCCAGGGAGAGAGAAAGTTCCTGCATGATGTGGACTGTGAGTTAGTAATGGTGGAAGTGGGGTAACTACCCAGTTTCTTTTCCTCCTCTTCCTGGTGCACCAACACCGAAGTGCGGGACTTTTTCTGGTGATCCTTGAGAGGAGTTGAGAGGGTTTCATGCTGGAAAGGCCATTCCCTTTTCAATTCTCTTTCATTCTTTCCCACTCCAACAAGGAGATGGTCTTGGTTCAGTGTCAAGGTGTTCCTGTGTGAACACTTGCTAATCCTTGCTGAACAGAGACACTGAGCCCCATTAAATTTTGCTACATTTAATAACATAGCTTTGTTTCCATTGAATTTATTTTCACAGTTGCCTTCTCTGTACAAGAAGTGATACTTCTTTTTATATTTACAGTAACTGCATAAAATTCCTTTCCAAAATAAAAATTTTAAGTGAGTTCATTCAAAGAAAAACATTAAGTAAGAAGTAGAGGTGGTATAAGGATATGGTAATAACCTAAAGTTTCTTTAGAGCTGTCCTTTGGGAAACACGGCGCTGTATTATCTTGCTTTTCAAATAGGCTTCAGAAACAACTGATCACCGATCCTTACCACTTTTGCATCTATCTCGCTATGTACTTTCTTGAACTACAGTTAAATTTCTTTCCTGACTGGCTGAATTCTATCCATCTTGGGCTACTTTACATAGTCATCTTAAGGCGACTTCCATCTGCAGTGCAGAACCTTAAAGTAAACAAATAAGCAAATAAGTAAATGAACAAAAAGTTCAATAACTTTGATATATAATGGTTTTGCTTTACTTAAAAAAATGTACACACTCACTGGAACATAGAGAATAGGAAATGTTGTGAGAAGAATCTTGCTTCCCAAAATCTGGATTTCTAGAACTTTCAGCCATGGTTCCTCTTAGCAGCTCTCTGCTCAAGTGGCTCTATTGTGAAGGATGACTGCAAGGAGCAGTGTCTCCAGGCTGGACTTCTATCTGATCTCCCTGAAGCTGTCAGAATGCTTGTCCACCCCTCAGGAAATAGAGGCAGCTCATCTGAATTTAGTAGGAAAAGAGCGTTTCTTTGGCCCCTTCTATGATGGCAGCTCTGCAATAGAGCTTCTAAATAAGCTCATGTAGCTAGTGCTCCTTGAATGCTTACTGGTCCCATGCTCCGGGGTAAACACTGTGTACATGTTATTTTGTAAAATCCTTTCAACATTTCTAAAGGCTTCTAATCTTACAGTAATGGAAATAGAGGACCCCCTTGCTCATAAATTTTTCTTGTTTTCCAAGGACCACACCCTTACACTTTAAGAATGACTACAGTTCCTAGATTCTGTGTTGGGAATTCACTCACCAAGCAAATCTAGGTTCTCACCAGTTAAACAGTTTATTGAGCTCTTACTATGTGCAAGTTAGCTGGGATACAGAGATAAGTCATAAAACCCAACTTCTGGTGATTTCCCACCTGGTCTAAGACACATGCATGTAAACAGACCCATCATGATACTGACTGGGGAAGAGGAGGGAGCCAATTAGATAGAGGAAGCCAAATTTGAAGTTGACTTTGAAGAGAGGAGAAAACAGATCAAGTAAAAAATAAAAGGGAAGAGCAAAGGTGCCAGCATGTATTGACTTCCCATGTCTAACAGACTTCAGCCCTAATAATAGTGATAATAGCCATTTTTTGAATGTCTCCTACTTGGTTGGCCTGGCATAAAGGGCATTCTTTACCTCATTTACGATTTTAGCAACTGTAGTTTTTATTATGGTAGTTATTAGCATACCCAGTTTTTTATTTTTTTTATTTTTTATTTTATTTTATTTTCCAATTACTTTTATTTTATTTTTTCAGTGTTCCAAGATTCATGGTTCAAGTACCACACCCAGTGCTCCATGCAATATGTGCCCTCCTCAATACCCACCACCAGGCTCGCTTAAACCCCCACCCCTTTCCCCTCCAAAACCTTCAGTTTGTAGCATACCCAATTTTTATAAGAAACTGAAAGTTGGAATAGGTGAGACAAAGTTGTCATTTGAGAAGGAAGGTACATTTGAGAAAGTGGCAGCAGAGGGATAAAATTTATGTTACTAGAAAGTTGCTGATGTGAATGAGTGAGAGTAGCTTCTGGAGTGCTCTGCGGAGAGGCACGGTAAGGCCGTGGCTTGGCTCTCTGGAAAGCAATGGTATGAATGTTTGGCATGGGCTTGGAGAGTGGAGAGCAGTGGTATGAATGACATGTGATCCCAGAATAAATAGAAAATGTGAATGATGAGTGCAAGATCCAAGATCCATGAGGGACACATGGCTCCATAAGTCCGAGGAACCGAACCTTCCTTGAGCCACCGCTGCCATTTTAAGCCTTGTCATTTCTGTCCTCATGACTCTTGCAGCAGTGATAAATCCCCTGCCCTCCATCTCCTCCCCTTTCAGTGCATTCTCCACATCTCTACCGCTTATTCTTTTATCATTGTATTTCCCACTGACGGCAACCTGAAGTTTATGCTTAAAATACAAATCCTTGGCCCTCTTTCTTTTCACTATTAAATGTCATTCTCTAGTACATTCTCAAGAAATTGGTTGCTTCTGAACATCTCCCTGCAGTTACCATAGAAACACAAAGTCAAACAAATCTTTTAAAAATTATCATATAATTTTCCCTTATTTCTAAAGAAAAGCTTTTGGTTGCACTTTGCCTTGATTTGACAGACATCATAACCTGTGATTGAAAGTCTAGTCTTTTTACACTTGCAATTTCCCAAAGGTGATTCCTGTGATATTGGCAAAGATTGTGAATTAATTTCCATGCATTAGGAAAGAACTATATGACCCATATCCTTCTGACTAATGTATACTTCATCAACAAAATGAGCCGCCCACCTCTGAGGGGTGGCCTTTGGCTTTCTAGCTCACAGCCCAGAACAGGGTAGGTAAATCTATCTAATTCAGGGCAATCATAGGGAATATGTTTGCCCACAGACTGAAGTCATAGTCTCCGGAGAGCTTTCTCAGCAATAAATTTAATATTCTGATTTCTATCTGTCAGTCTCCTTTGTCTTAATTTTCATTTGGTTCCTATTCTGGTCATTTGCTTGTTTTTTCTTTTTTTTTTGTTTTTTTTCCCTCTCAGGTCCTTTCCTTACTGATTCCCCTCTCTTCATTACAGGAAGCCTGACCTTTCAAGCTACATTTCCAACTATGTCGCTAACTCAGAAAAGATAGACACTCATAGGGTGTTGGAGGACAAGAAGAGAGGGGGAAGCAGAGCATTTTTTTTTTTTTCTGTCTCTCCCTGCTTAGGGTAGGTGGCTTCCAGAAAGCTCCAGCGTTGCTGCTGGAGACACCATCCTGTGGGCTCCTCTAACGCTGTCTCCTTTCTTTGTCCATCCAGTCCTAGAGGTGGTAGGAGCT
Organism: Potos flavus; assembly: GCA_028534135.1. NCBI lineage: Eukaryota > Metazoa > Chordata > Mammalia > Carnivora > Procyonidae > Potos > Potos flavus. The sequence continues at coordinate 42,470,871 of CM052898.1, read as the reverse complement.
TCCTCCAGATACTCCTCTCTAAATTGCAACCCCTTTCCATGTGCTTTTTTTTTTTTTCCTCCTCTTTTAGACATCATTACAGCTAACTGCCTATTTTTAGTCCTCTTTGTTGAGTTACCTGTTGCAGGTTTTGTTTTCCTGTTTGGACGCTGATGAATATAGTTCCATATTCAGGAGGGGAAAAGGGGACTGTGAATATTTCATTGATTACCTGAAACACCATCAGTATCCCAGTCCCAAATGACCTCACTAACTAAATACAATTACAGTCCATTTCTCACACTGTATAAGTGAGCTGGGAAAAATGGATCCAATTAATCTAAACACAGAAGTACAAATATAAAAATAGACTGTGGAGAGTATTTATGTAATCGCAGTGAGAAGACCTGCAAGTCTTCATTTCATTTTATATCTGAAGTGCACTGGGACTTAGTAATGTGACTGAGAATAGAAACACCACTAGAATTTCAACCCACAGCATCAAGAAACTTGCTTGTCTCACTTACTGCCATGTCTTAAAAAACGAGAAATATTAAAAGGTGCAGTGTTCCAGAGCAGTGCCAGCAAATGGCAGAATAAGAATTCAGGTATAGTCTGCTTAGCCTCTCAGCTTAGCATCTATCAATAGTACCTTCCCAGGGGTTTCAGGTGGCCAGTGCTGAAGGCACATAGGGTCATAGGATGCAGTACGAACACTTAACAGTGGTGTAGTCAAGCAGGACTAGTTCGGATGTGGGAGGGTGTCATCACCTCTGCACTGAAATACAGTTGCCCCCTGGGTTTACAAAGCACTCTACTCAGGGAAATACGACCTCATCACAATTATTCAAAGATACAGTAGAGATGAAGAGACATTAAGGTTGGTCTCACTCAAAATACAAAGTAGACCAGAACACAGATGACAGTCTCAAAATCAAAAGACTATGTTGGAACCTGCTAACACAAGGTGAATGTTCTGCCAGGTTTCATGTTGTTTCTGTTGCTTCATTTGTGATATTTGTAAGGTTATTTGTAGACTTTGTAGACTTTGCTCCTTTTTGTTGCCTTCTGATCATGACAGGAATGTGGCAGAAGGAAAGAAATGTGCTGTAGCAGCTCCAGAGTGCAAAATACATAATACCCCCCCCACACACACACAAATACAGGAACTCAGACTGCATTCCAATCTATATGATCATAATTTGGCTCTTTCATAGGTTCAATTATGATATTAGCGAGAAAAGAAGAGAAAGATTATCCGTAAAATAAATAAATAAATAAATAAGTGATAACGAAGTCCTCTGGACCTGAGGAAGCACACTAGCTTTTAGTATATTGAAATGTTTCTGTATTGTTTCCACCTGTGGCCCTCCTCCCAGTGATCCTGCCTACCTGCCGTGGTCCTGTCCCACCAGGATCCCAAATCCTACTCCAGCATCTGTTCTGATTCATTAAGATCCAGGCTGCATTTCTTTTTAAAAACCATCAATTTTATCCCTGAAAGCATTTTTATCAAAAGCAGAACTAAATAATCAGTGTGTGATAGAAACCTTACCTCTACATGATCTCTGATGTTACAGTTTTGCACAAAGAGTATTATGGATTGAGTTTTGCATCTCTCCCTCCCCCCGGCCAAATCTGTATGTTGAAGTCCTAATCCCCCATGTGACTCTCTGTGGAGATACTGCCTTCAGAAAATAGCCGGGATTAAATGAGTTTGTAATGGTGGGGTCCCAATCCAATAGGACTGGTGTCTCTGTAAGAAGAGAAGGAGACACCAGGAGTGGGTACACACAGAGAAAAAGCCATGCGAAGATACAGCAAAAAAGCAGCTGTGTGGAAACCGGGAAGAGAAGATCTCACCAGAAACGAAAGCTCCCAAAACCTTGGTCTTGGACTTTGAGGCTCCAAAACTGTCAGAAAATAAATTTCTCATGTTTAAGCCACCCAATCTGTGATATTCTGTTATGGCAGCCCTGGGAGAGTAATACAAATAATAATGAATTTATAAAGGGAAAACAAGTTTTCTTTCCATGACCTAAAAAAGGGTGAACACCTAGAAAGAGCAAGTAGATCGGCACGATCTACCTTACCACATGACGACCCAGCCAAGGCAATGCTGGTCCTGTGCAGATCTGGTTGTACGAAGCAGTGTGATGTGAAACACCGGGTGTCTTAAGACACGTTTCCGTTGAGTCGGTGATACAGCGCTACATCCTCAGTACCTGTCTGCCTGCATTCCTCAAGGCTCACAGTAATGAAAATGCAGTGACGGATCTGAGACAGAAAGATCACCTACATATTCCACTTGAGAAGAGAGGGCTGTCCTCGATTCTCTAATAATAGCCTTTCAGCCTACACTTTAAAATTTAATTCTTGACACTCCAACATGTCTTTAATTTTTTATACTGATTTGGCTTTATGTATGCCAGCTGACATGCAGTAGGCAATATTAATTGGCCTCTTCCCTGGTGCAGTGGCTCAGAATTGTATTCCTTCCTTGCCCCTGAATACAAGTTGTATATGTAAATATGTAATTTTATATATATATATATATATATTTTAGCATTTGCAGTTTGCAAGCCTCTGTGCTGGTTCTGAAATGAATCAATTGCTTGCTTCTGAGTAGGCAGTCTGTATTTTGGACACTTAAAAGAATTGTTTGGGCTGCCCAAACATTCATCACCCACCCCCCCCCCCATGGAACAGTGCACTCTTCTTACAATGGGACTTTGCTTTTCATCATAAGCATGTTACGTGAGGGGTACAAATTATTTTCCCAGTGCAGGCACCAGAATCTGGATTCTAATGATCAAATCAGAAATTCACCTAGTTAACTGTGGAACTCTATAAATATAATAAAATGACTAGTTGCAAATGGCTGAATCCTTACTAGGGAGTCAACTGGGTGTGATGTGTTATGCAACATGATAATTATTTATCCATGCAAAAAATGAAACATTTATAATTGCCTCCTCAGTAAGAGGTAATGGAAACCTTTGGCATTGACTAGTGAGAGCTATCTTGACTAGATTTAAATTTTCTTTGTCTTCCATTGTTAACTCTCCACTATTCCTCTACTGTTACATTATATCATTCTTATCCTCTTTTGTATGCATTCATATGTCACATTCTTGAATTGTAAACCTCCTTTCTTAATCTCTGTTTATTGACTTGCCCAAAGCATGTTTTAAGCACATACTCTGATCAATTGTATTGCTAGACAGAGTTTGCTTTTTTCCAGTTGTACACTGTGAAGTACCCACTGCTAGGCGTATATTTTGTGGAAATGGCTTCTTATTCAATTTCTGAGGCAATATGTGAGTTGTGCAAGACACTCACGCCAAGGGAATGGTTATGGGCTTGTTTATTGTGGTGGAAAGAGTAAGTTGAGATTGGATCTGGGCTTCAAATGTGTCTGTCTCCCCCTCCCCCAGGGAGAAGCCCAGGAAACATGAGACATACTGCTTGTCATCCTGTCTGGTGGCAGTAATTTGCTGTAACTGTTTCATGCCCATCCCAAATCCATACCTAACAACATGATAATGGTACCACCTAGGGTCTATAGTGCAATAGTGCTGGTGCCTATTATTATTATTGTTGGTGCCCATTATCTTTTAACCCATCTATGGACTTGTAGTTCAATATGTATTTTATATATAAAATACAAATTGAGAGAAAGAGGAAAAGAGATCTTTTCTGATATCTAGTAGGTGTATACTCTGTTGTGTTAGTTACAATTATTTGGTGCATAACTAGATTTATTGAGCATCTTCTAGGTGCTGGGCATTGGTACAGATGCTAGAACGAGGGCAGGAAACTAGCAACAAACTGCTGTTTTCATGGAGCTTACGTTAGCGTGGATGTGGATCAGTCTGGCCCTGGAGGAAATGCAGGGCCCAGCTGATGGGGCTGTGTTTAGTGCTCACTTACCAGAAGCAGATGTGGTACAGTGTGTTTACATCATGAGTAAAACTGTAAAGAATTGTGGGATTTAGGACTCAAAGGATTGGTTGATGGCAGATTCTGGCATTGTGTGAGTTGTTGGGGCTTCTTTATTTTTAAGTTATTATTATTAATACTTTTTAGTATAACGAAGTATACTAAAAAGATGATGACATTAATGGTGTTTCCTTGGCCTTGGGTCAAAATTAGCAGATCAGTCTGATGACTGCCAATAGTTACTGCAATTCATCCTTGAGCAATAGCTTACATCTTAATAGACATTGCCTTTGGCGTATTTGCATAAAATGAGTATTTGTGATTTTGTGTTTCAAATATGTGCTCAAGTAGAAGGCAGAGTTCTGTATTTGGCATTGGTAAAGCAATTTGCTTTATGGTTGATATTCCCAAATTACTGCTATTGAATTAATCTGTTTAAATGAGACTAGCAGGAAAATAAAGCCAAACACAGACATGAATATATATTAAAATATATATATATATATATATATATATATAAATATATATATATATTTATATATCCATTCTTGTGGGTATGCTCTTTGTTCAGGACCCTAGACTAAGGAGGCAGTCAGGGTAAGTGATTGAAATCTGAATATAAGTTAAAGCTGTCAATATCAGAATAAAAAATAACTTAGGTACTTTCCTGGGCAAATTTTTCCTGCACATCACAGGTTAATGAGAAGAAAAATGACATATTTAAAATACCCTATTTCCCGTAATAGTACTTCAAATGTTTGGAAACAATTATCATATCTCCTCAAAGCCGTAATGTCAAACTGAAATACAGACACATGATTCACAAATTGAATTGCAGCTGATTTGACTTACCTGTACAAGACACCTTGTCATTAACACAAATCACTGAATATTATCTATTGAGACTCTGGCCTTTTCAATTGATCTTCGTGCTCCACAGATAGCGATATGAACACATCTCTAGAACTGCCTAGCTCCCTGACATCTCAGTCTAATTTCAGGTTTTGAACTTGTTTATGGATTTCTTATGGATGGAAATGCATTGATGTTACTTTTCAGTAAGAACGGTTTGTAGTGGAGACATCCCTTTGCCAGGTTGACAGTATTTTGAGAGCAGTGAGATCTAAGTCCTTAACTCTGGAGAACAGTAAGTTAGAGATGCAGAAGCAAACACGGACTTTTGCAAGAGAGGAGACTAAGGCTAATCAAGGCACATAAACACCAGCTTGTTGTAGAAAGAGCCTGAGATTGATTTCTCCCCAATTGCACAAAGGCAATTGGGCTGCAATTTTCGCACTGTACTTGGTTTGAATTGTTGGGGAAAAATAAAGTTGTGTATTGATTAGCATTTGAAAAACCAATTAGTACTTAGTTTGCTTGAAAGACAAAACAAGAGCACAATGTCAGAATAAGTTATAGGTGTTTCCAGGACTAACAACCCCAGGACTCCTAAGTGGGCCCTGAAATTCTGAAGAAGCAGTTTCTGAATGGGGACTTGATTTCCATCAGAACTCCAGGGCCTGCATCCACACTTTTCAGGGGATTGGGGAGGCAATTGTTGCCTCTTTGTTACCACATGGCTATAGAGTTGATGTACTATGCATTTTTTTTTAAACAACCCTTTTTTGGGGGCACCTGGGTGGCAGTTGGTTAGGTGGCTGCCTTCGGCTCAGGTCATGATCCCATGGTCCTGGGATCCAGCCCTGCGGACTTCTTGCTCAGGGAACCTGCTTCTCCTCTGCCTGCCATTCCACCTGCTTGTACTGGCTCGCTCGCTCTCTTGCTCGCTCTCTCTGTGTCAATTAAATAAATAAAATCTTAAAACACACACACACACACACACACACACACACACACACACTCTTTCTCTTTTTTGTTTGTTTTTATTACGTGCTTCTTTATAATGCTTTTCCTCTCCTAATTTCTTTCCCAGTAGAACAGTCGAGACAGAGTTGCCTTGAACATGGAAAAACATCTGGAAATCAGCAATTTCTAAAATATACCCCATGAACACTAGTTCCAAGGGATTGACAAAAAGTTATATGAAGGATAGTTTGTAAGGGCAGGCGAATTGGACAAGTGTTGAGTTCACTTACTTTCATAGACAGCTTTGCTGCAGGACCTAGGAAAACCTTTACTATGCTAATGTAAATGGTGACTCTCTAAGAAAAGAGAACTGAGAAGAATGGGCTGACTCATTTTTTCCTTTCTTTCCCCACTTTGTCCGTCCATCTGTCCATCCATCCATCCATCCATCAAACCAACAAACTTCTTTCATTCAATAAACTACAAGTAAAGCACTCAAATGGAGCAAGGGGCTGAAATGACTTATTATGGAATGGAGAAGAGAATGTAAGGTTAGAAGGACCTTGGGAATCTTTAGGACTTCTAATTTGGAGGGTTTGCCTGCTTATGTGGAACTTAAGTTTCTTGAGAATATTAAGAGGTATTTTTTTTTCTTTCTTATTTAGATTGGAGATGGCTTTTTCTTGCAAGCACTGTTGAGACTGGAGCTTAGAGGAAGTTGACTGGGCCCAGAGGAGAGGAACCCAGGGGCTGCCTCTTGTTTCCATGGTGGTTCAGTCAGAAAAATGTGCCAGGTCCTGGGGTATAAAGGTGATGAAAACAAAGTGCTTTGATCACTAATAGAGTCCAGGGACTCTGTTGCCCAGCAAGGAGAACTCAGCAGGCAAGTGAAAGTGATCCAGAGAGAGATCAAGGGCACAGGTGCTAAACATCTCTTGTTTATCTTAGCTTGTCATGGGGCACAAGGGTGAGGACCCCTTAAGTTATACAGGTGAGCAAGAACTACCTGCAAGGATGATAGAATAGTGAATTCTCAGATCCAGGAGAAAGCTTAGCTGCCATTCAGGAAAGCTTGCCAAAGGACATGCACATGGACTCTTAAAAGGGAATGTTTTCAAGTGGAGAATTTAATAGCAATAGACCTGAAAGTGAGGACTAGGGGCTGGCAAATTGCAAAACACATGAAACTTCACAATTATGAGCTTAAATCAATCAGTCAGTAGAGGTATTTCCAATTGGTCAGAATCTAAAAAAAGCCAGGAATATTAGTTGTTCAACTTAGGGCCTACAGTTACCCAAAGACACTCCTCCCTTGGGAGGGAGAAGAGTGCAACCCATCACAGACCAAGATCATTTTCTCCTGTGGAAACACCATATTCTCTCTAGAATAAGTTGCATGTTGTCTTGACATTCTTTATTCGGTTACTAGAGCACGAGCTGTGTATATTAAATTAGATCTCTCCAAAGAGTTTGGTTCTTGCTGAGTAGTTAATACCTCTGTGCGTCTTGCTGAGAATGTGACAGAAAGGCCATCTTCTGAGCACAGTGGTGGCTGGGGAGAGGGCGGTTCTAAAGATTTTTTTTTTAAAAAGGAGGATTCTCTGATTCCAGGATTTAGGACCTACAGACAGCACTGTGACTGTGATATCTCTGGGGTTTTAATATGTTTTGGTCCTGAGACCCTACAAAGCATCTTGAAATGAGCAATTGCCTACTTGGTGTTTTTGCAGAGTTGCCAGAAAATTCCTCTTGCCCCTCCACAAATCTCTGCTGGCTGAATCTATAATTCTAGCTTCTCGTCCTCATTCTTGTAACCCATGGCTTTGGAGCCAGTGAGAATGCATGTGTGCCTGGCTCTTGAGAGAAAGCTCTTTACTGGTCCTTTACTACAGAGTAAATGTGCTTCAGAACAGTCCTCCACTCAGTAAACCGTCAATGTGAAAGTACATACTAAGTACATACTGAGTTTTGCCAGGCACCAGGTTAGGCACTTGGGAAACCGTGGAAAGCCAAACAGGTATGGCTCCTGACTTCGTGGAACTTTTCTATTTTAATGGCTTGCAACTTTTTAAAAATGGGGTTGGCAAACTAGAGCCCTTGGTTCAAATCCAGAGGGCTGCCTTTTTTTTTTTTTTTTTTTCTTTTCTTTGGGTGAAATTTAACTGGAACATAGCCGCACAACCCTTTATTTATGTATTTTTATTTATGGCTGTTTTTGAACTATAATCGCAGAGTTCAGGTTGTTGTGGCAGAAATCACATAACCTGCAAAACCTAAAATATTTATAGAATATTTGACCCTTTCTAGAAGAATTTTGCCCATTCCCGCTTTAAAATTTTAGGTATTAGCGCCCCATTCTGAGATATTTTAACTCAGTAGGTCCACAGGTATGTACTTGTAGGCACGCGCAACTTCTCTACCCACTCTTCCCATGAAAAGTCTCTCTTAGCTCCACACATGTGCCTTTGGTTTTTCCTTTAGCAGTTTCTCCCCTCCTGTCCTCTCCTTTCTAGGGCAGGTGCGGATGTTCCTGTTGCCACAGTGTCTGTCCTCTGCAGTTCTCCATTGTCATTTCATCTTGCAACTTCTTCCTCCCTCCTGGTATTAGCTGTTCTTTGACGATGCTCCGGAAATCTGCATTTTAAACTCTAGTTCATCTCCTTGATTCTTCCCTATATTTCCAGTTGCCTGGATCATAGGGCTCTCTTAACTCAAACTTACTATGTCTGAAACCAAATTCATCATCATTTCCTCCAAGCCAGCTCAGCCTCTGGACTTGGTGATTTTCTGTTATTGGGAGTATCAGTCTTCCTCTCCAACATCTAAGTCATTAACAATAATGGTCATATTTCTTTCAAATTTTACCTCTTGTTCATAAAAAGCAAATCTAGTTGAAATTAGGACCTAAAGACAAATAACAAAGGGTGGAGGTTTATGAAAAGTCCACAAAGCTTACCTGATGTGTAGACTTTCTTTTCCTATGGGAGAGGTAAGAAAAGGAAAGAAATTAACCAGGCTCAGGTACCTGCAATGAGCCAGGCACTATGCCAGCCACCTTTTCTATGTAACATACATAACACTCTCAGTAATGCTACAAGTATTTCTTTTTTTTTTTTTTAAAGATTTTATTTATTTATTTGACAGAGAGAGAGAGAGAGATCACAAGCAGGCAGAGAGAGAGGGGGAAGCAGGCTCCCCGCTGAGCAGAGAGCCCGATGTGGGGCTCGATCCCAGGACCCTGAGATCATGACCTGAGCCGAAGGCAGAGGTTTTAACCCACTGAGCCACCCAGGCGCCCCATGCTATAGGTATTTCTATCCTCGTTTTATAGATGAGAAAGCTGAGTCTCACGGATTATCCTTGCAAACGTCACACAGCTAGTGCATGGTGGTACTGGTAGCTTGATCTACTTAGATCAATTGACTTGAATATGATTTCCCATCCTCTTACAGTGTAGCAAACCAAGCCTCCACCCCTGAAAAGTATCTTAGGATTTTATTGAATTGATGTTTGCTAAATTTTCTTTTTTAATATATATCAATCAAAACTGACTGTGGTATATTTAAGTAAGATTGACTGTAGTTTTCAGTTTCTGTTCCTCTCTTGCTCCCCACTAAAAGATAATACTACTAATGATAACAGTAATAACAGTTGACACGTAGGGAATGATACACTGTGCCATGTACCCTACCTACCACACTGCATGGATATTTGATTTTTGTCTTCACTTCTACCCTGTCATCCTGACTCTCTTGTTACCTCCACTCACCATATAAGGACACCGAAGTGTAGAGGGACTTAATAACTTGCATACAGTCACACAGCTACTACGTGGTTCACACACAGGAAGTTAGACTGCAGAGTTCTTAAGCTTGTTGTCTGTAACCAATGGCATATTGTTATATATTTACCAACTCGCACTTTTTGTGTGATGGTGGAGGGGTGGGGAATTTGTAGCACTTAAAATTTCTGTGGTGTAAATATCCCCAACCTGGCTGATTTCAAACTACGTCACTGTGTTGCATCACTGCCTCACAGTGTACTTGCCTCATGGTATATGAGAAATTATAGCAATGGGCTCTTATCCTGTGTTGACCCGCTCTGCACAGAACCAGATATAGGTACTTTAATGCATTAGGGAAATTCATTCATTATGCCAAAAAGTTGAAATATTGGTGAGACAGAACATGCTTCAGTGCCAAGAGGTTGGAGTGGATAAGAATGTTGTGAACTAGGGAGGGTTAATATTACAGTGAATGATATAGTGAATGATATTACAGTTAATATTACAGTGAATTACAGAGACATTCCAAGAGGTTGAAAGGGTATCCCAGGTGCAAAGTCACGAGCAAATGGGAAATGTTTGGGAGGTAGTGAGATCACATTGACTCATCTGGAGTAGAGTCGCTTGGGAAGAAGAGTGTAGAAAAGAGCCCTTTTAACATTGTGAATGTCATTTAGAGCCTTTAGTGGGTGGACGGTGGAGATTTCAGCCCCTGGTTTGGAGCCTTGGAGGAAATAGTGCCTCCGACACCCAAGACGGTACCCAGGAATATTGGCGTTTAATGTTTTTCTGTAGATCATTCTGGGTACTGAGATTTGTAACGTTGTTTTCAACCAAAATCCTCATCACAATAGAATTGCTTTTTATGAAGATTTGAATGATACACATTTGAAATTAGCTTAATCAAAAAAAAAAAAATTGAGTCTCAATGCCCCAAGTTTGAAATAAGATAGAGCCCAGAATTTTAAAAAAGGCAACCTCAAAACTTCAAGGCTGTCAACCCACAGAAAGTGTAAACCATGTTAATGTCCTATCTGTGGGCAGAGCACTTGAGCTGTTGAAATGGAGAGAACTCATTCTCCTTTGTTGAAATTGTGTATCCCTGGTTTCTGTGCACTTGAATATTCTGCAAATGATGTGATGCTTAGGTTATAACAGCAATGACTTTTAAAATACAATGGTCTCTATTATATGAAATAACATTGTCATCTATGTGGTATTATTAATCTGAGCACTGAAAATCTATCCATAGAATTAGTAGTCTGCGTCTAGAAGTTGAATTTGATAAATCAGTAATGATATACGATGGTTTTGCTGGAGGAATAAATATAATGAGAGAGAATGCTAACATGAGTGATAATACTGAAACAAAACAAAACAAAAATGGAATTAGAAAAAAATAATATCATTGTTGCAGATTTATATTCTGGGAAAATAAATATAATCCTTCCCTATCTCAGTGAAGTGTGATTATGATGATTAAGTAACGTAATAACAAAATTTAATTTTGAATAGTAGAATTACTGGTTACCTGAAGGCCTAGGGATGCATGCCTCCCATATGTGCCCACCATATACATTTGAGTGTTGGATTGCAATGCTCCCCTAACAGATACCACTCTGTTAGAGATTTTGCCATCTTTTCCCCAGGTTCCTTTTCTGAAGGATAAGGATGAGGAGTTTGTAAGTGTGTGCCTCTATAATGCTTGCAAATAAAATGCAGATGTTTGTAAGGGAAATATCTGTGGACTTAGCCCATGCATTCGCCACCTAAAATCTCTTTTTTGCCTAGATCATCTGATATAAAACTGTCAACAGTATGATGTAGGAAGGATGTTAGTGTTTGAAGCTGATGGCCAAGAAAGAATTCTTGAGACATCTTTGGTACAAAAAGGTGACTTTATTCAAGCACGAAGGCAGGATCCGTGGGCAGAAAGAGCTGCAATGGGATAATGAGGAGTGGCCCATTATATAGTTTCAAGTTGGGAGGGGGTTAGGGATTGCATAAATCTCTAAGGAATTTCAGAAGCAAGGTTTCCAGGACTTTGAGGGGACTAGCTATTGTTGGGAAAAGGTCATTTATTACCATGTAATAAAACCTTAGTCATGAGACCCTTCAGATGTATCTCGGTGGGCCATATGCTCGGGGAATGATTGCCGACATGTATCTTGGGGGGTTTAGAGAGAAAGTTTCCAAAGTATTTTTTATATGTTAAAGTAGGCTTACAGGATCAGGCTAGGATTGCCTTTTACCCTTAGGAATGTGTCAACATTGAGGCAGTTGAGTCCCTAGAGGAATGTCACTCTGCCTTTTCAAGGACTTGTCAACGGCTCTAGGTAGTGAGGAAATTTAATAAGTTTTTCTTCTGCCTTTGTTTCCCACATCACAATGGACCAGGGAAGAGCTGGGATTCACACAGAGTTTGCAAGCACCTGCAGTCCATGGTTCATTCAACCAGCAGATTTATTCTGGGAGGCGATCCCTGGACAGCAGGGCATTATAAGCCATTCTCTCCTGCTTGTAATTCCTGGAACTCTTTAACTATTAAAGATATATTGCCCTGGCTTGTTAACAAACATAAAATCCAAAGAAACACAATTTCTCGGGGCGCGTGGGTGGCTCAGTGGGTTAAAGCCTTTGCCTTCAGCTCAGGTCATGATCTCAGGGTCCTGGGATTGAGCCCCGCGTCGGGCTCTCTACTCAGCAGGGAGCCTGCTTCCCCCTCTCTCTCTCTGCCTGACTCTCTGCCTACTTGTGATCTCTCTCTCTCTCTCTGTCAAATAAATAAATAAATAAAATCTTTTAAAAATAAATAAATAAATAAAAGAAACACCATTTCCCTAGACTGAGTGATGGCCTTTTCGAGGGCAGTGGTCCTGTCACTTGTACATTTTTGAATCTGTCCCAGAACAGAGCATGGTGCCTTCTCAAACACTGACTACCTGGTGCTTTTCTCTATTAGTTGTAATTTCCAAGAGAGAAGAGAAATGACTACTGGTGTTTTTACTCCTTTACTTAAAAAAAGTACCTATTCTTTTAATAAGCATCTGAATGAAAGGGTGCTGGCTCACTCAGTGACTAACCATGCAGTATGATATAGACATCTAAACTCTCTAGACCTGTTTACTCATTTGTAAAATAAGGCGGTAAGACTAAATATTGCATCAGAGGAAAGTTGGTCTCTAGAGATGCCCTGTGGAGCTCCATCTGCCCAACATTTTCATGAGCCATGAAGATGTGGAAGGCATACTAATCAACATTGCAGAGGACTTGGAGCTGGAAGGCATGGTTACTGTTTGATTGACAAAAGCTGTAGACAAAAAGATTGTGGCAGCTTGGAACAATGGGCTACGTTCCAAAGGTAAATTTTTCCTCTGAATGGAAAGCTTTCTATAATGATGTAAAACAAGTAAGGACAAGACTGGAAGGCTGCAGCTTCAAAACAGTACCTATAAGTAAGACTTCGGAGAAGTAGGCTACAAGGTTGTGTATGATATGGCTTCAGTAAAAAAGCTTAACTTTTGTGAGCACAGATCAAGGACATGGGGTTTGTTCAGATCAAGTCAGTTAATCTCTCTGAAACAGGGCTTCATCTCTAAGGTAGGGATAGTCATAATAAGTACCGTTCAGAAATGTCTTCTATGAATCTTAAGCACTGTGCTAAGTGCTTTGCCTGGCACATCTCAGTAATCTTCATAAAAGCTCAGTGAGAGGTAGGTATTAATAGAATGCCTGTTTTATAGATGAAGAAATTGCAACATAGATTACATAGATCATTGTCCAAGGCTTTGCAGGTAGGCAGAGGTAGAGCCCAATCCCGCTCCTTCTGAGCCCAAAGCTCAAGCTATAAAGTGCTATTTTCTATTGCTTCCTTCCATAACGTTTAAGGGGCACAGGGCTAATTGTACCCACATAAATCCCAGCACAGTGCCTTGTGTGAAGGCATACAGTAAATGCTAATATCCTTCCCTTTTGTCCTTTATCCTTCTGTCCTGTGCCTTAAGGGCTGAGCCCCAACCCAGCATGTGATTCTGGGGGTTATTCTGAGACTTCAACGCTAGACCCTCATAGAGGAATAATTGTTCCATGACTTTGCCTACCTACTTTTGTTCTCCTTCCTTCCTCCCATATAAATCTTTTACACTCAGCTGCAGTAGAGGCCATTTAATTGCTCATTATCAGAGGCGCCTGGGTGGCTCAGTCATTAAGCGTCTGTCTTTGGCTCATGAGGGTCTAGATCCCAGGGTCCTGGGATCCATGCGGGGCTCCCTGCTCAGCGGGAAGCCTGCTTCTCCCTCTCCCACTCCCCCTGCTTGTGTTCCCTCTCTCGCTGTGTCTCTCTCTGTCAAATAAATAAATAAAATCTTTAAAAAAATAATTACTCATCATGAGCAACAGTCTCACCTCAGCCTCATTCATACTCAGGGCTTGCTGAGGTGTTTGGAAGGCTTGAATTTGTGTCACTGAAAACATTGCCTGGAGAAGGGATGCTAACAGACAAGTAAACAACCTGAAGAGAAAATAATTCATTTTTAATGCCATAGCAGAGACTCAGGTTGAGCCATCAGCAGCATTCATGTCCCTGCAGAGGAGATCTGCTTGGGTCTAAGAGGGGCATGTGTCCTTTCAAGAATTTGTGGCACTACTTATAGAATTGACAAGATTGGTTTTGTCAGAAGTGTGTGTTACGCAAATGCCTGAAACACACAGTTACCAGCTGCTTGATTCTCCCCAGAGAGGCAGAAATCTCACTTGCTACTTACTCTTGTTTTAAAAAAAAAAGTCACAGCCACAGATTGGGTCTGAATCCTGAATCAGTTGTGTTAACACTAACAGTAGTAAGTGAGTATTTGAGGTGTGGCTACACAGTAGCCATTCCCTGTTGGAAACATTAGTAGAGCCAAACCACTAAGGGAAATGACTCTTCTCCAGTAGCAGTGGGTTTGCCTTCACCCATCCCCCCTAACATTGTTCTCTGGATTCGAACCTGGGAATAAATCAGTTGAAATCCCTTGGAAGACTGTGAGTTCCATGACTTGCCAGCTCAGAGGGTGAAAAAAATGATCTTATCCCCAAACACGGGAAACAAAACAAAACAAAAAAGTTACGTAAATTCACATGAAGAAAAAGAAGCTTGAAAAAAAACAAACTCAAGGTAAAGCAAACAACTATGCTGTTATATGTGCAGTTGACCCTTGAACAACACGGCTTTGAACCACATGTGTCCACTTGCATGCAGGTTTTTACAGTGGGCTCCTGTGAATATATTATCTCTTCCTTATGCTTCTCTTAATAACCTTTTCTCTAGCTTACTTCATTGTAAGAATACAGCATGTAGTACATATAACATAAAATATATGTTAATTGACTTTGTTATCAGACTTCTGGTCAACAGTAGGCTATCAGTAATTAAGTTTTGAGGAGTCACCATTTAGATGCAGATTTTCAACTCTGCAGGAAGCTGGCCCCCCTAACCCCC
>CM052898.1:42434809-42455381 GCA_028534135.1 Potos flavus | reverse complement strand
CAATGTCCTCCATGTTTTTCCTTATGCTCCACACATAAGTGAGACCATATGATAATTGACTCTCTCCGCTTATTTCACTCAGCATAATCTCTTCTAGTCCAGTCCATGTTGAAACTAAAGTTGGGTATTCATCTTTTCTGATGGAGGCGTAATATTCCATTGAATATATGGACCATATCTTCTTGATCCATTCATCTGTTGAAGGGCATCTCAGCTCTTTCTACAGTTTGGCGATTGCGGCCATTGCTGCTATGAACATTGGGGTACATGTGTCCCTTCTTTGTACTACATCTGTATCTTTGGGGTAAATACCCAATAGTGCAATGGCAGGGTCATAGGGTAGCTCTATTTTTAATTTCTTAAGGAATCTCCACACTGTTTTCCAAAGTGGCTGCATCAACTTGCATTCCCACCAACAGTGTAAGAGGGTTCCCCTTTCTCCACATCCTCTCCAACATATTTTTATTTTCTGAATTTTCTACGATAAGAAGAATCTCTTTTATAATCACAAAGCACACATGCATTTTGAAAAAAACTTTCCAGTGTAACAGCAATAAGACAGTACAGGGTATGTCTGCCTGTGTAGAGCCAGGGAAGTGGCCGCAAAGGACACAGGTGAATTAGACGTCCGCTTTGTCCTGTCTCTGACCCAGCACTGTCCTTTGAGCAGGAGCAAGATGTTACAAGGATGGATGTAGTTGCATATGCAAAGTCACTTGCCAAAAGATATTCAGGAGTGAAAGGTTCTTTTTCTTTTCTTTTTTTGGAATTCTCTGGAGTATACAAAACACGGCCAAGGAAATTTATTAACATTGACCCTGCTTTTTTGAGACAAATCATGGGAATTTTTTAAGGAAGAAGACTGGTAGGTTTAAAGGAGATAAACTGACATTTATTTTATAGTATCTCTAGTTTGCATGATGTTAGAAATGTATTGCTGAGATTTTGCTGCCATTATAAATGAGTATTTAACAAACAGGTATTAAATCTTCATGTTCATCTATACTACTCAGTATATGGGTTGCAAAAAAAAAAAAAAAACAAAGACCCTTCTTGTGGCTTCTCATAATGGATTTGAGAAGACAAAAAACCTGAAGAAAATGACGTTACAATAGGATAGTTGCTATATGGGAGGTGTGCACAGGGAAAGGGTATGGAATTGGCACTGAGTGGGTCACAGAGGACTCTAAAGTGTTCTCTCTCATTGGATCTCTCAGCCTGGTTAACTAATACAGTATTTTCATATTCCAGAATACAACAGGAAGGAGCTTTCTAACAGCCTTGCACTGTTGTGTTTTTAATATGAATTATTTGTCTATTACCTGCTCCCCCCCCCCCCCCAATAAAAGCCAGGGAGAGGCGTCTTGTGCTTTTCTGTCCTCATTTTATGGCTGAGGAAATTGGGTACAAAAACTTTTAGTCATTTGCTTAAAATCACCCAGCTGGTAGGTGGTGAAACCGGGACTTCAATCAGATCTTTGTCCAGAGTGTACTGTGGCCCCTGGGCTATCTCCCTCCCAGTGGAGAAATGAAGTTTCTAGATGACAAGTGGCCATGCCAGGCCTCTGGGAGGGTAGACCTTCTCCAAGACCTGGTGTTTATCCTTCTAAATTCAGTCTGGCGAAGGCAAAGAGAGCAAATCATGAGCCCTCTTTCTCCTTTGACACATTGCATTCTGGAATGTTTGTAGCTGGGAGAAAAAAAGAATCCATCTATTAGAGATGGTTAATTCCTGAAATTATTTTTATTTATAGCTTTATTAAGTTTTGTAAGTAGACTAAACAATAAAAAGGGGGAAAAAGAAAGAAAGGAAGAAAGAAAGTCGATCTTTTTTTTTCTTTTGCTCTAAGTGAGAGTAAATCTTGCCATTAGCAGCTGATAAAGCATCTCCCAGGTTTCTGTCCTAATGCATTGTGAGGGAATCGATGTCCTTATGTTCTTACTCATAGGCTGTTAGTTGCCTTTTGGAAGGTCCCCAGCACATAAGTCATAAGAAGGTGGCACTTGCTTTCCTTTTCTTCCATGACCTGTCTCTGGCCTGTCATGTGAATTTCAGGCTTCTTGGCATGGTATTCACGCAGTCTGCCCCAAATCCTTTGCCACCTCAATTCTAACTTCTCCCACCCTATGCCTTATACCCTCCCGTCACTCTGGCTTTGTTTTTGCCTCTTGCAGATATGTCCACATGGCCAAGTAGTATCCATCTTTTAAGGTCTTGCTCAGTTAATCTCTTCCTTGCCCCAAAGGAAGCTTTCCTTGGAAAGTTTTCTTGTAAGGATTGTTTAATATACAGACAAAATCTCACCTCTGAATCACAAAGGTGTCGGTGAATATATTTAAGGTGAGGGGCTAAAAAGTTTCTTCATGCAAAATAAGAAAAACAGCTCTCGAAATTGTGCATTCACCGTGGTGTTGACATGATAGAAATGTACATACAGATCACAAGAGAACCCAGGGAGAAAAGGTAATCACAGTGGTGAGGTGGTGAGATTCATTATTTATTTATTATCAATATTATTCGTGTATAAAAAACCCTGTCATTTTATGATATTCCTTAATAGCACTTCTATGCATGTTTTTTTTTTTTAACCTGCCATGTTACTCATTGCTTCCTCTAGCGGGCCTCTGACTTTTGCCTGCCTGGCATTTATTTCTTCTTCTGATAAGAACATATCCCTTTGCCTTTGTGTGAGGTCCTTTCAATTCCATGAGGAGGACTAGCCTCACTCTTGTCCAGGGACAGGTATGTGACTCAGTCCCAGCCCCAGTCAGTGTATGGATTCCACTGGCTTCTGTATTTGGCTCAATGATGTCATGTAATTAAAGTGGGTTTGGCAAGATTGAGTTCTAACAGTTTCCTTAGAACAACTGGGAAAGAGAAGCTCCATTTTCTCAGACTTTTTTTTTCCCCCCCTCAGAGACTTGTAAATATATGAGCCAGAGGCAATCCATGACCTATCTTCTGACTGCCACCACAGGAAAGTGGTAAGGAAGGACTACTACTGGATCTAAGGAATGACCCGAGTCCGTGAGTCCATAAGTCTTTACGATTCATGTTGTTAAATCTTGTTTATTACCTCCAAAAAATTTGACCAAGTATCCACATTGAACTTGAAGATGGGAAGTCTGTGGTTGGACTGGGATTGTTGTTTTCCCCAGTTGGTGGAACAATTCCTTCAGACTTGATGGTTCTGCAAAGTATGGTTCTATGTTCTTCATGGCAATTGGCCGTTTGTTCCATGCTCAGTAAATGGGGCTGTCTACTTTGACTATAGACTTTTGTTTTGCTGCAAGCAGAGGCCTCTTTTATCTCAGGAGACGGAGATCCTAGTTCCTCCTAGTCTCACCAGGCCACTTGAAGTTAGTTGTTCAGCCTCACAGTATTTGTTTCTTTACTGTAAAAATGACAGGATAACATTTCATGGCTTTTGGGATCCCATCCTGTGTTAGTACTCTGTGAATCTATTAATATGCACTGATTTTCCTGGAGCTGGTACATGTCTGGGGGATTGTTACAACATGGTAACTCACTTTACCACAGTGGTGTCTTAAGACTGTCATTGACTCCATGTTCAAGTTTCACAGCGTGGGTAGATGATGAGGGCACAAATCTATTCCTGGTCAATGAACATTGGGTTTAGGTTTGCTTGCAATCCACGCTGACCTCTGAATGTTTCTCTAACCTGACCCATTAATTCAAAAATGGATTTGGTTGTCATCCAGCTTGGCTCATTTTGATTTGCAAAATTTAGTCTATTTTGGTGTATCTCAGAAGCATCGTTTTGACTGATTATTCAGGATTACTGAATACTTTTAAATTGTAATTTTGTCGTCTAAGCCAATACTTAGGAAAATAGCGAGGGGCCAGTTTTTTGTTTGTTTTGTTGTAATTTTCAATCTGTTATGGACCTAGACTTAGGAAATCATATGCTTGGCTACTGTGGCAGTTCCAGATTGTGATATATCTTTCTAAATGTGTCGTCTCAATTTTATATATTTTCTGTTTGTATATACGCATGGATCTGTTTCTGAATTTTCTAATTCTGTTCTGCTGCTCTATTTGTCTACCCCTGTGCTGATACTGTGGTTCTATAATGAGTGTTAATATCAGCTAAGATGACCCCCATCTCGTCTGAGCCAGCCTTTTTAGGAGTACCATAGGCTATTCTTGGCCCTTCGTTCTTCCTTGTAAACTGTAGAATTAGTATGTAAAGGTTCACAAAGAATTTAATTTGTTTATCAATTTAGGGAGAGTTTTTATCTTTCCAATAATGTGTCTTCTTATCTATGAACATAGTTTATTTACCAGTTACTTAAACTTTGAATAAAGTTTTATAATTTTCTCCAAAAAATTTATTATATATTTTATATACTTATTTCTAGGTGTTTATAAATTTATTACTATTGCAAATGATGTCTTTAAAATATATTAGAAAATATGCTTTCTAACATTTTGTGGCTATTTTATAAGTAAGCAGTTGATGATGGTGTATTAATTTATATGCAGCAGCCCTACCGAACTCATTCTTTAAATAATTTTTCCATGATTTTTTACAGTTATGATTTCTGAATAATAACTGTTTCTAGTGCTTTTATCTATTATTTATTTTCTTATTGCAGGTGAATTAAGCGATTGTATTAGTTTCTTACAAGTACCACAAATTACTACATTCTAAGTGGCTTAAAACAATAGGGATTTATTTTCCCACCAACTAGAGACTAGCAGTCCTTGATCGTCAGTAGGGTCACTCTGAAGACTCTAGGAAGGAAGGCTTTCTGGTGTCTTCCAGCATCTGGTCCTCAGCACACCTTTCCTGGTGGCAGCATAACTCCAGTCTTTGCTCTTGTCTTCACTCAGCTTTCTTTGGGTGCCTTTCTGTGTTAACTCTTCTTAGAAGGATACCGGGCATTGGGTTTGGGGAACACCGTAAATCCAGGATGATTTCTTCTCAAGGTACTTAACTAATTATATCTATAAAGACATTATTTTCAAATGAGGTCACATTCTGAGATTCTAAGTGGAAATGAATTTTGAGGAGACACTATCCAATCCACTACCAAGACCTTCACTAGGATAAAGAATGGAAGTAGTAGTGAGCAGCCTATTGCAGTCCTAATTTTTAAGAGAATGCTTTTAATATATCACAGTTACCATGGTTTGTGAATTCCGAAGCACATGAATTTTCACATTTCAACAAGTCCAAAAGGGTCATAAGCCTTACAACCAGTGATTACTATAGTTTAATGTGTAGTATTTTTTTATTTATTTATAGTACATCTTTTAACAAATGGTATCTTAGATTTAATAGAATGAAAGTTGTTTTGCTTTACATTTGTTTTTAATGTTAGCAGATTGAGAAGTTCGCTTCTGTTTTTAATGTGAGAGGTTTTTCTTTTGTTTTTCCTTTATATCATGAATGGAGGTTGAGTTTTATTGAATGTTTCTTTCCCCCTTCTATTGAAATAAACATATGATCCTTCTTCTTTACTTTGTTAATAGGGTAAATTTTATTAATAGATAATTTAACTTTAAACTTACTTTGCATTCCCTGCTTGGTTGTGCTCTATTACCTTTTTATAGGTATTGTTGGCTTCATCTTTGCCAATTAAAAAAAAGGATATTTGTAATATGCTCATGAATGAGATGAGCCTATAACCTTCCTTCCTCATGTTATTCAGGACTGGTTTTATCAAAATTATACTGGGTCATGATGTATCATCCTATTAATGTGCTGATAAATTCGATTCACTAATATTTTGTTGAGGATTTTTGCATCCATGTTCATCAGGGAAATATATTTGGCTTGTAGTTTTCTTGTGTTATCTTCATTTGGCTCTGGTATGAGGGTGATATTGACCTCATATATTAAACTTGGCAGTTTCCCTTTTCTTCTATCTTTTTTAAAAAACTTTAAGAGATATTAATTCTTCAAATGATTGGTAGAAATTGCTTGTGAAGTCACCTGATCCTTGGCTTTTCTTTGCGGGGATTTTTTGTTTTGTTTTGTTTTGTTTTATTTCATTTTTGGTTTTTTGTTTGTTTATTTTTAGCAATCTAATCTCCTTGTTGGTTATTGGCCTTCTCAGGCTTTCTGTTTCTTCTTGAGTCAGTCTCAGTTGTATGTTTCTAGGACTTTATCTATTTATTCTAGGTTATTTATTTATTTATTTATTTTAAAATTTTTACTTATTAGAGCACGTCAGCCAGGGGGAGAGGGAGAAGGGCATAGGGAGAGGGAAAAGCAGATTTCCTGTTGGGCAGGGAACCAGATGCCAAGGGCTTAATCCCAGGGTCCTAGGATCATGTCCTGAGCCAAAGGCAGATGTTTAACTGACTGAGACACCTAGGCACCCCTCTTTAGGTTATTTAATTTATTGGTGTATAATAGCTGAAGTCCATTAAGATTTTTTTTTTTTTTATTTCTATGGTATCAGTTATAATATCTCCTCTTCCTTTACTGATTGCAACTCAAAACCATAATGAGATATCATCCCATACTTGTTGGGATGATTATTACAAAAAGAAGGAACAAATGTTAGCTAGGACAAGAGAAAAAGAAAACATTTGTACATTGTTAGTGGGGATGTAAATTCATCCAGGCATTATGGAAAACCTTACAAAGGTTCCTGAAAAAGCAAAAAGAGAACTACCACATGACTCAGCAATCTCACTTATGTGTATGTATCCAAAGGAATTGAAATCAGTATCTCAAAGAGATATCTCTAATGTTCATTGCAGCATTATTCTCAATAGTACAGCTATGGAACCAACCTAAATATCCATCAATAAATGAATAAAGAGAATGTGTTAATGCATACAATGTCATATTATTCCCCTCCAAAAGAAGGAAATCCTGACATTTGAGCAACATGGAGGTCATTATGTCAAGTGAAATAAGTGAGACAAGAAGGACAAATGCTACGTACTCCTCTTAGAGGAGAAATCTAAACTTGTCAAACTCACAGAAGCAGAGAGTAAAATGGTGGTTGGCAGGGGCTAAGGGAATGGGAAAATTGAGAGATACTAGCCAAATGGTACAGAGTTAAATTTATACAATACGAATAAGTCATAGAAATTCACTTATTCTACTTATGTACTGTCTACTGTATAGCATTGAGCCTATAGTTAACAATGTTTTATACTTTAAAATTTGCTAAGCGGGTAGACCTTATATTAAGTGTTATTATTACAAAACAACAACAACAATAATAAGAGGGCAAGAAGAAACTTTTGGTGGTGATGGATATATTGTATAGATTGTGGTAATAGTTTTATGTGTCTGTACATAAAACTGATCTCAAAACTTTATCTCAAAACTGATAAAGTTCTATACATTATATATGTATAGCTTTTACATGTCAATTATCCCTCAATAATTTGTTTTTTTAATATTAGCAAAATAATTTATAGTGTTCTTTCATTTTATTCTTAAAAAAGCGTATATGCCTTGGAATTACCAGTCCAGACTTTCATTAAAACTTGATTATGGATGTACCTTTGTCTATTTTTTTTTTTTTTTTGTGAGACTGTTTAAATGCTTGTTCAATTTTTGCAACTGATAGAAGAATGTTGAGATCATTTTTTCTTTCTCAATTCCTTTTGTTAAATTAGACTTTTCTAGAAATATGTCTATTTTGTCTGTTTTCAAATAAGATATCATAGAATTGCTCATAAGAATGGTTAGAAGTCCTGCTTCTAACCTCATCTCTAATGAGGCCTCCTTGGTGACTCCTAATACAAATTGTTCTTTTACTTATTACTTATTTTTAGTCAGTTTAACCTTGGATTTTCACTGCTTTGTATCATAATGACCCCAAAAAGAAACCAACTCATTTTGTATTATCTCTACTTCTTCTTTCTGATTTAGCAATTAATCCTTTTTATTGTTAATATTTTTAGATATTCTAGTGGCTACCTGTGTAGTTTTAAGTGATTATAAATATTGTACTAATTTTTTTTCTCTCAAATTTTCATCTGTGCTCACTCTGAGAGAGGTAATTTGAGATAAAGGACCTTCCTGTTCTTCAAATTGATCTTACAGGTTAATGACCCTGTCAGTCAATTAAAATGATTGCTCCTGAATGACAGTCTTTGTCCCTCTCCTCATGTCTCCCTGAAAAGTGGTCCAAATACCACTCTATGTATTGAAGGTTTCCACTTACTCAAAAGCAGTCTGTATGTAAGTAGAATCTCATTTTGGCAACACGCTAGCTGCATGACTCACAGCAAATGTTTCACCTTTGCAGTTTGAGGTTACTTGTGAAATGGGAATACAGCCAGTCCTACAAGATTATTATAAGACTAAAATTAGGTGACAGTTGTTAATGTGCCTAATAAGTGGCCCTTCATAAAGTAAGTGCTCAGGAGATGTTATTTCCCTAGCCCCCATGATAACTTTTCTTTTATACAGCATGCCACCTTTTCTGTTTGAAGATAGTACAAATGACCATCTATCAGTTATCCAGACTTTTCAAACAATTTAGTACATCATCTAAGTTGAAGAAATAAATGGGCGGAGGTCTTTTCTCAGCCTATGCACATATATTGTAGGAAGTAGAAGAAAAATTAATTGATAGAAGCATTGTGAGAATGCTAGTATCTACTTTGTTTAAAAGAATAGTGGTTTATAGAGAGTAGAATGGTGGGTACTAGGAGTTGGGAGAAAAGGGGAGATGTTGGTCAAAGAGTACAAAGTTACAGTTGAAAGATGGATAAGTTCTCAGGATCTAATGTAAAGCCTGGTAATTATAGCTAATAATACTGTATTACATACTGGAAATTACTGAGTAGATCTTAAATGTTCTCACCACTAAAAGGAAATGGTAATTGTGCAACATGATGCACGTGTTAGCTAATGTCATGGTGGTTAACTATTTTGCAATATACAAAAGAATAGTAGTCTATAATTTCTTTTGTGTCATAGATCCCTTTGAGAATAAAGTGAAAATCATGGGCACTATCTTCCCCCAAAAGCACATTTGCACCATCTTTTACACAGAATTCTATATTTCATATATCCTTCAAAGGCTATCTGTGAATTGAGGGGTAAGAATCTTTCTTTCCAAAAGTACCGGTTTTCTTTAAGGTTAGCTGAATGTCATATATTTGACAACACCAATATTCCGATTCCATGCAGACCAATATATCCTGAGTTAGAATATGAGTTTGAAATGGACAGATAGATTTTTTGACATTGCTATTCTTTTTAGTATCCATCATAATGACCCCGAAAGGAAATCAGAAACAGCTTAGGTGCTTAAAACAGAATGTGAAAGCATTTCTCAACTGTTAGGGTTTTCTGAAGAATGTGTCCCCTGTGAAGTCCCAGTGAATCTTACATTGAATTTAAACTTTTAAATTTAAAACTTCAGAACTTTTCTCCTACCTTTCTTTTCCTTTACATTCCAAGTTATACTGGGATGACTTTGTATAAAAGCAGCATCTAAGGCAAGAATATGCTTACTGTGTTAGTAATAAGATAAGAGCACGATGCCCTTTATCTTTGTTTCAAGAGCAAATAAGGCTTTGTTAGGCCAAACCATGATGTGTGAGGGTGCGTACACACACACACTTGCGCATGAGAGAGAGGGAGGGAGGGAGGAGGAGAGAGAGAGAGAGAGAGAAAAAATATGGCACCAGTTTTGACCTAATACTCAGAAGTAGAAAAATGTCAGAATCAAAATGTTCTCAAATAGCTAAAACAATGTAAAACAGTGGAATACCTGTAAGAAGGTGAAACTCAGAATAAGACTGAAGCCTTGAATTTTTAAAAACAATCAATAAGATCAATAATAATTTTTAAAAATCAAATAAAAAATCAATAATAATGATAAATGGAAAGATCTTTAGTAAGAACCTGGTGTGTAGTTAGAGTAGCCAAGGGTGTTATTAATTCCTGCCATTTTTATTTAAAATTTGTGTATTTAAAAGCACTGGGCTCTAGCTTCTTTTGCAGCTTCTCAAAATATATTTCACAAAATAAATTAATAGTGGAAATAATTTTGCTGGTTAATTCTGTCAAGTGAAATGTTTTTTTCCCAAGGATTTGCTAGAACCATCTTCATATGAAAAATTACTTGCTAGTTGAAAGGTCCAGAAATGGACTAGATCAACATGAATAAAAGTCATAGGTTTCTTTAGTCTCCAATGCTGACTGGAGATAGGACCAAAGCTCCCAGAATATCCAAAGATAAAATCAGGCTTATTAGCGTAAGTCTAAAATATAGGAGCAAGAAGGCTGACTGGAGGGGGTTGTGAAGGATAGGAACAAATATCCTTAACAGACACAATGTTTAATTTGCAAATATTCTTTCTAGACACCAAGGAATGTATAAAATAGAAAAAAAAAAAAAAAAAGGCAAAAAATCTCATCCATGAAGGACTTCGAGAAATGGTAGGTAAATTATCTTGTAGTAATGACCAAGTTCATCCACAGCCACTGGATTGTTCTGTTGTGCAAAATGATATGCTATAGTAGAATTAGATACGTGACTTCTTTATTTAAGCAAATCCCTAGAAAGTTTTACTTAGGGGCTCCTTAAAATATCAAAAGATAGAAAGGTATTATTGTGTTGTAGATAAGAAGACAACCTCTGATTTCAAAACCAAAATCTAATGCTTGAGCACTGCTTTGCTAGCTGGATGACTTTAGGTTCATGGCTTAACATGTCCAAGTCTGTTTCCTCATCTGCCAAGGGGGTTTGCAAACGCCCTGACCTTGCAGGATGATGTAAGCTTTAAATGAGGCTCTGTGTGTTTAAAACACGACATTACGTGGCACATAGAAAGCACTAGATATTAGCTGATACGGTTTCGACATTGTTATTGATCATTTGACTAAGGTATCCTCAGACCTCAAGGAAATTAGTTGAGAAAAATCAAGTTGATAAGATAAAAGCGTTAATGCAGGAAATAAGCTTATTTTTAGATGCCTGAACGAGTACACAGGAACACTGCATAAATGAAGTGTTACGGAAGAGAGTCAGTAGGAAGAAGTGAGAAAAGTCACGTCATCTCCTGAGGTAGTTGAGACAAGAAGGGAGAAGGGTCTTCTTTTCTCAGTCTTCTTTTCTCAGAAGTGAGTGCCACGAGCCATTTCCAGGGCAGGGTCACCATGGGCAGCCCAAGACATGTCACCATCCATTAGTTTTTCTCAGAACTACTTGAAAAGTTCCTACTGTATAATTAGGGTGGCTGTGATAAGCGATTTTTAATACCTTCATCAAGATGTGTGCAGTGGTATTTTTCCAAAGATCATTTCTCTGTCATCTTAAAGGGGCAAAACTAGGGAGATAAATTGGAAAACATAAATGATTCACTAACTCTCAAAGGAGAGTTGAGATAAATATTTATATTGGTCATTTATCATCCATTTAATACTCAGGGGCTTATTCCATCTACACTTACTATGTTATCTGTTTTAACTATTCCAACTGGAGTGATTTTTCTTAGCAGCTGTAGAGGAGGTGCTAATAGCCCAGACATCTCTCCATTTTTTTTCCTCCATTTTAATCCCACATTTGCTGAGCAACTACCTCTAGTGTTTTAAGAATGTGTATTGTATTAATTTATGCACAGTGAACTTCTTTGCTGTTCACAGATTGATATGCTTACTAGACCCAGAACCTAACAGAAAATTGCCATTCTCAAGAAAGAATGGCACTTTAGGAGAGCGAGAAATTAATATAGTAGAAATCATAATATTGGGGTTATAAAAGTCACCTTTGCCCAAGATCAATTATAAATTGAAATAGGCTATAATGCAATGCATACTTACGGAGCACCTACAGTGTACTACAGAAACAGTGTACAGTGAAACATTGTCCTTAAGTTCAAGTGGGCTGTAGTCTCATCAGGGTAAAAAGCTTATAAAGTATGTGCAGTGATAGATGCATAGTAAATACCTGGAGTAGGAGGACCTACGTTGTCCAGAGTTGGTCACAAAAGTTTCACGGAGAAGGAGAAACCCAGAAATGTCATTCCCTACACAATGTTAGGTTGACCTGTCACTTACGGATGGATTCATGATGCTGCATCTCTGTCCATGGCACACAAGGTTTTAAAAATGTTGAAATTCATACATTAAATTATCTGAATGAAGTCTTAAAGAAACTTGAGTAGGATTTAGCCAGGTAAAAAAAAAGTAAAAAAGTGTGGCATAGCAAGGCATTCCAGGCCAGAGAGATGGGGTCAGCAAAGGCTTGAAGTTCAGAGATAGCAGAATGAGTACAGAAAATAAGAAAACAGTTCATCGTACCTGGAGCTTAAAGTATTAGGTGTAGAAGATAAAGCTGCCGATATAGTGATGGCAACGTAATGGAGGTCTTTGGGAGCCATTGCTTTTGGTGTCCTTCCCTGTGGGTGGCCCATTTCATTGATGCTCATCCTCTTGGATTATTATGGCCAGTGGAATGTGAACAAGACGTGAGATAGGCCACATCTGAAAGGAAGATTAAAAGCCATTCTCTGATCCCTCCATCACTCTTTTACATGTGCCTCCTATCAGAAGGCAGTCCACAACCAACATATAAATGAATGAGAAAGAGAAGTTTATTGTTGTAAGTCACTGAGATTTGTGGAGTCATTTGTTAATACAGCGAAATTTGGTTTAAGCTGAGTGTAACAGTCATGTTAGACTACTTGATGGGCAATATAAATATTTTTGTATTCACACACTTTTATTGAGTTGTAGCGTAAATAGGAATATGCAGACTTCATGAGGACAGATTGAGGAATTATAATACAAGAAGCATATTTTTATATGTTTATCAGCATATGTTTATCCTGATTAAAGAGTAGAACATTACCAGCAGTCCAGATATTCTGCATACCTATCCTTTTCATTAACATCCTCTTCCCTACACATAACCACTACCCTGATTTCTGATACCATGAATTTGTTTCAACTTTTTATAAATGTGAAACGTACATTAAATACTCTCCTGTGCCTTTGACTCAGTGTAATGTTGGTGAGACTGATTTCCATTGCATGTAGGGCACTTTATTTTATTGATATATAGTTTACTGTTTTATGAATGTATCACAATTATTTATTCTGTTGATAGGTTGTTTTAACTTTTTGATTATTACAAATAGTGCTGCTATGAATATTCATGGTTTTGGGAAAACTTATGTATGCATTTCTTTTGTGTATGTACTAAGGAATATCACAGAGTATGCCTGTGTTCAGCTTTAATAAATACTGCAGAATGGTTTTCCAAAGTGATTGTACAAATTTATATTCCAAACAACAATGTGTGAGACTTTCAGTTGCTCCGTATCCTTACCAATATTTGGCATTGGCAGTTTATTGCATTTTTAGCCAACCTAGTTGGTGTAGGAGTAGTATTTCATCTTTATTTTCATTTCCCTGGTGGCTAATAAGATTGAGAATATTTTTACATATTTATTTGCATTTGGATGTCTCCTTTTGTGAAGCATCTTTTCAAGTCTTTGGTCCATTATTTTATTGGATTTTATCTCTTATTTTTCATGAGAATTTTATACATATTCTGAAAATAAACTCTTCATCAATTACATGTTTTACATCTTAAACTTTGACTTGATTTTTTACTCTTAATAGGAATTTTGATAAGTATCAGTTCTAAATTTTAATGTAGTATAATTTCTCTGTGATTATGCTTGCTGTGTCCTGTATAAGAAATATTTGCCAATCCCATTAAGATAATATTATATATTTTCCTCAATTTATCTCAAATTGATTTTTGTGTATAGATAGAAAACTATGAATCCAGGGACACCTGGGTGACTCCATGGGCTAAGAGTCTGCCTTCAGCTCAGGTCATGATCCCAGGACCTTGGGATGGAGCCCCGCATTGGGCTCTCTGCTCAGCGGGGAGCCGGCTTCTCCCTCTCCCTCTGTCTGCCTCTCCCACTGCTTGTGTGTTCTCTCTCTCTCTCTTTCTCCCTCTCTCTCTGTCAGATAAATAAATAATATCTTTAAAAAAAAAAGAAAAAAAACTGAATCTAGATTTTTTATTGGCATGGGAATATCTAACTGACCCAGTCATATTTACCCCAAGGGTTATCTTTCACCTCTCCCTAACAGTGCTACTTTTGTCGTAAGTTAAATGTATAGCTATGTATGGATTCATGTCTGCATTCTGATGCATTGGTCTGTTTGTCAATATTGTACCATTTCTATATCTTAATTATAGAAGCTTTTAACTCTAGTTATCAGTTAGCATAAATCCACCAACTTTACTCTTAACTGTTTGAAAACTGTGGCCTTCTGCATATCCATATAATGGAATCATTTTTTCAATTTGCATATCCAAACCCGTATCTACTAAAATTTGATTATAATTGCATTATAACTGTATATCAATTGGAGGAGAATTTTCATCATAACAGTATTGAATCTTTCAATTAATGAACATGGTATGGCGTAT
The DNA here is from genome assembly GCA_028534135.1 of Potos flavus. Taxonomy (NCBI): domain Eukaryota; kingdom Metazoa; phylum Chordata; class Mammalia; order Carnivora; family Procyonidae; genus Potos; species Potos flavus. The sequence continues at coordinate 42,440,969 of CM052898.1, read as the reverse complement.
CCTTCCACTTATTTAGACCCTTAATTCTAACAATGTTCATTTTTTTGTTCTGGTTTGATTTGTAGCCATTTTCGATGTAGAGACTGTAATTTTTTTTTTCCTAGACTAACTCTCAGTTATTTGATGAAGAACTCTTTGGTGTTATTACAAGATTTTTCCTTTTTTTTTTTTTTTTTTTTTTTGGGTCGCTGGTATATAGAAACACACTTAACCACACTTGATATATGCTTCACTCAACATTTTTCTGTGCATGTGGGCATATCTGTCTGTGTATGTAGGTGTAATTATGTGTATGTAGATAAATATATATTCAATTATTAATAAATGTTTGTAGAGATACTTAAAATTTCTAGACCCACAGACCTGTCATCTGTCCATAATGACTTTTTAACTATTTTTAAACTTTTTAGTTGGAAATAATTTAAAACTCAGAAATTGCAGTAAGTATACAAAGAGCATTCATAATACTCTTTATCCAGAGTCATCTCTTACTAACATTTTATCTTATTTTATTTTCATTTTCTCTATTTCTCTTCCCTAGAAATATGTGTATAACATTTCTGTCTGGTCAAATTGAGAATAAGTAGCACATATCATGGCAATTTAGGTCTGAGTACTTCAGTGTGTATCTCCTATGAATAGGCATCATTGTCTTACCTAAGTACAATAATATAATTATCAACTTCATTTCATGTAACCTTGATAGAATATTTTTAATTTACTGATTGATTCTGATTTTGTGAATTGTCCCAATCGGGTCATTGATAGCATTTTTTTTTTCCCCTCCAGCAGAAGATCCAGTCTAATTTCGGGAAAACATATGGCCTCCCTCTCTCTCTAGCCTCTTCTAACATGGAATATTTTCATAACATTTGTCTTTTATGACTTAGACAGTTTTTAAGGATGTAGCTCTTACTTGATGTAACAGTTTTTCTCATTGATGTTTTTTCATGATTCGATTCAGGTTACATAAGAGAAGTTGTATGCTTCTTACAGTATCACATCTGGAGGCACACGGTGTTCATGTGCCTCTTGCTGGTAATGTTAATTTTGATCATCTTGTCAAGAACAGGAATGCAATTTTTCCACAGGACAGTTACTGGTGTTTCACTTTTAGCTTCTAAGATTTATTTAGGGAGACACTTTAAGGTCATTCAGATAGTCTGATCCTTGTCAAAAGTTTCCTGTGTTTCTCACCTGAATCAGACTTGTCTATAAAAGTTGAAAAGTAGTAATTTTTTATTTCTAGCATTTTCTCCATATTTACCAATTAATGTTTGGTGTTCAACATTCCAGAGTGTGAAAGAGCCCTCCCTTCTCCTCCATTTATTTATGCATTTATCTGTCTAGGTATCATCATTTAGACTTAAAAATTCTCATTCTTTCATTGGCTTATAATTTATTACTGTATTTAATTATTTTGGTACTCAAATTATTCCAGATTTGGTCAGTAGGAGTACCTCCAACCTCTGTTTTGTCTAAGCTCCCCAGTGTCCTCTACTGATTGTTTTCTACATCCACAACCTTGCTCTGACAGGTGAAAAGAGAAATTCTGCTGGCTTTCTTTTCTTCTCTACTTACAGGTAATCATAATTACAATAAAGATGTCTGTTTCCTGGTAAAATTGAAGGCGAAGCTCATGTGTGATTTGTGTTCTTGATTATTAAGGTCTTTTTTGGTGGGGTATGGGAAAGTTTCCAAGTCCAGCAGCTTCTACTTTTCTCCAAATTTGTAGGTACAACATTTAAAATATATCCAATAATGACTATTTTATTTTTCCAACTTTTAATCTATTTATTTTATTTTCTGTACTACATTCAAATAACAGTGTTAACTAAGCATGATGATATCAAATGTTCTTGTTTCATCCAACCTTAAAAAGGAAGATGCAAATATTTCCTCATTAAAGTTTCTCGTAAGTTTTTGGTGGATATTCATAATTAGGTCCCTAAAGTATCTGATCCAATTAAGTAGCCATTTGAACTTTGAAGTTCTCTTTCTGGCAATATTATTATTATCATTATTATTATTACTATAATTTTCCTGATTTACTCTTTTTTTCTAGATATAATTTTACTCAGGTTGTCCATTTCTTCTTTGTCAATGTTAGTAAACTTAATTTTTCTAAGATTTTTCCTTTTAATTGACATGTTCAAACTCATCCTAAATGTATAATTACTCATCCCAGGGTTTATAAATTTCATAAGTTTTTTCAAAGAACCAATTTTTTATTTATTGATAATTTCTATTGTACTTTCATTTTCTATTTCGTTAATTCCTCCTCTAAAGTCTCTTACTTCCTCCATATCTACTGTCTTGGGTTTCAGTTGCTATTTCTTTGTTTCTTGAAATAAATGCTCAACTCCCAAATTTTCAGTGTTTGCTCTTTTTAAATATATGCCTCTACAGTTATAAATTTTGTCTGGACCATGTTTTAATTGAGTCCCATAACTCCTAGTTAGTTGTATATTTGTCATTAAATCCAAAATACCATCTCATTTACATTACAATTTCTCATGTGAGCCATAGATTTAGAAGTGATTAATTTCCAAAGCTGGGAATATTCTAGTTAGCTTTTTATTCTTGATTTCTTTTCAGTTACATAGTGGCTAAGACAGCTTTCAGTATCACTTAAATTCTCTAAAATTTGTTGTGATTTTCTTTTTGGCATAATATAGGATTGATTTTGGTAAAATATTTCCTGTTTTCTTGAAAAATACGTTCTATGGTTGTCCAGTACAGTATTTTTATGTCAATTAGGTCAATTTTAGTAATTGTTATTTTCAAATTTATATCTTTATATTTTTTTCCATATTCTATCACTCAGGCTAGCATATTGAAATACCCTTCTCTGATTGCAGATTTGTCCCTTTCTCCTTTAGTTCTGTCAATTTTTGTTTTTCATATTTTGAGGTAAGATTGTCACTGCCAAAAAATAACAACAGAACAGTTGTTTTATCATCATTGTGATTGAATCTGTTCTCATCATACACTATCCCCATTGGCTGTAGTAATATTTTTTAGTCTTAAAGTTTATGTGGGAGTTGTGTAAATTCATGAGGTTTCTTTTTGTTAGTAACTTAGTGTGCATAACAAAATACCATAAACTGGGTCTCTTTAAACAATACTACATTACTTGCTCACGTTTATGAAAACTGGAGCTGGTGTCAGGTTAGGGCTCTCTCCTTTTGTTACAGTTGGCAGCCTTTTCTCTATGCCCTCACATAGCCTTCCCTGGATGCATGTATGTGGAGAGAGATCTCTCTCTTCCTCTTAAAAGGCCACCACACCAGGATTGTCAGATTAGTGTCCTACCCTATGACCTCATTTAACCTTAATAATCTTCTAAAAGCTCTATAGTTAAAAGCGTTCACATTATGGGTTAGGCTTCAGCCTTTGAATTTTGTGGGGACATGATTGAGTCCATAGCAGTTAATGTCATGTAATAGATCATTTTCATACTTTAATTTTCAAACTTGCCACATCCTTGTGTTTATTATGTGTCTGTTTAAAGAGCATAGAATTGAGTTTAATTTTTCAAATCGGTAGTATTTAGTCTGGCAGGATTTGTCTTTTTTTTTGGGTAAAAGATTTATTTGAGAGAGCAAGCATGAGCAGGAGGGGTAGAGGGAGAGGAAGAGAGAATCCAAAGCAAACTCCATACTCAGCATGGATGGAGCCCAACACAGGGTCGATCTCACGACCCCTAGATCACGACCTGAGCTGAAACCAGGAGTTGGACAGTTAAGTGACTGTGCCACCCAGGCGCCCCAATATTTGTCTTTTAACTAAAATATTTAATTTATTTACATTTAAAGTAAATACTTAGACATTGAAGTAAATCTGTAATTTTACCATTTATTTTCAGTGTTTACCACATATTCTATATTCCTTTTTTTCTCATTTCGTATTATTCAAGTAGGTTTTTACCATTTTACCTATTTCCCTCACTAGCATATTATGTCACTTGCTATTTTTTAGTGGTAACTCTAGAGCACAGAATATGCATACTTGTCTCTTTAAACTGTGTGTAAATTGGTATGTTTACCGTTTCCTAGGAAATGTAAGAACCTTATATTTCAAAGTCATTTAACCCTGGTCACCTTTTGTGTATTAATGATTTTAATTTTGTATGTGCATTAAACTCCCCATGTTATATTAGTTTTATACAATCTTTGTTTAGATTTATTCACTTATTTTTCTTTCTGCTTGCCTTCCCATTCGAGCACCTTCTTTAACTATTTCTTTTGGTGCTTGTTTGTCAGTAAGAAATTTCCTCTCCTTAATTGTTTGAAAATAGTGTTATTTTTCCATTTTTGATGGATATTTTTGTGGGGTATGAAATTCTACTTTGGATGTTATTTCCTTTCACCATTTTGAACATATTCCATTGTCTTCCTGTTATTTCTCTTGTGAATCAGCTCCTTTTCTTGTTGCTCCTTTGAAGGTAATCAGGGGTGGTATTCTTAAGATGAATCTCTTGTTTTCTTTGCCTTTCAGTATTTTTACTATGAGGTCCTAAGGGGTAGATATCTATATATAGATATTTAGATATATTTATTTATATGTCTAAATATCTATATAGATAGATATATTTAGCTTAGTGATTGCACTGATGCTTGAATTTGGGGCTTAACGCCTTTCTTCCATTTTGGAAAATACTTTGTCAACATCACTTCGTGTATTGTTTCTGCAAAGTTCCCTGTCTTCACTCCTTCTGGGAAGTCTAATAACAAATATATTCTATTTTTCAGTGAATCTCAATATGGCTTTTAATCTTTTTTCATCTTTAAAAAATCTCCTAATTGCTTTAGTCTTACTATTTCCTACTGACCAACCTCCCAATTTACAAATTCTCTCTTCAACTGAACTTCAGTTAACATATTTTTCAATTGTATGATGATTTCCATTTGTTTTTTTTTTAATAGACTCCAGTTGTCTCCTGAAATTACTTATCATATCTTCTAATGTTATGGACTGATAGCTATTTTAAAATTTTTTGTCTGATAGCTCCAGTATCTGAGTCTCTTATGAGCATTTTATTTTATTTTAAACCATTTCTTTTTCTTTTTCTTTTTGACATTTAGACTTGCCTCCTGTTAAGTTGAATGATACATTTTTTTTTAAATTTACTGAATGTCAAATATTTTGTGTGAAGAATTGCAGAGATGGTTCGATGATCTGATGATGTTATCTTCCTTGAGATAAGATTTAATTTTGCTTCTAGCAATCAGTTGAGCTAAGGATATACCACTTGAATATATTTTGGAGTTGAGTCAATTTCACCTTGGTTTGGTCATCGTGAATGTTAGTCTGTTTCTACTTAGCCCTTATTTTGTTGGTGTACTCCTTTCAGATATCCCACCTGAAATGTTTTCCTGGGCTCCTTATTATTGCTGTCCCTTAAACTCCAATTTTTGTTCCCCAGCTCCCTAGGATTACCTGATGTTCACTTCAGTCTCTCAGCTACTGCTTTATACCCTTGTTGTTATCTTGTATCTTTATGTCTCTTTTAGTATCTGCTGCTCCTATTATTGACTTGCATACTGCCAAGCCGAATTGGCAAATGCCTGAGGCAACAAGCTGTCTCCAGTGTCAGGTTCATCTCCATGCTTGTCTTCTCTGCAGATCTTGACACCTGCATGTTCACTGCTTTGGCTGTTCTTTAATACCTTCAAATAGATTATTTAAAAAAAAAAGTTTTTATCCAGAATTTCTGCTTGTTTTCAGTGGGATAATTGGTCTATTCCAATCTAGTCTGGTAAAGATGAAAGAATTGTGTACCATATTCTTGTGGAGGATTTTAAGCCCATTAATTCATAGCATGCTATCAGATCATCAATTCAGAAAAGATTAAGGAAGACAAAATTTGGAGCATAAAAGTACAACCAAGATCAGGTAGAAGTCTTCACAGAAAGTCACATTGCGTTTAAATTCATCAGAAGTGTTTTTCTTTAAAGCAAGTAATTAAAACCATTTAAAAAGTGAAATTTCCCCTTGTAGTTGAATAGTGCCTTATTTTTATCAATCTTGAGGATTTAGATTTTTTTTTTTTTTTTAAGTGAAGCACACCTGTTATTTTTCTGGCTATTCTTCTTGGTTACCATTCAAGGTTTTAGAAATCTTTTTGAGTAAGCAGAGAGCCTGGTGTTAAAAAAAA
>CM052898.1:42417288-42434309 GCA_028534135.1 Potos flavus | reverse complement strand
AAAAAAAAAAGACCTCAGAATTGTGTACAAATGGGCTTATGCCAGTTCTCAGCAGTGTTGCTGAGAATGGAAGGGCTGACTTAGAGGGAGCTGACCCTGAGGAATTAGCTCCTATGGCACAGGTAGACTGGGGGCAAGAGAGAGGGAAGGGAGTGGCAGGGGTCCTACACAGAATTCAAGAGAGAGCACTGCACTGTGTGACATGATCAGGTGTGCACTTTATATTCCCATTTCAAAGAACTGAAAGGGATAAATGACATGTCTTTTCTAAAGCCCTCTAAAAATCACTTTGGGCTTGTATGTTCCTCGTAAGTAAAATATATAATATCACAAGCATGTCTTTAGGTTTGTTGTTGTTGTTGTTTTTCCAACCAAGTACATCTCTCTGTCACCTATTTTTCCTGTCTTTCTCAGCTGGTTTATTACTATTCTGGCTTTCAACACTATTTTTTTATTTTTAAGGTGATTTTTTTGTGGAACATCTCTTGAGGATTTTGCCCTTCTCTTTCTGGATTTATCAGCTATCTGCTGATAGCTTGGGCGCACCCATTTCTCTTACTTTATTCTTCTATTTCAAGCTGTGTTTTATTAGAAGATTTCTTTTCAGTATCCCATCTGGCCATCTTGTGTGTCAAGTGGCATCTTTGTTGTCTTAGATTTTTTTTTTTTTTCTCCAGCCAGTCAGTACACATTTGCTTCGATGTCAGCTCTGAAACCTGTTCTTATGTCATCTGTCCTGACAGTTACACTGAGGGTTTTTTTGTTGAGATTTGTAGGACAAAACCTGTTGACAGTTAATATGTTTCTGCATTCTCACAGAAATCTCCACCTCTTGACAGATTGACCCACCTTTTTTTTTTTAACCCAGGGTGCAACAACTCTATGATGTATGAAAATAAATCAAGGCATGCATTCTACCAGTTTCCATCTACTAATTTAAAGGAAGTTGAATATAATGCAAAGGGAAGTAACTATTTTCCTGAAGTACTGATGACTTATATACATACAGAATTATTGTTCAAAAAAAGTTTATTTTAAATTCTTTCTTAGTGACAATAGTATTAAAGGATAATTTTCACATGCAAAACAGTAAACATGAATACATTAAAGATTTTACTTAGCTTATGATTAGAGAATGAATCAGACATTTTTTATAACAGGCTCACAGGAGATGTCTAAGAAGTACAAATGTATGTGAAGTAGGAGAAGATTGAAATGAGAGTGCAAATGAACACCAAACAGGTTTTGTTTTTGTTTCTGTTTTTTGATCCATAGGAAAAGAACGAAGTCAACTGCACCTCTACCAAATAATGTATTTGTGAGTCCTTCAGTCCAGTTTTTCAGTGCTACCAGTTATATCTAACTTGCAGAGCTATAATGGAGTTCAAGGGCAATGGAAGGCTAAAAGCAGATAACCCAGAGGAGTATGGTCAAAACATTGCAGTGTTTTCTGTTAGAGAGTCCAGTAATCTTTTTGGAATTCCCAAATGTCCTTACAGAAATATCATTCGTAAAAAGCTTGATGGCTTGCAAAACGCTTACAAATATATGCTTTTGAGCATCACCTCAAACTTGTCAGGCAGGTTGGTGATATGTTTTCATAGTTGACCTCAGGGAGGTAAGCTATGAAAGCACATAGTGTGGTACAGGTAGGTGTTCACAAATCTGTACTGTTCTTAGGGATGCAGGTTGGTGGCGGTTAAGAGCAAGGACTCCAGAATCACGTGGGTTGTGTCTCAATTTTCTCATCTACACAATGGGGACAAAATAATGCCAATGTTATGGAGTTATCATGAGGAGTAAAAGAGTTCATTTGTAGAAGGTGCTGCGAATAGGGACTGGCTCAGTAAATTCTGTCTTTGTTGTTAGCATTGCTTGGTGTTCACCTATCACAGACGAGGTCTAAAAAGGTCTAAAAATGGTACTTGGGTCCTCTGCCTCCAAACCCATGTGCATCCTTTGCAAAGATGATGCATTGTGAAGGGTGACGTATTTTCAAATTTTCAGATTTGACAGGGTTTTGGGTTTTTTTCCCCCCATTTTGGGGATCAAGCTGGTTTGCAGAGAGCAGGTTTCCTATTTGAATCTGGGAAAGTTGAGTGGTACTTGAGTAAATATTCCCCTCTGACTCTCCTTTCATCTTGCAGGCTGGATGAGTACTTGATTTACTGTATTCAGCCAAATCTGAGCTGTGCTAATGCCCAGTCTTTAGCACTCGATGTCTACTTGAATGGAATCTGAAAATAAATATTTCTGAGCTCTCAGACTGATGTTTCAGTGGCATTAGGAAGCCTGGCAAGAGCACAATAGAAATGCCAGTGTCAGGTCTTGGTGATGAGCATAGGAAGTGCTTGCTTACAGCAATTCTATGAAGTGAGGGTCATGTCTGTTTATGGATAAGAACAAATGTGGCCTGGCGAATAATTAACCGAGCAAAGCTTGGGTTTTTAGTGCTGGTCTGACTTTAGTATAGGACTCTCTGGGCTCTCCTGCCTTCTGCTCAGAGTGGGTCCTATGGTACAGTAGATTACATCTAGGAAGGCTAGTAAGGCTAAAGAGTAAGACAAGCGGCCAGTAACTGAACCTATTTCATAGAGTAACAGGCTTACCTGTTGGCAGTGGGACTAGAACTTTGGTGAAAGAGTAGGCTTTGGTGCTGATTCTTTTAAACATTGAACTGGAGCTCCTGAAATCCTCCTGGATCAGGAATTGACAAGGATTGGTGTGGCACTAAAGCCGTGAGAAGGACCCACATGGCCTCAGCGAAGTTGGTCAGAGGACTGGGAAACTTCTAGAACCAGTGCTGTTACAATTTTTGTAATGATAGGAGTGGGGAGTTCCCCTGAGTCCGCAATTCACCCAGCCCCAAGGATAGAGCTCAGCAGAGGTCACCATTATGGTGAAAGGAAAGCCCCCTAGTATCTTGGCTTTTAGAGCTCTGTTGCTTCTTTCATGGGAGTTGGGGGCAAGGAAACCGATGTAAGAATTTCTTTTTCTGAAAGCGTGTGTTATCCTATACAGACATCACAGAAAATATCTCACATTATCACAGCTGGGGCTCAAATATGGTGTGTTTTTGATTCCAAACCTTTGTGTATCTCCCTTCAACATTCTGTCCACCTGTTTAGTTGCCTACGGCTGCAGTAACAAAATACCACACATAGGCTGGCTTGAAAAACAAACAAAAAACCAAAAATGTGTTCTCCCAGTGGTAGAAGCTAGAAGTCCAAAATCGAAATGTTAGCAGATCCATGCTTCCTTTGAAGGCTGCTGGTGAGGATCGGACTTACAGAAACCCCAGATGTTCCTTGGTCTGTGGCAGCACACCTCAGTCTCTGCCCCTTTCTTTACATTACTACCTTTTCTCTGTGTCCATGTCTTCACAAGGCATTCGTGTGTGTGTGTGTGTGTGTGTTTCCAGATATCCCTCTCCCTATAAGGACAGCAATCATATTAGATGAGGGTCCATTCTAATGACTTCATGTTAACTTGGTTACATCAGCAAAGACCCTATTTCCAGTTAGGGTCACATTCACAGTTACCTGGGGTTAGGACTTCAACATACCATTTTGGGGAATAGAGTTTAACCCATAACAACACCTATTCTTTTCTCTGGCTCCTCTTCATTTTCCAGGCCTCATGTTTTCTCATCTGGTAATTATTTGTTATTTTGTCTGTGCATCCATCCTTCCAGTAAAATATATATATATATATATATATATACACACACACACACACACTAGTGATGGCCTACTGTGTGTTAGGCATTGAGCCCGCAATGGTGCATACAAGCACTGGTACATAAACTCAAAGAGACACAAAAACAAGTAAACAGATGGATAAAAGAATCAAACCACACTTAGTGTTATGAAGAAGGGAGATAGGGGTTGAGGCAGGGGAGGAGGGGAGGAGGTGGTTCTCCAGGGCAGTCCAGGATGGTTTCCTGGAGGAGGTGACAGGTGCAATGAGACTGAAAGGACAAGAAGTGATGTCTGTGCAAAGCCTGACAAGAGTGGTGCTGGCTAAAGGAAGAATGAGCACTAAGGGCCTGAGGCAGGGACCAGCTTGGTACATTTGAGGAGCAGAGAGGTGAGGAGTGTGGCCTGGGACTTGGGGTAGAACAAAAGCCAGAGTTGGAGATTTCAGGCAGAGGACAGATCTTGCAGAGCCATGGAGGGAAATTTGAATTTTAACTTAAGTTAGCAGCTGACCAATATCATAAAACCAACAACACACTAATAATCATCAGAATTTCTTATTATTGGCTCTGTGCTAGGTGTGCAACTGGGTACTTCTCACAGATCTCCCATATGTCCTCTCATCCTCACCACAAACCTGCAAAGGAGATATTTTGAGAGTTCTTAGAGTATTGGTCCACTCCTCTGTATATGGAGCACAAAACCTCTTCTAGGCAAAATGCTCGGCCTTTTGGGGATGTGTTGATGGTCCCTGCCCTCGCGTTACGTACAGTCTAGTAAGGACATCTGTTAGCCGGTGACCACACCAGTAGCCTGATGACAGGCCTGCAGCCTCCTACCCACTCTGGGCTTCACTGTCCTCCATGTGTCAAGTCGGGAAGTCACAGTCTCCTCCTTACAGGGTTATGGTGATGGGCAGCTGCCCACAGTGCACACAAGGTAAAAGACAGCAAGACTCTCAGGAAAGAGGAAATGAAAAGTCTGTGCAGAAGTGGGTGAGCTGAGCCTTGGAAGAACAGTGACATTCCTCAGGCAGACCAAGAAGGGAATGACAAAAATCTGATTGCTGTTACGCCTAACATGTTACGGTCCTTATTATTAAAATTAAACTTGAGAAACCAGTGTGCCTGCAGTCTTGATGGAAAGAGGTTATCTGCTGTAATTTGACTTCTAAACTTTGTGTAATCCTTGGCAAGAAGTGTGTTAGGAGACCCCTTACTGGTCACGATTCTGCATCTAATTTTAGTAAAAATGAGAGGGCTGTAGTAAATAGAGGCCCATTCAAGACTTTCTGTTTCCAAGATTGTAGGGTTGTATTTTCTTTTCTTTCTTTCTTTTTCCCTTTTTTCTTTTTTTTAAAGGCATATGTCAACTTGCCCTCTAGTGACATTATTTTGTATTTCACTCAAATTCAGAAAGTAAGTTTCACGCCAGCCGGCTTCTCCACAAAATAATTTGCTGTTTATAAGATGAAAGCCTGTTGTGTATGTAACTACCAAAGGCATAGGAAACAGTGACCTCTGTGAAGTGTCTGTTGTGGGACAGTAAGATGCCTGCCAGATGTCAAGAGGGATCATCACTGGCAGATAATAGCCCAGGACTCTAGGCAAGTTGCTTACATTCAGGTTATGGTCTCCTCACCCCTGAAATGAGTTTACCAGGGTGGTGTGTATTTACTTCTCTTTCCCCTGCCAGGATGTAAGCTCCACGAGAGGGGAAGTTTCGCTTGCTTCGCTACCAATCCCCAGTCCACAGAGCAGTGCCCCGCGTGTAGGAGGCACTTCATAAGTGTGGTGGAAGAAGGAATGGACGGTGACAAGTGTGAAGCTTGAAAGCCATCAGTTACAGAAATCCCTAGTTGTTTGGTCAGGCAGTTCATGTGTGCTTAACTACATGACGGTGTCCTTCCTTCTCTGGCTTTTATTCCTTGCTTTTATTTTATCTTGATTAGGTTTATTCCTCTGGGCTGTTTTCTTGTGGTGTTTTCTTCGATCATTCTGAGCAAAAATTTAGAAGAGGAATAGAGAAGACAGAGTCAAGGATGGGACTAGTTTAGGTCTGAAAGATGAGACAATTAGCGGAGTCTTCCTTTCTGGTTGATGACATACTATGTTTAACCCTTTCCTGTAAATCATCCATTTATTTATCTCTGTAAGGCGCTTTGGTGCTAAATCATAGGTACATGGCACATGATGAATCCTAGAAATTTAACTGGGTCTGTCTCGTAGCTTTTCACTGTTCAGTGTACATTAACTCAGCAATATCCCGGGCTTTCAGAAAGGATGTTAGCTGGTTTGTTTTTTTTTCCCCCCAGTAATCCTATTCATAATTGTTTTCTTCCTTTCACCAAGGGTTTACTGCTCACTTCTGCTTTGAAAGACAGGACCTGGGAGGCCACAGAGATGAAAGAAATGTGATCACACTTTTCCCTGCTGGCAGCAGAACATGCTCGCTACTTACACTTGAAAAAGCATCATCATCTTCAAGTGCCTTTTAGAAGCATTCGTGCTCTGGAATAAGGGTGAGCCCGGAGAGGAAGGAGGCAATTCTTAATGTGCTTTTTAAAGTATTAAGAGTCAAAATCCTTCTTTAAACAGTCAACCCCTTGGAGAGAAGAGAACACGTTTTTAAAGTTCCTACCCAGCATCTTAAACCTTTCGGAGTTCTATCAAGTCGGAGATGATAGTGAAAAGATACCCTTTGAGAGGTAGGGGTGAAGAATCGATATGGGTTTATCCTTTTGCTCCATGACATTCTTCTGTGCAGAAACAAGTAATGCTTCCCAGGGGGCAGAGGATGAAGTCCAAACTTCTTAACCTTGCATTTAAAGGCTTCTAGAGCCCAGCACCAATTTGTCTTTTTGAGCCCATCTTCTAGTACCTTTTTATGGTGTTCCAGTCCAATTGTCCTTCCCACTGGCCTCCAGCTATGCTTTGTGCTTTCAAAATTTACTTTTTTTTTTTTTTTTTTGGTTAGGGAAAGATAAGAGTTATGATTTTTGGAGGAGTAATCTGAAAAGTACAAAACAGGAGATAGCATTCATAGTTCTACTCTTCAGAATTAATCCTTCTTGGTAGTTGTCATATTGCTTCTAGTTCTTAAAGGTGTCCATGTATAATTACTGTGTTTATAATTTTTGTTTTTTAAAAACTACAGAAGTGATGAATCAGTTAATCAAACCTGATTCCCTCTCACCCTCACCAGAGGTAACTTTTGGTTTCAGTGCATAAGGTTAACTTAGTACATGGGGTTTTTCTACATTTATTTTAGTTATATAGCATCATATGGTGTGTATTATTCCATAATTTTCTTTTCTCCCTCAACCATATTTGTTGATATCTCTCCAGGTTGTTCCGAGTAGTTTAAATTCATTGCCATTATTTTCATATTTTTGCAAAGCTGCAGAGGAGATGAATATAATATTTCATACAAATGTATAAGGATTTCTCTTGTGTGTCCAGCAGTGGTGATGCAGGGTCATCGTATGTACGCAAGTGTTGATGGAACTGCTACCTCTCCCTGTCCTTTTACTCGTTTACATGCCTAAATAGAGTGAGTGAAGAGCATTTCTCAGATACTCTTTCTTTCTCTTCTCCCTTAAATTTCACAAGTGTAGGATTCCCTTTATCCTCTTCCTGTTTTGTGGATACCTAATCTGTTTATCCAGATTCAATTGACATAACGTATATTGGATAGTCTTCTCATTTGACATTTACTGTTGATTTTGACTATTTTTGCTTTACTCTTCATGTCTCTGCCAGAGTGAGTAAATGAGCTTAGAAGGCACATGGCCTGCACACTCCTTTGTATTCTGTAGAATTAGTCTCAGGTCCATGGTGAGTGCCCTGTAGAGCAAAGTCTAGTCTTTCTTGAAGCTTAGGTACTGAAGTCAGTTGAAAAGTGAACATCCAGGATAGTCAAAATCACCCTTGTTTTTTTTAATTGCCCACAATTTGCTATCTCAACGTATGCTCACTCAGCCAATTTTTTTCCTACTGCATTTAACCCCATCAACACTTCTTCTTTGTTTGATCAACAGATGCAGGTGACAGACCCCTTGTATGATAAATATACATTGTAATTTTTAAACACATTTCACCTAGCATGTGACATACACATGTTTCTCTGGGGAGAGGCATGCAGGAAATGTAACTGACAGTGGATATAGTAGATAACCTCTCATCTCATCCTTCTCGTGGGACATTTATGCTTGTGGACCAGATCAGAAGGAATCACCTGCCTCCGCTTCATCTCTCCCACACCCCAACACACACACCTGTACTTGGTATGCTTTGCCTTATGACCTCACCAAATATGATAAATAATGCTTGGATAAAGCAGGTATTCAGCACAATGACAGGTGAAGATAAGCTCCTGCTTCCCTGGTCTTGCCCTGCAGAGAGAACAAAATGAGACCAAATCCAGCAAATAAGGCAATAGGGTAGCTTTTCTGTAATCAATCTCCTAACACTCCCTGGGATTTGACAGAGATAATTAGGTCCCAAACACTTTTCTAAAGGTCATTTATACTCTGCTGTTGTGGGGACCATTTTATCTCAAAGTTCCTGGATACAACCCTGGTAGGGAGTTAGTAATAGAGGAAAAATTGCCTTGAATATGTACAGGCGTATTCTTCTGTGCCTCAGGCACACATAGACCTAATTTGTTCTTGCAGTACGTGAGATTGCTCATTGATTGTTTTAAAACACAGGTTTTATGTTTATTTAGATATGGGAAGGCCCATAGATCAGGAGATGACTCCTTTGAAAAGATAATTTGTTGCTCACAGAGGAGGGAGCACACCAGGCCATGAGGGTCCACATTGGGAAGGACTGGGAGGGACAGATCAGGAGGCAGAGGGATTTGGAGAAACTGTGCTGGAGCCTTTATTTTATTTTATTGTGGTTTTTGTGAGAAGGAAGGAATGAGGCACAATAAGCAAGATTTAAATTGGCTAGGCAGAGTAATTTCAGTGGGCTCTGGAGTATAGAGGTCATCCCTAGTAGTCTGACTCCTGCCCTGGGATAATTACAGCAGGTGGATAGTGGCCTGGGTGTGATAGCCTCTGAGGAGGTGGCAGGGGTGCAGGCTCTGGGTGGGTTTGTTTGCATATGAAAAGTGAGCTTGCCAGTGAGTTCTTTGCTGTCTTAGGGAATTGCTGCCCTGGGAGAGTCAGCAAGGCCCCAGTCGCAAAAGCATTAGAATAAAGAAAATAAAGAAAGCTAATTAATACAATGTTAATACAATGACGTTCTTCATGGAGATATTTCCCTAGGTGTGACTTGGTCTCAGGTATCCACATACTGTGTGACCTTCTATGAAGGATGCAGTAAGCCGTCAGTAATGGAGCCGTGCAAAATGCCACAAATCTGGATGTCAGCAATAGAGATGTGGGAAAAGCTACTGGGGTAGGCAAGCATCCTGAGTCCTACATGTGTCCTTCAAGTTTACTCCCTTTCCAAACTGTCCCTAAGACTAAACTCTTAAAATGTTATCAGGGGTGTGGGTGGCTCAGTAGGTTAAGAGTCTGCCTTCTGCTCAGGTCATGATTGCAGGGTCATCCCTGCTGAGCAGGGAGCCTGCTTCTCTCTCTACCCTTCCCCTCTGCTCATGATCTCTCTCTCTGTCTCTCTCTCAAATAAATAAATAAAATCTTTAAAAAAATAAAATGTTATCACTTGCTCCCTGTTTAAAAAAAAAAAATGGTTTAGTCTGCAAATGTGTGTTATTTTGTTACCTCTCTGTATTAAGGTATTTACAGTTTGAATGCAAAACCAACTGATCTTTGCCCCCAAATTGACTTCCTCTCTTGCGGTCCAGAGATTTGTAAAATGACATTACCATCTGCCCAGAGAGCCAACACAGTAATTTGAGAAACACCTTTGACCCTTCCCACCCTTTCCATTCTTCATGTGATTCCTCACTATGTGCTATTATTGTCCCTAAGTCTTTCTCTTATCCATACGTCTGTGTCTTTCTTCTCCATTGGCTGACTTCAGGATCACTTCTTTTCTTGTCTGGCTCCTTATAGCTTCTTGATAGTCCCTTCTCTTCTCAGGAAAAAGAAAAGAAAGCACAGTCCACCAAGATTAGGAATAAAATTAGGACATTACTTTCAACCCTACAGATATCAATAGAATAAGAAAAATCCTCTGAAGAAAATTGATGCTAACAAATTAGACAATTTAGACAAAATAGAAAATTTCCTAGAAAGACAAAACTTAACAAAACTGTCTCAAGAAGAAAATAGAAAAGCTGAATTGACTCTTATCAAATAAAGGCACTGAATCAGGGGGAAAAAAACCTTTCCACAAATAAAAGTCTAGGACCAGATGGCTTATCTGTTGAATTCTATCATTTTTTTCTTTCTTAAGGAAGAATCCTAATCCTGTACAAACTTTTTCAGAAAGAAAAAGAGGAGGGAACACTTCTCAGCTCATTGAGAAGGCAAAATTAAGTCATCACAAGAAAAGAGCTACAGGCCAATATCCCTCATGAACATAGGCAAAAATTCTTAACAAAATTAGCAAATCAAAGCTAGCAATATATAAAAAGGTCTGTATACCATGACTAAATGAGTTTATGTAAAGAATATAAGGTTGATTGAACATGTGAAAGTCAATTAATGTATTATAGTATACTCATAAAGAACAGAAACACATAATCTCAATACATACAGAAAAGGCACTTGAAAAAAAAACCTAACACCTATTCATGGTAAGAGGAAAAAAAAAATCTCAACAAACTTTGTAGAGAGATCCTTCAAAGTGATAAAGGATGTCTATGAAAAGACCCTAGCTAACACATTTTTTAATGATAAAAAATGGAATCCTTCCCCTTAAGTTCAGGAACAAATAAGGCTTTCCATCCTGCCCTCTTCTGCTAAATGGTGAACTGGAGGATCTAGTCAGTGCCAAAGGCAAGAAGACATAATTAAAGCCATACAGTTTGGAGGAAGACTGCTAAGGAATCTACCAAATGGCTAAATAAGCAAGCTTAACAAGATAGCAAGATTCTAGATGTGTACACAAAACTACTGTATCTCCATACACCAACAAAAAAATCCAATCTAAAAATGAAATCAACAGTGCAATTCACAATCATCTCAAAACGAACAAACTAAATAACAATGATTTAAAAAAAATAAATAAGCACAAGACCCATACACTAAAAACTTCAAAACATTGCACAAAGAAATTAAGGAAGATCTAAATAAATACAGAGACATACCACGTTTATGGATTGAAGTACTCAATGGTGTTAACATGTAATTCCCAAATTTATGTATGGATTCAATGCAACCCCTATCAAAATCCTATCAGGCTATTGCTGACTAGAATATGTCTTGGAGTTGATTATTTTTGGGTAAATTTAACTGGTACCCTGTATGCTCTTTTGATATGTAGATTTGAATCCCATATTTCTGGGAAAAAGTTTCTTATATTAGTGTTTTGAATATTCATTCTGTCCCATTGTTTGTGTTTTTGTTCTTCTTCAGGATCAATTTAAGTATTCAACTTTGTCAACTCGTTATATCTTTATATTTTTTCTCAGCACAAACATCAGTCAAACTCGCCCCCAAATATCCCTCCTAACTGGAGTTAGTTAGCCTGAATGTGGACTCGCCTCTGATGTTTCTTTGTTTACATGTTCTTTCTCATTTGTAAATGGCCATCCTAAGGAAGGGTCCCAGGGCAACTAGGGATGCTATTTAAGCCTTTCTTGAAAGTATTACTCTGCTAGGTCTGCCATAACAAAGTGCCATGGAGTGGGTGGCTTAAACCACAGAGATTTATTTTCTCATAGTTCTGGAGGCTGAAAGTCCAACATCAAGGTATTGGCAAAGTTCCCATTCCCTGAGCCTTCTCACTGTGTCCTCGTATGGCTTTTTCTTGCATCCCTGGTGTTTCTTCCTCGTCTTTAAGGACCCTAGTCCTACAGGACTAGGATCCCACTTTTATGACCTCATCTAACCTTAAATACCCCCTTAAAGGACCTTTATCCAAATACAGTCACATCAGAGATTGGGTTTTAATATATGAATTTGGGGGCATACAAGCAATTCAGTCCATAATACTGAAGACACACCTTTTCTGGTAATACCCCAGTTGTGTTTCTGTCTCTCTTGCTTCTGTGATCAAAAGAACCCTTGAGTGCATCTCCTTGCCTTGTTATTCCTCATAAGGGTTTATCAGCTTTACCCTAAATAGCCAACAATTATCCTTCTCTTACTATGTTCTTTTGAACATCATAAATTTCCAATATGTTAAATCATTTCTGTTACTGTGGTTTTGATTGCCGGCATTTCCTTTAGATTCTTTGTTAATGTTTTCATCTCTCTGTTCTCATTCTCCATCTGTTCTCACATATTGTCTACTTTTTCTATTAGAGCCCTTGTCATACTCATCAATATTTAAAATTCTCTGATAATTCCAACATCTGTGTCACATCTGAGACTGATCCTGATGTTTGCTTCATTTTTTCTTGTCTGTTGGCATGCCTTGTAATTTTTTGAAATCCAGAAATATTTTATTGAGCACCAGAAATTGAAGGCATTAGATTTCTTATGTGATGTATTATGTTAATCTGACTAGTTGTAGGGCTGAGTTGAATGCTTCTTCACCTGTAAGAGTGCTGGAGGATTGACGTTCCCCAAGTGTCCCTGTTTAGGTCTTGAGCTTCCCTAATTCCAGCCCCTCAGACTGTGAGTCTTGCAGTTCTTTCACCCATAATACGGTATGGTTAAGTTGGAGTCCTATTGTTGTGGTAATAAGGTGTGGGGAAGGGCAGCATTCTTTAATCTTCCTTTGAAGTCTAGTCTTTTAGTGAGCCCATGTCCCTGGGCTGTGACTTTCTCAAGTGTTCATTCAGTGATCTAGCTTTTATCCCCACCCTACACCCACTCCCTTCTCTGATAGAGTTGTATACCAATTTCCTTGAATCCGTGATCCATGTTTACTTAAGTTTTTTGCCCCTCTAGGTAAGGCAGGATAACTAGAGGGTACTTGGTTGGGAGACATGGCTTTAGGCTGAGATAAGTTCCCTAAAATAATTTCTCCTCAAGAGTAGGCCTTTTTTTATGGACTCAGAATGATTATTCTTCCTCTACCTCTATTGTTGAGCCAGAGAAGATTTCTCAGATCTTCATTTGAGAACCTATAGGGTTTCAGGAAATAGAGCCCAGAAGGCACCTTCCTGCAAGGAATTTAAAAAGCCACAAATAAATGTCTAGGCCCAGATGGCTTCACTGACAAATTCTATCACACATTTGAAAAAGGAGTAATAACAATCCTACAGAAACTCTTCAAGGAAAAAAAAAGAGAGAGAAACACTTCCCAACTGTTATTACGATACCAGTATTTTGTGAAAATCTTGGTCTCCAGAAATTCCTCAACATAATTGTTCGGGTGTTTCTTTTTTTTTTTTTGTTTGTTTGTTTGTTTTAAGATTTTATTTATTTATTTGACAGAGAGAGAAATCACAAGTAGGCAGAGAGGCAGGCAGAGAGGCTGAGCAGAAAGCCCTTTGTGGGGCTCGATTCCAGGACCCTGAGATCATGACCTGAGCTGAAGGCAGAGGCTTTAACCCACTAAGCCACCCAGGCGCCCCTGGGTGGGTAGATCTTAACTGTGACCTGGATATGCACCCGACTCTCCAGATTTCAGGGCAGCGGTTTGCCCTGTAACCTCGGTAGTCTAATGGGTTCAAAACAAGCCACTGATATTTAATGTATCTACTTTCTCCTGCTGTAAGGATGGGAGGGATGACTTCCAAGCTCTTTTCATGCCACAGCGGACACCAGAAGCCCATATCTATTAAATTAGATGAGTTAAGCCTCCAACCCAAGGAGGCAGTGATATTATTATGTCCATCTTTTAACCGAGGAAACCAAAACTGCATGTCAACAGACTGTGTCTTTGCCCATGACAACACAGCCAGGCAGTGACAGAGACAACTTTTAAATTAATTAAACTTATTTTCTTTCACTATGTAACTCTAATGCATTCCCTTCCTTCTACATAAGAGGTTCACTGTATAAATTTCTCCTTTGATCATTGATGCCTATTCAGTGCCCGCTTTTTTCTAAAGGAGCATTAAATGGACTAATATTTGCAAATCACTTAATACAGTGCCTGACCCAGATTAAATGCTCGATGAGTAATATAAGTAATGTCTATTGCTTTTACTATTAAATTTATTCCTCATGATGACTCTATGAGGTGGAGTCCTACACTTGCCATTTGGTACTAGAAGTGGGTGGCACCCCGGGCGTTCTAATATAATTGGGCTGGGGTGCAGCCTGGGTTTTACAGTTTTTAACAACTCCCCAGGTAATTCAAGTGTGAAGCCAAGATGAAGAAACACAGCTGTAGAAGGCATGCTGATCAGCTCCATCCTACTGATGCCATGAGGGAGGAAGGGCCTGTGTTAACAGATGTATTCCTCTTTTCTTTTTTTTAAAAAAAAAGGAAGCTGGAAGTTTGAGTTACATTGTGACATTTCCTAATTCGAAGTTGTCTCAAACTTTTTTGAAACAATACACACACTCCTGGGAATTCTTATTGGACTGATACTTTGCAACCAGGGTGTTTGGGATCAAGTTGGAAACATCGGTGTTGTCTAACTGGCTGCTGTTTAGATTAGATCAGTGGTTCTCAAAGTATGGTAGATGGGCCAACATCTGTTACCTGTTAGAAACACAATTTCTCAGACTCAGGCCCAAACCTATGGAATCTGACTTTCTAGGGGTAGGTCCAGTACTTATGTTTCAAGCAGCCATCAAGGGGATGCTGATGCATGCTCAAGTTTGAGGACCTCTGGATTAGATGACCTTGTCCTTTCCTTCTCCCATTCCATGGAGAGAGTCCATATGAGCATAGAGAGCCTATGGAAGACAAACAGGACAAAACAGAAATCGGAACATCAAGGTTCAACTCATCTACCAGTCTATGGAAATACAGAGTTGCACGAGAGACAGACTCTTCCTTTAAACCTAATTTTGAACCCAAATCAGGGAAAGTTGTGCTGATGTGGTTCACTTTAATTTGTATGGTTCTCACCTCCACTATTTAAATCTTGACAGACCTGTTAAGTCAGCCTATGGGGGATCTGTAGGAAGCCCCTTATCTTTTCAGCTATTTGAACTAAAGAAGGGTGGGAGGAAGGAGTGTGACTCTGGTTAGAATAGGAAAGATTATTTATGCTGTAAAGGATGTGAGCCATGGAAAGGTGATTTTATAAGGTGAGTACTAAAATATTGAATGGAAAAGTGATATGGAACTCTCTACTCCATACTCCTTAGTTTTGGTATATTCATTTCCCAGGTTAAATGCACACGCAAATATACACACACACTCCTATACATATATGGTGTATATAAATGTGTGTATGTGGGAAAAGCATGCAGAATATACCATAAGAATTATGGGCGGTTGATGTAAACCCCTCAGGCCAGAAAAAGTCTCAGGGTATGGAATGAAAAGTGCTAATGAAATCCATATAGCAAACGAGAATGTGAATGGGAGAATACGTTGGGGAGATTGCCACTGGCTGTCCATAGCCTGGGAACTGTAGTGGATTAAACATGCTTTAGATTCAGACAGCCTGGGGTTGTCTTTTTCCCTAAAAAGTATTTGGGTCTGGTCAGCTTAAGTATTAGGGATCCTGCTTGAAGATCATTTATTTGGGAAAGACAGAGGTCAGACAAAGAATTACAGGTATACAGAGTATTATTAAAAAGTGAGGTTGCTATGAGATTGCATTGTAGGGGGAATGAATTAGAGAGTCTTGAAATAATTTGAACCCATGAAAATGGAGTATTAGAGGATGAGTCGGAATTAGCTAGGTCAGTGGCTCTCCACCACTGGAGAATATACGACTCTCCTGAAGTATTGGTAGCAGTGCAAAAGTCTGACTCCCCCCTGTATCCCCACACCCATTGCCTAACCTCTGGCAACCACTACTCTAAGAGGGCAATGCAATCATCGTGGTGTTACAACTGATTAGTATCTTAACTGTGATGGTGGGTATACAAATCTAAAAAGGGCATAAAATAGAATGGAATACACACACACAAAGACAAGCAAAACTGGAGAAATCTAAATAAGGTGGATATTACTATCCTGGGAGTGATAGGTTATACCAATTATTATAATAGATTATACATGTTTCCACTGGAGGAAATTGGGTTAAGTATACTAAAGATTTCTATATTGTTTATAACAGCCTCTGAATTTACAATGATCTCAATTAAAAAAATTCACCCCAAATGCACAGGTTCAGGCTTCTATTCCAGTGTTGTTGATCTCTGTGTGCTTTGTTGGCTTTTTAGGGGATTCTGCTACTCAACAAAATAGGAAAGCACTGACCTAGGTGATTACTGGTGGGTGTGGGGTAGAAGAAAGCATCCCAGGCAGGAAGAACAGAAGAAATAGTACTTGTGAGGGCCCATGGACAAGAACTTGGAAGATTTAAGATGCAGAAAGAAGCCATTATTACTGGAAATTAGGCCAGAGGAATGGATTGTAGTCAATTTAGGAGTCTGGTAAACCCTTATGTGGCAATATCAGCCTTTAAAGAGCTTTAAAAAAAAAAATCCCCATAAGCAGGTCCTCGCCCTGGAGATTGTTAATCAGTTGGGTGGCGTGGAGCTAAGGCATCATTTCTTTCCTTTTTTAAAGAAATGAATCTCTGAGCAGTTTTTGGTTTACAACAAAATTGAGAAGGAGGCACTAGGATTTCCCATATATTCCTGTCCCCATAAATGAATAGATTTCCCCATTAATAATAGCCCCATGATGTATCGTAACCAAAATAGTACTTTTTTTGTTTTGTGTTTGTGTGGGTTTTTTTGTTAATCTTTTTTGTTAATGTTTTTTTTTTTTTTGACAAAGATGAACCGATTACATTAACATATCATAATTATCTAAAGTCCATAGTTTAGTCTTCACTCTTAGTGTTATACAACCTATAGGTTTGGACAAATATATGACATATATTCCTCATTATAATATATAGAGTATTTTCACTTCCCTAAAATCTTTGTGCTCTACCTACTGGTCACTTCCCACTCCCAACCCCTATAAATGACTGATACTTGTCCTGTCTCCGTAGTTTTGCCTTTTCCAGTTTCCAGAATGTCACGTAGTTGAAATCCTATAGTATGTAGCCTTTTCAGATTGCCTTATTTCTCCTACTAATATGCATTTAAGATTCTTTCATGTCTTCTCATGGCTTAATAGCTGACTCCTTTTTAGCACCGAATAATATTCCATTGACTCTATGTACCACAGTTTATTTAACCATTTCACCTAATGAACACTT
>CM052898.1:42398832-42416788 GCA_028534135.1 Potos flavus | reverse complement strand
CCAAAGGCAGAGGCTTCAACCCACTGAGCCACCCAGGCACCCCTGTCTAGATTTTTTTTTGCATGTGGGTGTCCAGTTGTTCCAACATCATTTGTTAAAGAGACCATCTTTGCTGTGCTGCATTGCTTTTGCACATTTGACAAAATATTTTGCTAATTTGACTGTATTTAAGGAGTCTATTTCTGGGCTCTCCATTCCTGTTCTATTAATTTCCTTTTCTATCTTTTCAACAATACTACATTCCCTTGATTATCGTAGATTAATAGGAAGTCTTAAAGTAGTAGCAGTCCTTTGTTCTTCTTTAATATTTTGTTAGCTATTCTGAGTATTTTGCCTCCTCATATAAGCTTTAGAATCAGTTTATTGATAGCCATAAAATAACGTGCTGGGATTTTTGTTGGGATTGCATTGAATCTATAAATCAGGTTGGAAAGAACTGACATTTTGACAATTTTGAGTCTTCCTATCCAGAACAGTGAGTGTGGATTCATTTAGCTGTCCTTTGATTCCATTTACTTCTTCTTTGATTTCATTAATCAGATTTTTAGTGTTTTTCCTATAGCTCTTGTGCAAATTTTCTTAGATTAATCATAAGTTTTATATTTTTGGTGGTGCTAATGTAAATACAATTACATTAATTTCAAATTAATGTAATTTCAAATTCTACTTGTTCATTTTTAGTATATAGCAAAGCAATTTTGTCTATTAACCTTATGTCCTTCCATCTTGCTATAATTGCTTATTAGTTCCAGAAGTTTTTATGTTGATTCTTTTGGATTTTTTACCTAGATGATCATGTTACCTGCAGACAACTTTATGATTGATAACTTTATGCCTTCCTTCCCAATGTGTATACCTGTTATTTCCTTTTCTTAGTGAATTAGCAAGAACTTTAAAAGGAGTGGTGAGAGGGGACATCCTTAATTTGTACCTGATCTTAGTGGGAAATTTTACTTAATGGTAAGTTTCTCAAGATTTCTTCAAGAGATAGAGGCCTGCTCAGTCTATTTTTAGTGTAAGTTTTGGTAGATTGTGTTTTTTAAGGAATTGTACCATTTCATCTAGGTGATCAAATTTATGGGTAGAGTTGTTTATACTACTTTATCCTTTTAATTTTCATATATGTATTGATCCTCACCCACCATTTCATTTCTCATATTAGTAATTTGTGTCCCCTCTGTTTTTCTCCTTAGCCTGGCTAAAGACTTATCAATTTTATTGATCTTTTCAAAACACCAGCTTTGGTTTTGCTGATTTTTCTCTACCGATTTTTTGTTTTTAGTTTCATTGATTTCTGCTCTTATTTTTGTTTTTCTGCTACCTCTGAACTTAATTTGCTCCTCTTTTTCTAATTTCCCAAGATAGAAACTTGGATTATTGATTTTAAGTATTTTCTAATACATACATTCAGTGCTATAAATGTTCCTCTAAATATTGCTTGTGCTGCATCCCACAAATTTTGATAATTATGTTTTCATTTTCATTTAGCTCAAAATATTTTTAAGATTTTTCTTGAAATTTCTTCCTTCTCTGACCCACATCACTTAGAAGTGTGTTGTTAAATCGCCAATTGTTTGGGGGATTTTCCAGTTATCTTCCTGTTACTCATTTCTAATTTAATCCTGTTGTGCTCAGAGAGCAGACCTTGTATGATTTCTTTTGTTTTCAAATCATTCAGGTAGATTTTATAACCCAGAATGTGGTGTGTCTTGGTGAATGTTCCATGTGAACAAGGAAAATCTGTATTCCGCTGTTATTGGTGAAGTAGTCTGTAGATACCAATTACATCCAGTTGATTGGTGGTATTGTTAAGTTCTTTTCTGCCTGCTGGATCTATCCATTTCTGAGAGGTGTTGGAAGTCTCCAACTAGGATAGTGGATTTGTCTGTTTCTCCTTGTATTTTTTTTCAGTTGTCTCATGTAGTTTAATCCCCTATTATTAGGTGCATGTGAATTAAGAATTGTTATGACTTTGTGGGGAATTGACCCCTTTATCATTATGTAATAATGATATCTCTGATAAATATCTTTATCTCTGATAAATATCTTTAATTTTCTTTGAAGTCTGCTCTGCCTGTAATTAATATAACTACTCCTGCTTTCTTTTGATTACTGTTATTAATGGTAGAAAAACATGGTATGTTTTCCTTCAACCGTTTACTTTTCGTCTATGTGTGTCTTTATACTTAAAGTGATTTTTTGTAGACAACATAATTGGGTTGTATATTTTGATCCACTCTGACAATCTGTCTTTTAACTGGTGCGTTGAGACCATTGACATTCAAAGTTTTTGATATTTAGAATAATATCTGCCATATTTATTACTGTTTTCTATTTGTTGCCCATGTCCTTTGTTCCTCTTTTTGTCTTTGACTATTTTTTTGCCTTTTGTCATTTTAATTGAGCATTTTATATAATTTCATTTTCTCTCCTTTCTGAGCATATCAGTTATTCTTCTTTTTTTACTTTTTTGGTGGTAACCCTAGAGTTTGCATTATTCTTTTATAGCTAATCCAAATCTGTTTTCAAATAACACTGACCACTTCAAAGGTAATGAACCTTCTAATAACAAAAATAATACTAATTTCTCCCTGTCCCTTGTTTCATTGCTGTCATTCATTTTACTTACATACAAACATAAAAAGCATATATGCACATGCTTAAGATATAAGTATATGCTTATATAATTAAATACATTGTTGGTGTTATTATTTTGAACAAGCTTATCTATTAGCTCAAGAATATGAAAAATAAAAGTTTTTATTTTACCTTAGCTTGTTCTTTCTTGGATGCTCTTCCTTTATGTATACATGAATTTTTGACCTATATTATTTTTCTCTTCTCCACAGAACTTTTAATATTTCTTGCCAGATAGTCTACAGGCAACAAATCCTCTCAATTTTTGTCTTTATTTTTTTCTTCACTTTTGAAGGATAATTATTTCACAGGTTACAGAATTCTAGGTTGTTTTGTTTTTGTTTTTGTTTTTTTGCTTTCAACACTTTAAATATTTCACTCCACCCTCTTCTTGCCTGCATTGTTTCTGAAGAGAATTCAGATACAATTCCTGTCTCTGTTCTAGAGGCAAGTCTTTCTTCCTCTCTGGCTCCTTTCAGAATTTTTTCTTTATCTTTGATTTCTATAGTTTGAAGATAATATGCCTAAGTGTGGTTCCTGTTTTTATTTTTGTTTTTCCATTTATCCTGTTGAGTGTTCCCTGAGCTTCTAGGATCAGTGGTTGGTGCCTGATACCAATTTTGGAAATTTTCAGTCATTATTGTTTCAAATAATTCTGTTTCTTTCTCTATGCTTGTGTTCCCATGATGTACATGTTACATATTTTATAATTGCCCCACAGTTCTTGGATATACTGCTGTGTATTTTTTTTTTCTTTTTTCAGATTTTGTTCTCTTTGGTTTTCAAGGATTTTTTTTTTTTTTTTTTTTTTTTTTTTTGATCTTCTTACGCAGAGATTCTTTACTCAGTGTGTCCCATCAACTAATACCACCTGTCAGGCATAAAGACATTTTTCATTTGTTAGAGTGTTTTGTGTTTTGTCGTTTGTTTTTGTTTTTTATCTCTAGTATTTCTTTTTTGGTTCTCTTTTAGGATTTCCATCTCTCTGCTTACATTGTCCATCTGTTCTTGTATGCTGTCTATTTTATCCATTAGAGCTCTTAACATACTCATCATAGTTGTTTTACATTCCTGGTCTAAGAATTCGAACATTCCTGCCATGTCTGGTTCTCATGCTTGTTGGTCTCTTCAAATTGTGTTTTGCCTTTTAGTATGTCTTGTAATATTTTCTTGGTAGCCAGACATGCTTTAGCAGGTAAAAGGGGACTGCTATAAATAGGCCTTAGTAATATGAAGGTGAGGTGTGTAGGGAAAGTAAGTGCTCTATTTTTTTTTTTTCTTTTAAGATTTCACTTATTTATTTTAGAGTGAGAGAGCACCAGCAGGGGGAGGGACTGAGGGAGAGGGAGAGAGAAAATCCCAACCACACTCCCCACTGAGTGTGGAGCTAGACATGGGGCTTGATTCCAGGACCCTTATATCATGACCTGAGCCTAAATCAAGAGTTGGACGTTCAGCTGACAGTGACTCAGGTGCCCCAGAAGTGTTCTGTATTCCTATGATTAGGTCTCAGACATTTAGTAAGCATATGCCTCTGAACTGTGAACTTGAAAGAATTTTAAAGTTTTTTTCTCTCCCCTTAGGTGGAACAGGATAGCTCCAGTGGGCTGAATTTGGTTCTTTTCTCCCCAAATGAGTTAGGCTCTGATAATACCCCAGCAAGTTAGGCTTTGGTTAATTAGATCCCCCTGAGGGCAGACCTTGTTAAGGCAGAGTGCTCTGGTGTATTTCAAAATGTTTCCTTTTCTTCTCCTGCCAGAAGCCTGGGGAGGTTTTTTTTCTCCCCTTCTTATTGTGGGAACCTGGCCAAGCTCTTGAAGGTAAATCTTAAGCTATTGTATGGGCCCAAATGACTGGTTCTCCCTGAGGTTTTGAACTCTCAGAATTGTCTGCACTGAGCATCCAGCAATCCATCAATTACAGTTCAGGTTTTCTTACCCAACGTCATATTTTTTTTTAAAACCCCAAGTCATGCTGTATTGATCCAGAGTTGGGAACCAATGTAGAAAGGCAATGGAAAGCCAGTAAAGTTTTAACCAGGGACATGACTTGATCAGACTTTTGTTTTAAAATCATTCTGGCTCTAGTGAGAAAATGGGTGAAGATGGAGAACAAAGGAGGATATAGGAGGGTGCTGCACTTGTCCAGGAAAGTGGTTGTAATGGTGTCTTTCAAAAGGGAGATGAGGGGGGAGCACCTGATGGGCTCAGTCATTAAGCATCTGCCTTAGGCTCAGTTCATGATCCCAGAGTCCTGGGATCAAGCCCTGCATCGGGCCACCTGCTTAGCAGGAAGCCTGCTTCTCCCTCTCCCACTCCCCTGCTTGTGTTCCTTCTCTCACTGTCTGTCCCTCTGTCAAATAAAAGAACAAACAAAAAACACAAAAGGGAGATGGGAGGATGAATATGTGAACTTTAAGCTATATAACTGGAACCACCTAATAATTGATAGGAATGAGAATGCAGGAGAGGAGTTTTTGAGTCCCAGGTGCCAGAGATGGGAGGAGAAATGTGTGGTTGAGATGGTTCTAGAGTTGATGGTGGAACTGGATTCATCAAAGAGAAAAAAAGAAAGATCTACTTGTGACCAGCCAACTCCACAATCAGACGCTTCTGAACAGCCAGAAGCCAAGACAAGTGTTTTAGGAGACTTGCACTGTGCCCAAGGAGAATACTGATCCTATAACTTTTCCTAAAATCAAGAAGGGGGTGCAACATGGTGAAAGTGCCCCATTAGCCAGGCTTGTTCGGAGTAGGGTGCCCAGTGAAGTGGAGGGAAGATAATTAGGAAAGGGAAAACAGAAAGGGAAGAGAACTGTGGGGAGGCTAATTGCAATAGTGTAGGTATGGGGTAATTATAGACCAGAATTAGAGTGAGAGCAGTGGGACTGCAGAGAAAGGGGGTGGGAGACATCACAAGTAGGTTATGAGGGACAAATCAACAGGACAGGATGGCCGATTGAAAGTAGAGGGCCATGTAGAATAAGGAGGCCAAGAGCAGGTGGGCATAGAACAATAGTAGAAATGGGGCTTCATACAGTGTGGTAGGTTAGGGAATACGTTTGTGTAGAAAGATGCAGTTCGGATTGGGGCATGTTTAGTTGGAGGTGGTGGTGGGTGAGACAAACGAATGGCCCATTCAAGATAGTGATGGTAGAGAGGATGTATGGGGTTGTGGCCAAAGGAGGATATCCTCAATGCAATAGCCAAGGTGATCAAGGAGTGCACAGGCTAAACTGCACATGTTTGCCGTTTGTATTTAGTGTTGGTTTAGGACACCACAAACTCAAGTAGGGCAGACTTATCAAGATAAACAAAAATGAACCTTTGTTATCAGGCTTCTGAACAGTCCCAGGGTGGCACATGTTCAAGCAAATAAAAACAGAGTCTGTCATTTATGATGTAGGTCTTCAATGAAGAAATGTTGAGGCAAATGCCAAAGAGCTCTGGATGCCGATGAAAGACAGAAGGCATTGCTGGTTTATGGTGATGCTTCTCACGTGCTATTAATCATTGTAGCAAAACACAAAGTGTGGCTCTCTGGTTCAGGCATTGGAGAACTACGGCCAATAGGCCAAATCCGAAACCCTCTGTTTTGGTAAATTAAGTGTCACTGCAACACAGCCCCACATATTCGT
Organism: Potos flavus; assembly: GCA_028534135.1. Classification (NCBI taxonomy): domain Eukaryota; kingdom Metazoa; phylum Chordata; class Mammalia; order Carnivora; family Procyonidae; genus Potos; species Potos flavus. The sequence continues at coordinate 42,410,514 of CM052898.1, read as the reverse complement.
TTTTATATTATGTGTGACTTCTTTTGTGCTATAACAGCAGAGCTGATTAGATGCAATGGAGACCATATGGGCCACAAAATTTACAATATTTACCATCTGGCCCTTAGCAGAAAATATTTGCCGACCCTTCCTCATTTCATCATTGTCTACACCAATATGTGGCTTGCAGAGCCTTCAACCATCCTACCAACTACCACCAATACCCCAGGATCCATCTGTTCATTTTTCCCCAACATTCTTTGTAATGAACGACCTTACTTAATGTGCTATGCAGGTTTAATCTCCCAACCTGTGTTTGAGGAGCAAGTAGCTATCCCCCAGCTTTCACCCATCCGTTCCCCATTTGAATGGAATTGACCCAAGTCCTTTGCCATTTTTATTAATTTAGAATTAGCTGTTTAACCATTAGAGTTCAGTGTTTGAGGAGAGTAGAGGAACTTAACGTTCTTCTCTTGCATATGAATGTGGAAGGGTTTAACCCAGGAGCTGCTGAGGGAATCAAGACTGAGAAGAAAAGAGGGAAATGTTGAAATAATTTTAGGGAGATTGAGCCAGATTTCTAACCCATCAGAATCATAGGATTGACTTGAATCCTGCCCATTCTCAGGGCTCTGTGGTTATTACATAAACAGATAACTTCCTTTGTCATTTAAGTCAGTTTGAACTGGAAACTAGGTTCAGGCAATGTAACAGGTCTGCAGTGACTTGTCCTGACATAGTTACTTGTCAGTTTCCTTAAGTGAGGAGACTTGGGAGCCACATCCCCTAGTCAGTGGTTAGCAAGGGAATTTATGGCAGCTTCTTCACTTGGAGCCATCCTCACAGTGCTTTTCCTGGGCTCAGCTCTCATGCCATCTGCTTTGGCATCCATCCCATTCTACTAAGAGTTGCTGCTGGCCTACCTCCCCTGTATCATGGATGCTAGACTTCTGGTCAGTGTTCGGATGTTTCTCTTGTACGTTGGTCTTCTTGAACGGCTTATCAACAACCTTCACTGTTCAGGAACTTGGTCCTTTTATGCGATTAAGACATCTTTGTTAATTTTTTCTGTGGCTATAAGGAGCAACAATTATGCCTGGCACTTTTTGGTAAAAAAGGGACTCTATTATGGAAGAATACAGGATAGCTTATAAGATGGAGTGAAATGCTGAATTACCAAACTTAGAAAGGACAGGATTCTTGCATCTCTTGGCTTAGTAAGCAGGAATGACTGGACGTGCTCTTTGGGGTCCAGCTGTTGATGAGGCCACTCCAACCCTCTTGTGCCCTATGCCTTCACTAAAAACCTATGTTCCTAAGAGAAGAGACTCTGGCCCATTGTGGGTCAGCTCTTGGCTGCAGAGAATACGGACTTTAATGGACAGACTCTTCAGGACCATATGCAATGGGGGATGAATAGCTATTCAAAGGAAAATCATAGTATGACCAGAGGAGGGAGGAAGATGACCCACAGGAAAACGACAGTTGCCTTTTATAAAACTCTGCTTGGACTCACAGGGTCCATATTCAGTGATACTTTTATCACTTAAATCAGTTTTCAAATCTCAGTGTGCATCTGAGGTCTTGTTACAACACAGATAGCTGGGGTCCTCACCTACTTTCTGAATTCAGTAGTCCTGGGTTGAGGACCTGTGATTTGGCTTTTCTAGCAGATTCTAAAGGTGATACTAATGGTCTGGGACCCAGAGCTTGAGATTCACTCTCTTATATAACTAGTGTTCTTTTTGTAGGTTGTAGTAAATTTTTCCCCTAGTAATAATGCATCAACACTTTTCTAAAAAAAACTTGTTACATTTCTTGTTATAACTCGACAGCTCTTGACTTTTTCTTTAACTCGTGAGTGATAGTGGCCATGACAGTGGTATATCTTTTAAATTGTCTTTAAATATATCTTCTTGAGTGAGTACTTATGTCTGTACCTAATTGTAAAGTCCATGTTGAAACCTATGATGAAAATCAAATCCTCTGGTGTGTTTGTAGTCCATCTATGTCGACAGCCGAAGTCAAATTCCAAATAACAAGATTGAGGGGACTTGTTCCTGAAAATCTTTTGGCAGACCTTCTTCCCATTTCAGGAGAAAAGATGTTCCTCCGTCTTAGCTTTGAAAGGTATTCCTTCCACCAACCAGAGTCTTTGCTGTTGCTCAGAGGAAGAGGGGACATAGCTGATGAAGTTGAAAGTACTGTGGGTGTTAGTGAATTTCTAATTGATTTATAGAAGGTATTTATAGCCAGAGGAGAAATGCTAGATGTACTCTGTCATCTTTTGAAGACAATGTTCCCGAAGGAGAAATAGCTTGACTAAAAATTATAAGAAGTTAGTGCCAGCGGCGCCTGGGTGGCTCAGTCGGTTAAGTGTCTGCGTTCAGCTCAGGTCATGATCCTCGAGTCCTGGGATCGAGCCCCACATCGGGCTCCTCACTCAGTAGGGAGTCTGCTTTTTCCTTTCCCTCTGTCTGCTGCTCCCACCCCATCGCCCGCTTGTGCACTCTCTCTCTCTCTGTCAAATAAATAAATAAAATATTTAAAAAAAAAAAAAAAAAAAGGAAGTTCATGCCAGAAGTAGAATAGGATTCCCTGTCTCTTCATTCTCAGCGCTGACAGTGATGGTGGGAACAATACCAGCTGTATCGTCTTTATCACCATTGTCACCATCTTCATGAGCCCCAGTGCTGGTTACCAGTTATTGAGCTCATAGTTGGTCCACAATGATGTTAAAAGCTTAGCTATATTCTCTAACTCAGGACTGAGCAAACGATGGCCTGTGTCCTGTGTTGGTAAATAAAGTTTCACTGGGACACTGCCATGCTTTTATGTTTCTTTGGCTGTTTGGGGGTTGCAACACCAGACATGAACAGTTGTGACAGAAACTATCTCACTTTCACAGCCTAAAATATTGACTGTCAGGGCCTTCACAGAAAAAGTTTTCTGATTTCTTGTCTGAGCTGTTCCTGGCACCAGCCTGTAGCATTATGATGGCATTTTATTGATGAAGAAATAGGGGTTCAGAGAGAAACATGCCCTCAAATCATATGAACCATTGAGGTGGGATCCAAATTGAGGTCTGTTGCCCTCCTAAATTTTTGTTACTCATACTTTGTATTATCTCTGATTAACTGGGCTAATTGTATGGATCATATCTTATTAAAGTAATATAGTATACTTTAATACAGTGACATTTTTTCCTCCCTTGACCAAAATAAAGTGGCATTTTAAAGTGGAGAACTGGTCCCCTAAAGGATAATCACATCACAATGGCATATTTACTTTTAAAGGTGAATTATGCTTTATGGCAATGGCTAAGTTAATGAAATGATTATACTACCAGCTAAGTGAATTTTATTAGCTTATTCTTTTTGCAGGACACCTGAGACTTGACTGGTAGGCGGTGAGAGAATGGATTGCCCAGTGGGAGTTTGAGCCCTGAGCTTGCACTCCCCTGAAGCGTACCTGTATGTGTTGCATGAGGTGCTCATTACCCCAGATATTTCATTCAAGCAGGTGTTTTGTGTTGCTTTTAAAATTTCTAGTTTGTTTCTTTAACTCAGTGAATCTCAATCTTTATGTTACAATCATATGGGGGCCCTAAAAAATGAAATACCTAAGTCCAGCCTCCCCATTAATTAATTGCTCATCTACTTTTTTTTTTTTAATACTATTCTGGTGTAGAGGTAGAATTGGTAGACTCTATAAAGGATGCTTTACCAAGGACTTGATATTTGAAGGCATACACCCGTGAACTAGGGTCTCCTTGGAAGCAGGCAAAATTAAAAATTTCTCACTTGAATGAACAATAAGGGAATTGCATATGATTTTGCATTTTCTTTGCCCATGTTGTGTATCCATTGTTACTTTCCCTTATCAGCTGGTTTACATTCACTTGGTTATCTTAGGAGAAAGGTCAGGGTAGTATAGATTAATATATTTATATCTATACTATATAATATATATTATATCTAATATAAATTAGACATGATTAGACATCAGTTATCTGGAGAGAGGGAAAAGCGTGGATCATCCCAAACTTGAAAAAAGTTAAACATTTTTTCTTAATTTATTAGATACAGAATTGCTGTATCTTATGCAGCCTTAGTTGTGAGAAAGCTGTATATCGAGTCACAGGTTTCCATTGATATGTGAATGTTCCTATGTTGAAGGACAGGAGGTAGGGGAAAGAGCCACACAGGCATGTTCATCTGCCAGAATATTCTACTGATGTTTATTATGTGTACCTGCGCATACGTGTTTATTTACACATGCATGCACCTACAAGTATATTTCATGCGGCCAAGTACAAGTGCATGCATAAATTTGTGCTTGACATCCCTCTGTTCAGAATAAGCTCATTGTATATCTGATTCTTCTCATCATTCTTGTGTCAGCTCAAATGTCACTCTTCCAGGGGGACTTATCTTTACTATCATGGTAGATTTATGGCAAACATTTCCCTAATCTTCATTCCTCTTTGTATCTATGCCTTTTGCACAATGACTTTGCAGCTTTTTTGATCAAGAAGTGGAGTCTACTTTCACTCCCCTTGAATCTGAACTGACTGTGTAAACAAAATTTGACCAAGAGTATGCAACCAGTATTCCAATGTACTAGTTATTGGCCTTAAGAGCCCTTGCATACTTTTCTTGTTCTCTTGACCCCTTCTCCCACCATATAAACAAGCCCAGTCCAGCCTCTTAGTTGATGTGAGACACATGGTCTGGTCATCTATCTCATCATCCTAGCCGACAGCTAATGTCCAGACATAAGAGTTAAGCTATTCAATACCAGCCAGGCACAAGCTGATCTGTCACCTGACTACAAATTCATAAGTGAACCCAACCTGGACTATTCATGCTGGTCCATGTCAGCAGAACTACTTGACTTACCCTTCAATTTATGGGAAATAATAGTTGCTACTTCAAAATAGTATATTAAGAGAAATACTTGTGGGGCACCTGGGTGGCTCAGTCAGTTAAGCATCTGCCTTCAGCTCACCTCGTGATCCCATGGTCCTGGGATTGAGCCCCACATTGGGCTCCCTGCTCAGTGGAAAGCCTGCTTCTCTCTCTCCCTCAGTCCTTTTCCATTCCCCACTCATGCTCTCTCTCTCTCTCTCCCTGTCTCAAATAAACAAAAAAAATATTTAAGAGAAATACTTGATACTTTAAGTTAGTATATTTTGGGATGCTTTGTTACACAGCAATAGTTAACTGATAAAACCATTTTTTTCAAAAGGCCCTGTCTAATTACCTCACCATTTTGTATATAGTTTCTGTTTCCTTTACTAGTTAATGTGAAATTAACTGGTTTGTTTCTGCTTCACTTTCTCTATAAGAATATAAATACATTGAGATTAGAGTTTCTTTTTGTTTTGTCTGCTGATGAATCTCCAGTGCTTAGAGCAGTGCCTTGCTGATAGACACTCAGTAAATATTTATTGAATCAACAAATATATTTGATATAGACATCCCTTACAGATGTAGTTTCTTAGTCCTATTTTCCTAAGGTTTACCACTAAAGAATGGTAAAATTTACTCTAAGGAGGTCTATAATGGGAGCTAGTGGGGTGTGACAAGTGTTTATGATGATTTGCTGGAAAATGCTAGCTTAGGAGATTAAATAAGCCACCATGGGTGCACGGAGCCTGTCATGATAACTCTAGTGTACTCACATACCTGATATCCCAACTGGGTCATGTCATAATTTGTTTTAGTCCCAAGCTCTGTCTGCTGCTTTGGCTGCTGTTAAAACTTGGGAAGTTGGGGAGACACTGTAAAGATACTAAGTATTTTAGACAGGGCTTCATATTTTCCAGACAATCCACTGTCTGTGACACTCTGTCCACAGGTAATGTTATTTGCTTTTTGTGCATTGGGAAGGAAATCCCATGGTATGGTTTGTCCTAGGAAAGGACATTAAATGCTGTGGACTGGCTGTGTTCTTTTCTACCGGCTGAATGTTCCTGACAATGTCTCTCTTCTTTTGGGCTGCCTGCTATATTTTCTTCTCAATCTTTCTTCTTCCAGAAGTGACAAACTATAGTGGTTGAGAATACTCACTTCAGAAGCTGATTTCCAGAGTTGGCATAGGAGCTCAGTGCTAACCATCTGTGTGACCTTGGGCAAATCACTTTGCATTTTTGTGCAGCATTGAGGTAGGATAGCTCCTATCTTGGAGGGCTACTGTAAGAATAAATTATCTATACATGTAAATTTTCTGGACCAGAGTCTAAGAATATAGTAAACACTATGTATGTATTGACTGGTGATGTTACTACTATTGACATCCATTGTCAGTCATGTAATCTTGAACGAAATCGAAAATCTATCTTAGCATCTAAAGTTGGCTATCAAATTCTTATAGTAGGGTTGTTAATAATCGTTAATTTTAGTAATGATAACAATAGGTGTGATGACTGCTTACCTTGTAGCAGACCAGGTGCTAAACGCTTTTTATTGCCTACTAATAGTTGTCACAACCCTGTGCAGTAGGTAGCTTATTATCCTTTTATGGGTGAGGACAGTAAAGGATCAGAGAGTTTTAGAACCTTGCCCATGTTCACACAGATGGTAAGCCAGGATTCAAAACTATGCTGGCTGACCCAGTACACCACCCACTTCTCGCTCCTACTACCCATAAGAGAAACAAAAGTTAGTAAATTAGAATTCACTTAACATGAGACCACTCTTACTGATGATGCCATTTCTGTAGAACACTGGAAACATACTTTGCATCAGGCTCAGGAGTTTGCGAACCATTTCCATGGGTGCCTTCTCATTCCCTGCAGTCCTCACAACAGTCTTGAGAGGTAAATGGCCTCCATTTTCTAATGTGCTGGGAAGCAGAGGTTGGAGAGACTCTGTCACTTCTTTTAAATTCCACAGCTATGAAGTGACAGCACTTTGACATAATCCAGAGGTCCAAGGCCAGGTCCCCCACTCTGTTGACAATGCTATGCTCACACGATATCACTGACTTACTGATTTGTATTTTTCCAACTTCAGTCTGTGAGGTTTTAGGCATTTTATGGAATAGAATTTTATAATTTAGGATAAGAGGCAGTCTTTAAATGCATAGAGGCTTAAAAATCACTGTAAATGGATGGATTAAGCTACTTAGAAGGACACAATATTTTTGGATACTTTGGAGAAGTCATTGCATCTATCCAACTAATATTTTATAGGAATCAATTTGTTAAATCTATTAATTCAACAAAATCTTTAGATCCCGAGTCTACTTCTTGGTCATAGTGTAATTTTTGCATGGTAGAGAGCTATTTTTTCTGAAAGATTACTTAAAATAGGTATTAAGTAGAAAGTATTAAAACTTTGTAAGTTGTAGTATGAGATTTTTTTTTACGTAAGACTTTTTAGAGACTTCACTATGTTAATATGTGCTATGAAGCTTTGAAGAGAGAGAGCATATAGCCTTGTAAGTGTATTTAGCCACGGAACTCCCCAAAATAGGGATTGGCACACTACAGTCCAGGAGCCAAATCCAGCTGTGGCTTGTTTTTGTTTACCCTGTGAGCTAAAAATATTTTCTACATTTTTAATGAGTTCAAAAATAAAAAAGAATGTGGAGCCACTGTATATGGCTTACAAAGCCTAAAGTATTTACTATCTGGCCTTTCAGTGAAACGTTTTGTCAAACCAAATGCTGCCTTCAGAAAACAACAGCAGTGCCCTCATGATTGCCACCATCACGGTAGCTTGCCTCCTAGATGGTCATCATCACTTCCTCTCCTCGTAAACATGCAGGCAAATCACCCATCAAATGTGGTGTCTGTTCTCCTACTCCTTGAATCTGGACTGGCCTGAGAGTTCTTTGACCTATAGAATGCGACACCAGTGACATGATGGCAGTTTTAGACCTAACCATTAAAAATCTGCAGTTCTTTAGTCTCTTGTAATCCTGAGTACCCTCTAGAGTAAAAAATTCAAGTACCCTCTAGAGAGATCACATTTATAGGCCCTAAGACTCCTTGAAGAGAGAGAGAGTGGCCTCACTGAACCCAGTCTTCCAGCCATCCCATCCAAGTAACAGGTGTTAGTGACACCAGCTTACGCCCTGCAGACAAGGTCAGAAGTTAGTGGAACATCAACACGTGACACTCGCTGATGCCCTGTGGCCAGCTGAGCGCTGTCTGAATAGATCCACACAATTAGAGATAAGAAAACATTTTGATATTTTAAGCTGCTAAGCCTGGGGTTAATTTGTTATACAGCAATAGATGATTGAAACAACCTCATGCTCATCTTCATCATTGCCATCATCATTTTGTAGACAGTCTCCAGGATGGGCATCACACTGAGAAAATCTTATTTTGGGAACATAATCTCATCTTCACAATTTGGTATTTTTATTAAATTACACAGACCATTCCGCAAATGGTGTAGATTAGTGAGGTTTAACCTAGTGATACAATTATTTTTTATCAAATATTATATGCAGAAGACTTTGTCAGGTATGATATGCCTGCTGAGACAAGCTAGCAGCCCAAACCTCTGAGCTCCTTAATCTCCTATCTCCAACTATATCTTACAGCCTGTACTACTGTCTAGGAGTGGAGATTTCAAACAGCTAAACCTCTGCTATCTTAGTTGTAGCAAAATTTCTTTAGGGAGTTATAAGATCATGTCAGGAGGAAAAAAAGAAAAAGATCTTTACCTATGCACCAAAGCCCAGAACATAACAGATGCTCAGTGATAGTGTCTTGTGGATGTTCATTTCAAATTCAGAAGGGCATCATTCCTTCACTCCTGAATGGTTGCCATTTTCTCCCGGTTGTTGACGATTCTGCTGCTCAAGTCCTGTGTCAGCAGCCAGATACCCTGATGGCTTGCTTTTACTTGTCACACTCCTTATTGCAAGTCTTTAATATCCCTACAGCCCACAGAACACCTCATCTCTTTAGCCGTGCTCATATACTCTTCCACAGTCTAGCCCCAGTTCATTTCCCCATCTGCTGCCTGAAATTTAATGTCACTGATTTTATTTTTCCCAAAACACACCATGTCTTCTTATATATTGTGACTTTGCACATGCTATTCCCTCCTTCCTGAAGGCACATCCCTGCTTTTCTGTCTAATGCATGTCTCCTCACCACACTATCTCCAACTCCTAATTAATCTCCTTTGGTATGGTTTTCAGATTCCCCAGAAAAAGACTATCCTGGCATGTATACCTCTGTCACAGTTCTTACCATGTTGGTTACAATTTATTTTTCAGAGATGAGCTTTGTTTCTCTGAGCCCCCGTTTTTTGTTGTTTTGTTTTGTTTTCCCCTAAGAAATGGGAATACCTTGCCTCCCTGCAGGCTTACTGTGAAAACTAAACAAGGTAGAGGATAAGCAGGCATCTGGTATATGCTAACAAAAAAAACTCACTGTAAATCTTTGTCTTCACTCCGTGTTTGGATGACTGTTTTCCCCTTCCCCACCTCCTCCAACATACTCTGACCCGGTATCAGGCAGGCGGTGTGCCCCTGGTACCATCCTATCCACAGTGCCTGGCAAAGACCAGGTGCTTGGTAAGTGTCATATGTATTGTTCTTTCTGGTCTTCTCATTTATCTTGACTAATTACCGTCTTTTGGTTAGAGCAACTAGCCACCTGTGGAGAAAATACTGAAATAGAAAAAAGCAGCTGCAAAAGGTCTCCTTTAGTTTTGTGACTTTATGATGTGCAGAAAACACCATGCTAAGTGTCCATCTCCATTGGTGGTGACTGTGCCTAAGGCCATTTCTGCTGTAAGTTAGGTTTTCTTGGTGGACACCCAAAGACAAATCTAGATCCTGTTCCGGTTGTTCCCCAAAATGACTCAGGGCCCTTCTTGCAACAAAGGGAACACAGAAGACATTATGAACTTACATTGCTTGCCAATGTCAAATATAAGAATCTTCATTTTGATTTATCATTGCTTGATGTGTTTCTCCCACCTACATTCTGTATATTAAAACAACAGATTGAGATATGGTTTCATTTAGAGGTTCCTACCTTCCCTATTGATTGATTTTGAGGTGCTAAGTCTTTTTTCTTAATGTAATTTACTGTGAACTCATCTGAGATTTTATTTATGACATTTTGTTTTTCATTATCATGAGAAATGACTTGGAGTGGACACCAGTGAGTCACTTGGTACAAAGTGGATGGGTGACCAGAAAGCTAGTAGTCTTCATGGGCCTTCTGGTCCCTCCACATCATTCAGAGAGGTGTGGTTGGGCTAGAGTGCATCTGGATGTGTCATGTAGCTGTGCAAAAACAGAAGGATCCCACCCCTTGCTGCTCTCCGGGGACACTGTTGCCACTCTGCTGGGATAATTCTGAGACTCAATTCTACATTGGTGTTGAGTTTCCTAGTGAGATAATGTTCTACTTATTTCCAGAGGTAACTTTCTCGATGACATGCCTTTTGCTGTCCACCTGATTTTCTGTTTATTTTTCCATCCGCTACTGAACTTTCTCCCAAGTAAATAACTAGTCCTCTTATTATTTTCTCAGGATCTGCTGTTGAGGGAAACCAAACCAAGGCATGCTCAGTGAAAAATTTTATCTAAGAGTCTGTATTTCTTGACAGAGAGCCCAGAACCCAAAAAAATTGAGTGGAAAGTTCCCACGAAAAGATGACATGACTAGGATACCAACCTTTAAAGGAAATCCAAAAATTTGTACTGGTGGTACCAGTAAACCCAAAATATAGCTAATTCTGGGGCTAGAAACTTTGTGGAATCACCCCCTTTGGAGTAGCTTTGCAGATAGTTTCCTTCTCAGGATCAGACTCTCAGCCTCTATAATCTCCTGGGTCTTTCTGGTACCCTGTAGTTGGAAAATGGGGCACTACCTTTCCAATACTAAGAAGGCTTAGTCTTAGAGTTTGTAAAGCATTTCCTTTCCCTCTTTTTTTTTTTTTTTTTTAAGATTTTATTTATTTATTTGACAGAGAGATCACAAGTAGGCAGAGAGGCAGGCAGAGAGAGAGGGGGAAGCAGACTCCCTGTTGAGCAGAGAGCCCGATGCAGGGCTGGATCCCAGGACCCTGAGATCACGACCCGAGCTGAAGGCAGAGGCTTTAACCCACTGAGTCACCCAGGCGCCCCATTTCCTTTCCCTCTTAATCTCTCCTTTTTGTTTGTAAGGTACACATGGTAGTAAGAAGGAGGTAAAACAAACATCTTTTAAAGAGACCACATGTCTACTATTAGACAAAATTAAAGAATTATAACTTGCATTTTGGTATTTGAACCTAATGATAGGGATATGGAACTAGAGAAACTCAGTGTTAGGAGGAACCTTGAGGATTTTCTAGCCCAAAGACCCATCTCATAGCTTCAAACATCTCTCAGATGTGCTATTATATAAAATGCAAAAAGTAAATATTTTCTGAGTATCTGTTTGAATTAATCAATTGTCCTTCCAACAAGCTTGAACATAGCTACTAATTGAGCCACGGTTCCCTTCCAGTGCAGTCTTCTCTCCATCTTCCTTTATCCCAATCAGCAATACTTCTTTCTCGTCTCCTATAGCTTCAGTTCATCCATCCTAATTCTACTACTTGAGGCCACCAAAAAAGAGATTCACAACAGAGCCACCCTTCAGTTGAGTATCCTTTAATCTTCTCTTTTCAAAAAAGAATACCCAACTTTTATGTTAACATGGACTGGGATGGAAAAGATTATGTTGAGTGAAAT
>CM052898.1:42376558-42398332 GCA_028534135.1 Potos flavus | reverse complement strand
AGCATGCAACTCTTGACCTTGAGGTTGTGAGTTTGAGCCCCATGTTAGGTGTAGAGATTGCTTAAAATCTTTTTAAAGAAGATGATATATGCATAAATGAAAGCAGGGTCATGACTCTTACTGAGCTCCCCAAATATCCTGCCATCCCTGTAGAGTCCTCTGGGGTCAGGCATCTGAGTGCATTCAAACAAGTAAACCTCAGGGTTAATGATCAAGGTTACAAGTGGATCTTATGTCCACAGTCCCTCTCTCTAAATCCCTTAGTTTCTTCAGGTCAGCCTTTCTATTATTTATAGTACTGGATGGCTGTTAACCAAAATGACTCATTATTTCTCATTTATTCATCGTTGTCCGTGCTATGTGATATTTGCTCTTCTTTTGCTAGAATGCAAGGAAGGCTTATGATTAGCTCTTGGACGGGTTTCAGACAGAAGAGAATGTATAGAATTGGATCTTGGGGATGAGAAATTGGAACACCCCAAGAATAATGCTGGGGTTCTAGCTTGTGATTGGTGGGATCATTCACAGGGAGAGAGAATATTGAAAGACCAAATCAGGCATGATACTGATGAGTTTGGTTTTGGATATGTTGCATTTGAGGTGTCTTTGAGAGATCTAAGAAGAAAAACGACATACGGATTTGAATATGTTCTGAACTTTTGAGGAAATTAGAGACAAATTGATAAATCATTTTCAAACAGGCGATAATGGGTATTATAATTTAGAGATATAGTATATAAAAGTGAGGAGAACAAATCCCCTAGGCCAGGCCTTGATGAAATCTCATATTTATTAGCTGGGTAGTGGAAAATGAATTTATAGGGAAAAATCGGGACAATTGACAAGAAGGGTGGGAAGAAATCCAGGAGTTTGCTGTATCATAGAAACTAAGGGAAAAAAAGTATTTAGAAAATAAAGGACTGGTCAGCATTAATGAGTGTAGCTGAGAAGCCAAGTCAGAGCCTTTGTATTTATATGGAAGCCTTTGATAAGCTGAATGAGGTCATCCTAGGAGATGAATGAATAATCCCGTTTTTGTGTTTGTAAATGTAAACTACTACAGTTCCAAAATTGGCTCTAAAATTAAATCTCAAGGAGAAATTTCCTGGATATTCAGACCTTGGCAACCTCATTTGAATCAAAATGCCAACTACTGTGAATTATTTTGCAGTAAGAGGACTTTTGTTATTTATAAATTCTGGTGAATTTAGGAGCTTATTAATTTTCTACCTACCCTTCTCAAATCATACTTGCCATTTCTCTGCCCAAAAGCTTTCTGAGACTCCCTTTTGTTTACAGTATGGCTACATTTTATAAAATTGTTACCAAGCTGCTGCTCATGTTCCTTGCATTAGTCCCAGTAGTTCCCCAAATACGCCTTGTGGATGGAGTCATACTATGCTCTCTCATGACTCTACATTTTCTCTTCTAGGCCTTTTGCTAGGCATGCATATTAGTTTTGCATTGCTGCTGTAACAAATTATCAAAAATTTGGTGACTTAAAACAATACAAGTTTGTCCTTTCACAGTTCCATAGGTCAGAAGCCTAGATACAGCATGCCACACCTAGTCTCTGCTTAGGGTCTTAAAGGCTAAAATCAAGGTTTTGGAAGGGATTCTTTCCATTCTCCAGACTTTGGGATTGAATTACTTACAGGCTCATTCAAATTGTTGGGGAAATTAATTTCTTTGCAGGTGTAGAACTGAGGTCTCCATTTTGCTAAGTCTTTGTTTCTAGAGGCGACCCACATTTCTTCTGATGCTTCCCTCTGGCCCTCTCCCAGCAATGACAGTGTGAGTCTTCCTCAAGCTTCAGATTAGTCCAACTTCCTCTTCTCTCTTCTCTCTTGGAGTCTAGCCAGAGAAAAAGTCTCTGCTTTTAAGGGCTGTTGTGTTTTGATTGGGCCCACCTAGATAACCCAAATTCATCTCTTGATTTTGAAGGTCTACAGATTTAATTAAAAAGTCCTTTTTCCAAGTAAAGTGACATAATTGCAGTTGTTGAGGATTAGGTCATGCACATCTGGGGAGAAGGTGTTTTTCTGCCTACACAACATGCCCATCCTCCTCTTTCTCCGCCCGTGTGCTCCTGGGTAGCCTTCAAGCTCCAGCTAAATGTCACGTCCCCTCTGCACACTACACTAAAGTTCCTACCTCCAGGAAGAATCAATTACACCTTTTCTGCAGTTCTTCAAGCTTTGGGCCATAACTTTTAATTTTAACATTGTCGTATTGCTGTTGGTGCATTTGCCTCTACCACAAGGCTAGAGAGGTTTGGAAGACAGAAATGATGATTTATTATTCATCTATGTCTCCCCATTGATAAGATCAAGCCTAGTATATGCGGCAAGTGCTCACTTCCTTTGACCGAACATGTAGAGTACAACCATATTCTAGAATATCCTGTTTCATTGACCTACCTTTTCATTTTCCCATCTTCCTCTGTCTTTACCTTCTCCTTCTTTCCCACAACCGCAAATCACCTTCGAATGTGAAAATGACTTTGTCCACACTCAAAAGGAAGTGAACCAGTGTTGCATTTCCATCTCAGATTTTATTCAGTCCAATATTTTATACCATCCCACAGTCCCTATAATTCCAATGATAGAGAATCTGGATCTGCAAACATGCGTTGAGGAAGCCGTGCCTATCTTCTCCTTTGTAACTTTTGATATTTCCAAAAAAAAACCTCATGTGATGAGGACCTTTCTGAGGGGGCTCAGAAAATGGAGAAAGGGATACTCTTAATCAAGGCCCTAGGTTTCGGGTCCAGGGCTCTTCTATCCGTATTGCTTCAAAGTATATTATTTTTGAACTATTCTCTTCTGCTTCCACAGACACCCCACTGAAGTGCCTCCTGTCATCTCTGTCCCTGTGTCATGCAAATGTGAATTTCAAAGACAGCTTCCCATCTCCCTACCCCTGCTGTGCCTCCTGGCTTCTGCCTCCACTGACCCAGGAGCTGCCACCTCCATCCCAGCAGGGACTTAACGATATATCTGGTTCTTCATAGTCTCCACACCTCAGTATGTCAGATCAGGTTCTCTAGGACAAGGGGATCATGGATGTTAGGGCACACTTTGCCAGAAGTGAGAGATAGGCATACAGTCCAGGCATGAGCCTCCTAGGTCTCCTTAGAGAAGCCCTGTGTACGACCTGGAGAATTATGAATACAGAAAAGAAGTGTCCAAGGCAGAGGGAAATAAAGAAAAAGAACAAAAGTAGGGAGCAAATTTTGCCTTAAGATTTCAGGCAGCAAGCTCCTCCCATTTGAGTCTAGAGAGAGAGAGCTTTGCCTTCGGTCTCTCATAAAAATATTTATTTGCATTTAAGTTCTATACCTCCTCTATAATAGGCAACTTTGAGAACATTTTTTTTTCCTTTTTTTAAATATGAGAAGTCAGATTTTAAAAGATGTTTTTCTTTTAACATAGTTCAACTGTCCTTGAATTTACGTGCACTAGTTACCATCTACACAGCTTGTTCTGTTTTTCATGGCATTGTAGGATCTGCAGAGCCCTCCACTTGCCCCCATTTGGAGATGTGCTAATTGCAATGTTGCTTACTTACTCTCATTCTCAGAGCCTGTTGGTACTTCCCGTATCAAAGGATATGCAGGGCAACATTTAAAATTTGCCTCAGAAATTGCATTAACTGGCATTTATGGCATAAAAGGGAGAGATTAAGTTCTATTTTTTAAAAATCTGTGGTATTGCTTTGCAAGGAGTACATCTAAAGGGATGCAGTGTTCATGAGAGTAAGTCCTCCTCCCAGGTAAGCACAAGATCCCGTTGACTAAACTGAGATTAAGGAGAGAACAGAGAGCAGAAGTCTATAAGTTTTATGCTTACTGATGAAATTTCAAAATTGTTTTCTTTTTCACAGCATATGTTCATTTTTATGTGCCATCTTTTGCTATGGAAGAATGGGCATGCACCGAGGGGACAGGTGGGAGACTGATTCTTACTCGTGGTTTGTCATTAACTAGTTGTGTATGGCCTGGGTTCAGGCACACACAATTTAATAGTAACAGAGCCAGAACCAGGCTCTGTCTCAGCCTCATTTTTCTTTTTTTTTTAAAGAATTTATTTATTTGTCAGAGAGAGAGAGAGATCACAAGCAGGCAGAGAGGCAGGCAGAGGGAGAAGCAGGCTCCCCGCTGAGCAAGGAGCCCGATGTGGGACTCAATCCCAAGACCCTGAGATCATGACCTGAGCCGAAGGCAGCCGCTTAACCAACTGAGCCTCCCAGGCGTCCCTCAGCCTCATTTTTCTTATATGGAAAATGCATGTAATGTGGGGGTTGGACCAGACAGGGGTCTTGAATATTTATCATAGCAGACTTTTGTTTCTTTGCCTTTAATCTCTTCTTTTCTTAATGCACCCCTGCTTCCCAAGAATCTGTGCAATAGTAGTCATGAAACTCAGTCATCTACCTTTTTAAAAAAAAAAATTATGTGTACCTGGCTAGCTCAGTTGGTAAAGCATGCGACTCTCGATCTCAGGGTCATGAATTCGAGCCTCACATTGGGTAGAAAGATTACGTATAAAAAAAAAAAAACCTTAGATCATATCCCACAGTTATCATTGCACCAGCATAGCTGTGCTCCTGGCTCAGAGACCAAGACAGCTTTTGCATGTGAAGTGAAGGTGGGCACAAACTAGGAGGGTGTGGCTGGGATTGCAGACTGTGGTTGGGCCTGAGAACCTCCTTTCATACTGCCTAGGGTGCTGCCATAGACAGGGACTGCATACACATTAATGCAAAGAAGCCAGTTCTCTGGACTTCCCAAGGAACAAGGACAGTCTTGTGAAGTTGGATAGCTCCAAGGAGCTGAGTTATGCGGAATGAATGAAACATGGTTTCATGAAAGAAATGGTAGTGTTAATATGAACTTGGGCAGTGGGGGACAGTGTAAGAGATAGTGCTGGCTGCAGTTGGGAGGACCGCATAGTGATGCTGGCATTCCTGATTTCCTCAGCTGCCTTAGAGAAGGTCCCACCCAGATGTCACCCTGTGTGCTGTATTCTATCTCTCCTCTTCCCTCATGTTCAAGGACTTATCTGTCACTGTCCAGCTCCTCAGCACATACCACAGACTCTTGAGCAAACATAATCTCCTAAGCACTTTCTTGCAATCTTATATGCTCTTTGCAGGCAGGCAGACCCCATTTTGAACTGCAGCTCTGCCAGTGGGCATGTTTGTTTGTTTGTTTGTTTGTTTTTGTTTTTTAAGATTTTATTTATTTATTTGACAAAGAGAAAGAGATCACAATTAGGCAGACAGACAGTGGGGGGGGAGGAAGCAGGCTCCCTGCTGAGCAGACAGCCCGATGCGGGGCTCAATCCCAGGACCCTGAGATCATGACCTGAGCCGAAGGCAGAGGCTTTAACCCACTGAGCCACCCAGGCGCCCCAGTGGGCACGTTTTTTATCCTATTTCTAGTTTTCTTCATTCACAAGGAGGAAGAAGGGCTGATCATTAAGATGATCCTAGCAAAAGATGCTACTTTTTAAATGCTTACCTGATGCAGGGATTTAGGGCAAGCAAAGCACAGAGATTTCCATTTAATTCGTGTCTTAGAAAATCTAGGTGGGGGACACCTGGGTGGCCCAGTCAGTTAAGCATCTGCCTTTGGCTCAGGTCATGATCCCAGGGTCCCGGGATTGAGTCCCACATCAGGCTCCTTGCTCAGCGGGGAGCCTGCTTCTCCCTCTGCCTGCTGTTCCCCCTGCTTGTTCTCTCCCTTTCTCCCTCTCTCTCTAACAAATACATAAATAAAATCTTTAAAAAAAATAAAATAAAATAAAAAAATCTCTGTGGTAGTAAACACCATTATCTGCATCTTACAAATGAGGAAATGTGAGGTTTACTAAGCTTGAGATAATCTATAAAAGGTCATACATGTGATGGCAAAGCTAGGTACAACCTGAGCTCTTGGTTATTGTATTAGTTTCCGATGGCTGCTGTAACAAAGAATCACAAACTGGGTGGCTTAAAACAACAAATTTGTCCTCTGTTCTGGGGGCTAGAAGTCCAAAACTGAGATGTGGACAGGGCCATGCTCCTTCTGAAAGCTGTAGGGATCATCCTGCTTTGCCTTTTCCAAACTCTCCTGTGTGTGCAGTCCTTGGTGTTCCTTGCATTACAGATGTATCACTCCATCTGTGTGTCTTCTGATGTCCTTGTCACAATCTGTCTGCTCTTTCTGCATCTATGTACAAAGTGCCCTTTTCTTATAAGGACACCAGGGCTATTGGATTAAGGGTCCACCCTACGCCGGTGTGACTTCATCTTAACTCATTATATTTGCATGGCCCTTTTTCCAAATTAGGTCTCATTCTAAGGTACTGAAGGTTAGGACTTGAGGACTTCACACATTTTTGGGAAATACCAAAAATTTGGAAATAACCTGTAATAGTTACAGTGTTGAAACAAATGCCTGCAGGGTTGTCATGAGAAAGAAATGAAGTAATAAATATGTCTGACAGGTGGTAGACCCCAGGAATTGCTCGTTTTCCCAATAAGATGTTTTAGGAGATAATTCATTAATCCAAAACGTATATTCAAAAGATGTGAATGAGAAGCAAGGTGGCTGACCATTGTGGAAACAGTTTTTGGGCACAGAGCTTTTTGGATCCTTTTAAAAAGGTAATTACACCAGGAAATCCATTGCCTATTTTGTTTTCAATTTAATAAATTTAAAGCACTGTAAGTTTTGAACTGCAAGCCCATTTCTCTTGTCTTCAGTAATTTCTTGGTAAAATTAAAAAAAAGTAAAAATAAAGATGGGAATGTGTTTCTTCTACCACATAATGAAATGTTTACATAGCCATTCCAGAAGGGGGAGATATGTAAAACTAGGGACTTACATGATCCAAATTAAGGGTACTGCCATTGTAAAGGAAAAACGTCCAATAAATAGAAACAAAATGATGCCCATATAGTTAAAATTTTTTCACCTGAGTGGTTTCTAAATTACCATGATGAAGAGAAATTGTCCATTGCACTAATTCTTAGAATTTTCTTTCATTTTCCATTCATTTCCTTCATGACCCAAGCTCCTCTGCTGCTTCTCTTCTAAATTCCACAATTTCCTTTTCTCCAGGGGTTGGCCTAATGCCTCCTGTTTTCTCCTAGGCTTTCCAGTTTTGTTCCTTGCTTTTGATTCTTCAGATTCTACATCACAAACTAGCAAAGGTTCATTCTGACAATGACAGGACCATGAATAAACGTTCTGGATTGGAAGAAACAAATTGGGCAAAGTCCGAAAGCTTTTTGGTTAGTAAAGAACATGTCAGAATTGGTTAGACTTATTTTGTCTCCTCACATATGATAGTGAATTATTTTGGGGTGAAGATAATGTTAAGCTTGATTCATGTATCAGTCCTGCTAATTTTCCAGGAGGCTGAAAATAGAGGCATCTGCGGAGTATCAATCTGGTGGCTGTTTGAGTGTTTTCTCTATGCAAGGCATGGTGCTAATCACTGGGGAAGTTTAGACACTTAATACACTGGCATAACAACTGTCAAATCCAAGGCTTGAATGCACAGTGAGTTTCCAGAACCTCCTGGGTGTGCCAGCGCTCAGAGCTAGCTCAGAGCAAAATGAGACGGGAAGCAAATATTGCGGTCAGGTGTGCTACGGTGTGTAACATTCACTCACTATTTAACCTGAAGGGACCTGCTTTAGGCTTGGGTCACAGGGTCTTGAGTAAAGTTACAGACTTCATGAATCATAAATTTATGAATATCATAAATTTTGAAGGAATTATAAAAATATTAGATACTAGAATTAGGTTCTCGATAATTTCAGCTAGCTGGAATAATGGGTCTAATCTAGGGAGATTAAATTTAAGAAGGATTAGTGTAATTTCACGAATATAGGTCCAAAAAATACTCTAACTCCAAGTCCAGAATAGGGGTGGAGGGCATCATTTAGAGGCAGCCCGATGGACAGTGACAGGAGGTTTCAGTTTGCTGTTGGTCCACCAATGTTGATTCGTCAGTGTGATGGCAGCAGAAATGTAAATATTATCTGAGACATCCTTGGTGCTCACAGAACTGATAAGTGATTTCTAGAGTATTTTGTTCAGTTATGTTTGTTATGCCTTAAGAGAAAAAAAATCGAAAAAGCTGGAGCTTGTCTACTGGGGAGCATGCTGAGTGGCAGAGACAACATTGTGTCTTCTGTGAGAGGGCAGCTTGGCCTGGAGAAGAGAAGACGGTCTGCTGGGTGGCCACAGGTCAGAGAGCACAGTTTAGCTTCGTGTGGGTCCAGAGGGAAGAAATAAGACCAATAGTAGATGATATAATAAGGCAGATTTTAGTTTAGAAGACACCATTTAAATATGACCCATATATTAACTAAGATTTTCCTGCACTTCAGGTTATTAGAAACCTCTTCCTCTGTGAAAACATAACGTTCTCCCCAAATTTGTATGGTCCCTTTTGTATGGTCCCAGACAGTTCACTTACAAGGCTTTTGTATTCATAAAGACTTGACTGAAGATTTGGAAAGATGAAGAGTTTTAAACAGCTTTTTAAAAATATTTAAAGGTCAGTGTTAGATATTCCTAAATAGTTAGATTTTTAACTATTCCTTAGTCTCTTCCACACCTCAGGATCCAGTTCTTCACCCAGTTGCCTAACATTCTTTTCTTTCCTATTCTCTCCTTTTCTTTTACTTCTCTCTCTTCCCATATAAAGTTATGTAGCTGTGTTTTTTCTTGTCTTGGCTCCTGCTACTAGCTCCTGCCCACAGGGTCATAGCTTTCTTAGGTAAGGGACTTATTAAGTGTCTTAGTCCATTTGAGCTTCTATAACAAGGATAACATAGACTGGGGAGCCTATAAATAATAAACATTTCTCACAGGTCAAGATACAGGCTGATTCAGTGTCTGGTGAGGTCCCACTTTCTGGTTCAGAGATAGCCATTTTCTTGTGTTCCCACATGGTGAAGGAGGGAGGGAACTCTCTGGAGTCTCTTTTATAAGGACAGTAATTTCATTCATGAGGAATCCACCCTCATGATCTAACCCCATCCCAAAGTTGCTACCTCCTAATATTATCACATTGGCAATTAGATTTCAACATGTGAATTTCAAGGGCATACCAATATTCCATCCATAGCTTGGAGATTTTCCTGAACACTATTCTCTCCTTATCCAAACCTCTGTGCTAGCTGTTTAGCTAATCATTGTCTTAGCCCACTCTCTTTGCAAGTTGAATCACTGTGAGAATGAAATAGGATACTCAGGAAATACTACCTCCCTTCTGCCAAGTGGTAAGGCTTGCACCCTCTCTGGGTGACTGTGCATCTGGAATCTGGTAATTGTGCTCCGAGCTTCTACTGTAGGGTGTGAACTGGGTGGTCTCTCAGATGACCGTTAGTTCTGATAGACTATCCTTCTCTAATTAGCACTATGTTGTGAATGGCCAGTAATTGGTTGGTGTGGACCCTAAAGCCACATGATAGGAGTCACTCTTAGGTTGATTTCAATTATTCATTTAACAAGTATGTGTTGGGCCTTCCCACAGGCCTTTTATAGTGCTAGAATGCAATATAGAGTGATGAAATATGAAGACACATTGTCCTCATAGAAATGAGTGTTGCTGCTGTAGACTGTTTGTGTTCCCCCCAAATTATATGTTAAGTCCTAACCCCGAATGTGATGGTATTTGGAGGGGGAGACTTTGGGAGGTGATTAGATGGTAAGGGTGGAACTTTCATGAATGGCATCAGTGCTCTTATAAAAGAGACCACAGGGATCTCCCTTGTCCCTTCTTTTTGCAAGCACAGCAGAAAGGCAGCTGACTATGAGCCAGCAAATGGGTCCTTGCCAGGCACCCCATCTGCCAGTGCCGTGATCTTGGACTTCCCAACCTTCAGAACAGAGAGAAATAAATTTCTGTTGTTAATAAGCTATCCAGTCAATAGTATTTCTATTACGGTATCCTAAACAGACTAAGACACTATATTGCTAAGGACGTGTTCATGTGTGTCTTTCTGAAAGAGCTGTGGTAGATACTTGGTGGGAAAGAAACCTAGTAGGGACCTCAACTTCATGGAGGGGTCCAGGCTTACGTAGCTTTAGATGTTTGTTAAGGATGTTGTGTCCAGACTCCCCTCTTCTTCCCTATTGGAACAAGACCACACTGGCTAATGCTTCTCAGTGTCTGATATCCTGCTTGTTCTCGGATCTATGGCTATTTTAGTGATCACACATTGAGGTTACATAATTATAAGTAATAGTCATACTCACCAAGCTTGCAGGATGATATACTTGATGGTGTCATCTCTGAGAGTCCCCTGGTGCGACATATTAATAGAGTAGAAAATGACTAGATTCCTTGGGGAGAAACACTGTCACTCCCTTTAGAAGCATGGCATAGGCAGCCTCTTCATAATGCAATTCCCAGCGGCAGGTGTTTGAAGAATTTTAGATTAAAGGTGTGTAGTGAGGTAAACAGACAGAAACGGAAGGTACCCCTTTGTCTTAGGTAAGCAAAGCACATCCAGACAGCCCATCTTTGGGTTCCTAGAAAGTTTAAAATGGCAGTGTTCTAAACAAGATGAAACCAGAGAGGGAGACAAACCATAAGACTCTTAATCTCAGGAAACAAACTGAGGATTGCTGGAGGGGAGAGTGGTGAGAGGGATGGGGTTGCTGGGTGATGGACATTGGGGAGGGTATGTGCTATGGTGAGTGCTGTGAATTGTGTAAGACTGATGAATCACAGACCTGTACCCCTGAAACAAAAATACATTATATGTTAATAAAAAAAAAAAAAAAATGGCAGCGTTCTTTGGCAGAAAGAGAGGCAGAGACCTAGGGAAGGGAAGAAGATTTTAAAGATATATCATTTAGGCTTTGGTACTGAAATCCCTGTATTTTGGTAGAAAAGGACTTACTCTGGGGGCAGAGGTGCACACAAACTCGTTGGCCAGCGTTGAAGTTGTGGTTCTAGACGGTGCCTCAGGAATCACTCCCTCACAGTGAGTTCGTGAACTGTAGGTGCGGGGCCCATCACTTCTGTGACTTCTTCCTAGGCTCTGGGAGGAGCCCTAGCAATTTTACATTGAAAATGTGTATTCGTTTTTATAAAGGTCCCTCTTCATAATGAAAGTAAGCATCAGCCCAGCAAAGCATGGATTGGTCCCTGTCCCAGGGCAATAAGGACCAATAATCTTGCTCCTACCTCTGGAGCCACTACTGGAGTTAGGAGCTTAAGATCTTTCCTCCACAGTCACAAAGACCACAAAGCAGGAATGAAGCAGCCAGAATTGTGAAGTGTGCTCTACCACGGTGAACACTGGCTCTTGGCGCCCAGGAAAAAGAGTAACCACTGAAAAGATGTTTATAGAAAACTTGGCGATTCTGTAACCTTACTTCCCAGGAGAAAAGGCAAATGGAGCAGAAAGACAGCTTTGTTTTCTTTTCCTTTTGCCTCTGTGAAATGCCCCGGTTTATGGTAAGACATGTGTATAGGTACACCAGTTTTCGTTGGGTTAGTTTTGTAAAGCATATCACGTGTATTCATTTCCTAGAGCAAGTGTAACAAATTACCACAAACCCGGTGGCTTAAAGCAACAAAGTTTATTGTCTCACAGTTTTTGAGTCTGGCAGTCCTGAATCACCCGGTTGAAATCAAGGTGTCTGTAGGACTGCACCCCTTTCAGAGACTCTAGGGGAGAATCCCTTCCTTGCCTCTTCCAGCTCCCACTGGTCACCGGCATTCTTTGGCTCCTGGCTGAAGCACCCCTGTGTCTCCCTGATCACATGCATTTCTCCTACTCTGTGTATCCAGTGTCCCTTAGCCTTCCTTTTAAGATTTTATTTGTTTGTTTATTTTGAGAGAGTGAGAGTGAGAGCAAGTGAGCACAAGCAGGGGGAGGGAGAGGGAAAATCTCAGGTAGTCTCCAAGCTGAGTATGGAGCCCACCATGGGGCACAGAGCTCAGTGCAGGGTTTGATCTCACGACCCTGAGATCATGACCAGAGCTGAAATTAAGAGTCCACGCTTAACCGATTGAGCCACCCAGGCCCTCTTTCCCTTAGGCTTCCTTTTATAAGGAGGCGTGTTAGGGCGCTTTGTGCCCACCCAGATAATCCAGGATAAATCCTTAATTTACGCACATCTGCAAAGACTCTTTTTTTTTTCCAAATAAGGTAACATTTACAGATTCCAGAGATTAAGACCTGTTCTCTTTGGGGCCACCATTCAGTTCATTGCACTGTTCTTTGACTTGTAATCTTTCTGTGCCTTCTATTTAAGGTATGTCTCTTATAAGCAATTTGATTTTTTAAAAAAATCTGACAGTATCTTTTCATTTGCATGCTTGTTTACATTTAACAACATTGCTGATTTATTTAGGTTTCAAACAACATCTTACTAGTTGCTTTCTATTTGTCCTTCTCTTTTTCTCTTCTTTCTTACCTTCTGGATGGCCAAAATATTTTTCATTATCTGTTGCATTTCTTTGTCTCAGTCTCATATGTGTGCTTTTGAATAAAGGAAATAAATTTGCATCCAGAATCTTAGTTGCAAAGGCATCTGGGAAATGTATCTTTCAGCTCTTCCACTCTTTTGTTTAGAAGTGTGCAAGGTAGTTGAGATGGGAAATCCACTGTATCCAGCACACGTAGTGAGTTACCAGAGCTGTGATACTTTCCCCACTTTTCTTTATCTTCATTACACAGCATCAGTCACTCTGTGTGTTCACGGGCTTTCCAGAACAAAATATGGAGCTTGGAGGGCCTGGGTGGCTGGATATAAGCTTGGGCATGGAACTTGGCCATAAACTTAAACACTATGACACCTTTATATTTTTATAATACTTTAGTAGTTTGTTGAGAGGACTAAACTGAGAAAATGATTTCACAGCTTCTGTCTTGATTTTGAAGGGCTGTCAGAAAGTCTGATAAGGTGATTAATAAATGGGAATTGAGAATATAAATCAGTAAAACAAATCTGAAAATCTTTTCAGTCAGTAGGTGATACCAGCAAAGACTGATGGAAGGTATAGTGAAAATACTTTTTTTATTGCATCTCTGATTAGTTCTGCCTTCATTGTGGATGGAAACATATCTCCACAATTTGGAATTACACTTACTTTTTAGTTTTGGTATAAAGCAGATGAGAGCGGAATAAAGCAGGGAGGGGCAGAATTAGATACTGGTTTGGTTCTGTTCCAAGTCAGTTTGGCACAGAAATTACAGCCTGAAATGGAGTGTCTCATTATGATTCCTCATATGCTAGCAACAGAGGCTGAATAGATAATTTGCCTTAAAATACAATCCAGAATGGGAGTGAATGTGGGGATAGTTGCTGCTACCCAGAGAGCACACAGGCTTCTGCAGCAGCCTAATGATCTATGCAAAATGGATCGAAGTGGCCCTTGACAGCCTTGATGGTTGCTGTGCTGAGTTTTAGTTAACCACCCCTCAGAATGGTGCACATTTAAATAGGCTTCCAGAGACAGCTTTGTGGAGTACTCAACCAGGTGATTTCCTCCAGAATCAGTACATGGGCCTCTCTTTACCCTTACTTTGAACACTTGGGACAGGTTTTCCGGAATTTAATGTTATGGGGAGTTCTCTTAGAATTGTTTTATTGGTAGTAGTGATTTTGTGTCCTAAACAGTTGTCACTATTTGGAAAGAAGGTGCTAGAAGTAGAAAGAGTTTATACGACATCTCTTGGAACATTAGTTCGAGAGATACTGCTTTCTCAGCCAGGATACCTCCCCAGTAAATTACTCCTATTCTCTACTCTGCGTGTTGAAAAGGCTGCTTTTCAGAGGGGGCCAAGTCACAAGTTTTTGGCCAAAAAGCTATGAGAACTCTTGGAGAAGGATTTCTGTTCCTGAATAAAAAAAGACAAAGCCTCAGGAAGAGGACTGTTACTTTTTGATTTTTACTGCTTAAAGTGTGGATGTGATGCGTGGAGATACTGCAGCCATTTTGTTAATGTGAGGATGAAAGTCATACATCAAGGTTGGGGGGCAATGTAGGAGAAGACAGGGAACTCAGGTTCTTGATATCATCCTTGATCAGCTACAACAAGCCACAACCATCTGCCTTCAGACTTTGTTTCTTAGGAAAAATAAATCCCTGTATGGCAGTTTTCTGTTTGTTGAATTTTTAAATTTTTCCCCTAGATTCTTCTTCTCATGTGGATCCACTTCAGTGACACAGCCTCTCACCCAACACATGTGTTCTCCCAACACATCCTACCTCCATACCGATATGTACTTGAACCCACTGATAAACCAATACCCTAAATAAAATAAAATTTTAGTTTAAAAATTTTAAAAATGTTAAACATTTTTGTGTGTCAGACCTATATTACTTACTTTATGTAACCCTTTAAAAATACTGGAGAAAATTACAATGTATTAAAAATTAAGGAGTTTCCATATAATCCCAAAGATGCCTGAAAAACTCGAAATTGGATTTTTTAAAAATTCAGTATAACATTTTGATACATACACATGTGGAAAAATTATCAGGTGAGATCCCATACACTACATAAATGTAATGATTTCCATTTTGTTGTATTTGCTTCATCACATAACTCTGTTACCACTGGGATCTGAGATCATTTACGTGCAACTTACAATAGGTAAAAGTCTGCATTAATAAGTTTTAAGGAATCTTTGAGAAAGAATTATGTGGAGCTCTACCAGTTTCCCTCCAGAGATATAGACATGAATGTGTCTAGATGTGAGACTGCTGAGCTTGTGGAAGAACATTGCTTCCCTACGTTCTTACCCCATCTTTGATCCAGGGGCCTTCTGAGCATGGTTCTTAAAGTATGGTCTGTCATGAGCAGGATCAAGAGTGAGAACTGGCTGGAAATACAGATTCTTAGGTCCATTTCAGTGCTTCTAAATGAGAGATGCTGGCGTGGGCCCACCAACAAGCCTTTAGCCTTCTCATTAAAGTTTGAGAACTAGTATTTTTGAGAAATCAACTATACAGTGTTAGGTGGTGGTGGTTGAGGGCTTATTATCACACATTCCTTCTTGTAGTTCATCTTCAAGGAAGACCACATGCAATTTTTTTTTTCTCTAAAAACACTATCACAAGAGACAGTTTGTGACCACACTACGAATAAAAAAGTACAATCTTACTGGAGCCAATGGATCTGCTGTAGACCAAGTTCACCTTGACTGTCAGGTCTTTGTGGATGTTGATTCCTTTTGTTAGTGTAATTGATCTGATAAAATGTAAAGAAACAGAGGAGCAAATTAATATTTAAACTGCTCCCCCTACATTGCTAATGAACTGAGCAGAAATGTGACACTCTTCTCCTGACATGACAATTTAGGGAAATTCTTGCTGACTTAGCCTTTGTTTTTCACTTTCAAGTTTCTCCCCAAAGAGAATGAGGAAATAAACTGTGTAATTGTAGGATTCAGTAATATTTATATTCCAATTCTTAAAATGTCAGAAGCTTTGGTCTGGAAGCTTTTGTTCAAAATAAGTGTATGTATATGCCAGTGGGTCATACAAGTCATTCTTAGTGCGGAATCAGAGCCTTTGGATGGAGAAAACACAGATGAAAGTGAGAACATGGGAAGTATTAAGGAATCTCTGAGAAAGATTCATGCACAGCTCTGCATGTGAGAACTTTGGAGAGATGGATATGGACTTGTCCAGATAGGAAATCCTGAAGGTGTATTTTGACCTGTATTCTAAATTTCTTCCATTTAAGAGAGAATGAACAGAAAGCCAATGATATCAGAATGAGATCATTCAGTGAGTCAGGTTAGTGGGACCAACAGTCTCAAATTTCCTGGGATTGGGGGGTTTCCTGGGAAGCTGGACTTTATGTGCTAAAACCAGCAAAATCCCAGGCAAAACTGGAATGGTTGGTCACTTGGTCACTTTTATCTCTGTCAACTGAGAAAATTGCATAAAAATGGGTGGTTTCTAAGTCTTATTTCTCTATAATGAGCTCTTGCTGTGAACATGAGGTCCCCCTCCCCAGCAGTCAAGAGAACTGATCTTAACTTTTTGTCATCACCAGATAGAAGAACAGGATTCATGTTTCTAAGTGAGGACTTAGCAGAACATTAGGCTAATGAAACCAAGGTCTGAATCTTAGGAAGGAGCAAAGCGTTATTTCTTCTATGGAGGAAAAACCCGTAGCTTTGACTCTTGATGGATTCTTGATCGTGAGGATGGAAATAAGACTATGGCAATTGACTTAATTAGCTCTATTACTCATTAGTTTTGTCTTCCTGAAATGGGAGTAGAGCCCCCCATCTAACAGAGTTACAGATCTGAGTAAATGATTACTGATTATACAATGGAGATTTGCTAACTCTGGAGAGGAGTATGGCTCATCACATAAGCAGTACACTCACTAATCAGGGCATTTCTAGACATATAGTAGGAAGATTGGGATCTTAGTTGAGATTATCGTTTGTACATTTTGTGTGTAGCCATAAAAGCACTTGAGATAGTTGTCATCGTTGATGCACGAAACACCATCATTATTCATCCATGCACACTCTTCTTCATGTTTATTTATATAAAGAGCTCCTTACTAGCCTAAACACAGCCTAACACCTCACCATTACTGACAATTCACTTCTTCCTTCGGCCTTCTTCCTTATCTCATTCTGTTTTCCCCTAGAGGTAACCATGATTCTGAATTTTGTAAATTGTCTCATAGAGCTTACTTTTTTTCACTCAATATGATATTAAGATTGATCAAAGTGATTTCATGGATTTTCTTGCTGCATAATATTCCATTGTGTGACTGTACTGTGATTTCTTTGTCCATTTATCTGTCAGTAGACACTGCAGTATTTCCAGGTTTTTGTAATTGTGAACAGAACTCCTATGAACATCCTCTACATGTGTCCTGGGGAACCTGTAGAAAAATGCTTTCTGAGTCATTACGAGGCAGTGGAGCTGCCAGGCCATAAGGAACATAGATATTCAACTTGAAATGGAATTGTTTGTCCAAGTGGTTGTACCAATTAATAATACTCAAATCAGCAATATATGAGATCTCTTCTACTCACATTTTCCTGACATTGCCAGTTGGATAGGGTGGGGTGTAAAATACTCTCACTGTGATCTCAGTTTGCTTTTCTCTGATTACTAATGAAATTGAGCATCTCTCCCTTTGTTTCTCAGTCATGTGATTTCCTCTTCTGTGAAATGTCTGTTTTTTTCAAAAAATGAGTTGTCTGTCTTTATCTTACTTGCAGGATATATGTGATATTTTATTTACATTTATGTGGATTTTCATATAATGTGCATGTATGTACTTATTCCTAATACATATTTCTAATATGAATCCTTTGTTGTTGTATGCATTGTAAATATCTTCTTAAAGATTATAGTTTTACCTCCACTTTCTTTAAAATATCTTTTGATGAATAGTACTCTGAATTTTAATATGATCTAAATCATTAATTGTTTCTTCTATAGTTAACCCTCTGTTCTTAAGAAACTGTTCCTTACACCCAAGGTGGGGAAGACACTTCCCTGTATTTTCTCTTAAAGGCCTTTTTTTACTTCTGACATTTATATCCCAAATCCATCTGGGATTGATTATGTTGTGTATAATATGAACAAGTGTTCCAGTGTTTTTTTGCAGATATAATGCTTTTTTCATCTCCATGGAAAAGATCCATTTCTAGGCTCTCATTCTGTGCAGTTGGGAGTGTGAGCTCTCCTGTGTGCTGGGGACAGTGGGAGGCAGGTGCTGTGGTGGGTGGGGCGGTTCATCATTCCTAATTCCTAGTATCCATGCAAGTCCTAATCCCTGGCATCTGTGTTTCTCTCAAAACCACACTGTGGAGGGAGGGGGTTAAAAATACATCAGCATGTATTTTTACATACTGGGGTGGAGCCTGTGGGTCAGTATTTTTCAAAAGCCCCCAAGCAGATTCTAATGTAAATGCAGGGTCCAGAAGAGCTGGTCTGTGTTATGTCCAGAAACAATTTCAAGTAGGGAGCCAGCATCATGCTGTGCTACTTTGCCAACTTAGCAGAAATCCATAGGATGATTTTCAAACTAACTTTTCTCCCTAACTATAAGTGTAGTGTACGCTCATTGCAAAGAAAACAAAAAGTTGAGGAAAAAATTAAGAGTGAAAACTAAGAATTCACAATTGCATAGCTAATTTTGTACTTTTCCTTCAGGCTTTATTTTAGCATGTATATGTGCGTTTATGTGGTTAGAATCATCTTGAAAATAATTAAGAGCATTTCTCTACAACATTCTTCTGAATCACTTTTAAAACTGTTTAATAGTCCACCCTATTATAATTATTATGCATTGTTCATATTCACACTTACCCTGTCAAAATCTTATTTCACTCTGGTTAGGGATTTATTTTGCTTATGGTGATTGTAATTCTTATTTTGGAGTCAAAAGAAAGCATATTTTGGGCATTATAATTTAGCATTTAACAGTATCGGCTCCAGCGTCGAGATCTGGATTCAAATGCCACTTACCAATTGCATGACTTTAGGGAAATTATTCTACCACTCTTTCTTTCCTTTTACTACACATTAACATGAAGATAAAACCAACCTCTCCCACACAGACATTTATTTAAGATTAAATGAGGTGAATATGAATTGCTTAACAAAGTGCTGAGCACATAGCAAGTATCTGATGAACTTAGCTCTAGGCTAGCTCCATGCGCACAATGTCTGGGTGGTAACAAGGGCAGCCCTGTCCCCCTTAGCTCAAGGACCAGTATGATTTGCCTGACCCAATTTCTCTGGAAGTAAATGTCCGTGGGGAGGATGACAGTCACCAAGATGGACTCTGTCATTGTCCAGCTCAATAGCCAGGTGCAGAACTGGCCTGAAAGCTATTTGTTCAAAGGATAAGGTAAAAAAATATATATATATGCCAGTTACTCTAACAATGGATGCTGCTAGCTGGCTAGCTGACTCAAACGTAGAATAATTTCTCCCTAGGATTTCCCTTTATTGTAGTGAATAGGTCTCTGCAGTTGAAAGGCAAAGGCAGTTTCACAACTATGGAACCGGGTGTGTACACAGCTGGGGATCTGCCTGCTTGGATCTCCATATCCTCTTGGAGCCCAGAAGAACATAAAACACAAAGTAACAGCAAGCAAAATAAAGAGTCAGCATGTCCACATTTTCTAAGTAGAAGAAGGAGTAGTGGGGGGAAAAAAGAAACGCAGCGAGAAAAGCACAGATTTGGGTTGGAGTGTTGTACAGTGAATCTAGTTGTTATGTCCTGAAGTGGTCACCTCTGGATAGAAGTGCAGCATCTGGACGATGTTTGACATCTCATCTAGAACGCAAGCTTCTTGAGGACAGGAGATTTGGCTTATTACTGCTGTGTCCCCAAGAATTTAGAGCAGCGCCTCGTACATAGCAGGTGCTCAAATTGTTGATTGAATGGTCAACTGCTGCTCATTATAACGCTCAAGGGACAGTGAAGAGAAAAGAACCGCTCTTCTGAACCAAATTCAGAGCAGCAAGGAGGACCTGGTGAAGAAAACAGGGGAAAGTACCAATGTTACATGAGCTCGTGAGCTGGGAGGTAGCAGCCTGCCCGTACAGAGCCAGGTGGACAGATGAGGCTCTGGAGAGGCAGACTTCAAAATGTCAAAATATGGTAATGAACCCAGGATCAGAAATAGGAAGATGACAGACCTAAGAGCAGGAGAAGACACTTAGAATTCTGAATCTCTGGTCAGGATCCCAGGAAAGGAGAGAAAAATGGTTTAAAGAGACAAATGTGGGTGTATAGTAAACTTTGCATTGAGTTGGTTTTCAACCAACTTATGCAAAAACTAGAAGGTGGGCAAATGCAGATCACACAAAATAGTGACCTCTAGGAGTAGTATTTGAAGCTTAAAATTCGGAATGAGTGGAGGGGTGCAAAATGAGTTAGAGCTGATAAAAAGTATCTTTTGCTTTGTTTTAGCCTTTCATCTGTACAAAACCAGAACATAAGAAAGGTCCTACAGTCCCTTCGATTCGATCAGTGGTTCTCAAAGTATGGTCCTTGGACCAGCAGCATTAGCATCACCTGGAAAAGTGTTAGAAATGTCAATTAGCAGCTCCCACCCTGGACTACTGTGTTAAAATTTCCAGAGGAGGGAACGGCTTAGCATTTTGTGTTTCAGTAAACCTTCCAGGGAATTCCGATGCTCACTAAATCCCAAGACACACTAGATTAGAACATTAATCCTTCACCCTACACATGGGAAGCTTACAGAGGAAAAAAAAAATCCCCAAGCTTTACCCCAGAGCAATAAAAATGGACTCTCTGTGGTGGACTCTGGCCATGTGTATGTTTTAAAGCCTCTTAGTGAATTGAATGTACAATCGGGGTCAAGAACCAAACTCCAATTCAGGTACCAGCAGTGCCATCGTATCCCCCAAGGAGTTTATTAGAAATACAGAAGCCTAGACCCTTCCCACCGGACAGGAATTTACATTTTTAACTAGATCCCCAGGTGATTGATTGATAGGCACATTCAAGTTTGGGAAGAATTTGTTTATAAGATAAAATAGTTAAAGGAGAGAAATCAGGATTTGTACCTTGCCTCCACTTTATTGATTTACTAATTTCTTTTAAAGAGGGGGGAAAAGGACAAAAAGCCAGGATAAACACATCGACATATGAGACACCAAGCATAGTAAAGGTTTGGAGTCAAAGAAAGGCAGATGTCAGGAATGCCATGTGAATGAGAGAAACAGGTATTCTGTAAGCCTTAGGTGCTTGGATTGCCCATACACCTCTTAGATAATACTTGGGTTATTTGTTAGCCAATAAAATAAATACATTAGGACAAAACCAGGGTCAGTAACCATTGTGTGATCCCAGGCCATGGTGATGAGTTTGGGAGAGTAAAGATATTAGGATTGTGCTATAGTTTTCAAGGCATGCCCTCTCCTCCCCTCTCTCCTTGAATCCTGGGGAATGGAGTGTGTCCAGAATCTGGAGGTGGTACACCCAGGCCAGAACTTCTAATGGGGAGGACCTTGGGAATAACTTCTGAACTTGCTTTGATTCCGTGGCAGGATTGCAGGGAAGATGATCAAGACAATGTCTTATTTATTAAAACCGAGAAAAAAAGACAGCCCTAGAAGCCACTCATGGTTCATGAAGTTATAGGATTGTTGGTCTCTTAGGTTTTGTGACAGAATCAGAAATAGTGTGGATGCAGTGTGTTGATACTTACAAGCCATGACAAATGTCCTTTGCTTTGGTTGATTTCTTCTTATTTTTTATTAGGCAAAAGAAAATAACACAGAATGATCATTCCTGAAGTTTTGGGGGTATTCTAATTAGAGCAATAACCATACTTCTGTTTACCTAATGCTGATTAATGCACCGAAGTCAGCCTTGTCATGGGTCTCTGGTAGAAGCTGCTAAGGCCCTGCTCTGGGCTCTGTCATTTTCCAGAATATTATCACTACCTTGGCTGAGAGTTAGTAAAGCAGCTTGATCACTGCTATGGTGGTTGGAAGGGTAGGGAACGGATACAAATATCAGGATCTAAACAGATACTCAACTGAGGGCATTGATAAAGCAAAGTTTACAAAAAGATAATTTATAGAAGAAAAATGTCAAATGAGAATATAGCAGCAGCAGCTGAAGGAGGAGGGATTGAGGGATTTGAGTCCATTGGAGCTTAATTGTTTTTGTTTGCGTGAAGTGGTGGCCAAAAGTGCTGTCAGATACCTTAGGCATTAATCGTGCTGACAGCAAAAAAAGGGGTGCTTCTGCCATGTCTCATAGGTTTTGGAC
>CM052898.1:42312786-42376058 GCA_028534135.1 Potos flavus | reverse complement strand
CTTCTTAGTGTCTGAGGGAGAAAAAATGCACCAATAGTTTCCAGACCTTCCATAACTGCTAGTATAATTTTCTGGTCAACGTGATTATACCTTTTCAAAACTACAGTCAAGCAAGAGGGCTGTGCTTTGCCTTGCCTCTGTCTACTGGCAAAGAAATTAGTTTTTTATTTTATTTTATTTTTTTAAGATCAAAGTTTTAGAGTATTTTCTATTCATTTTTTGGGTGATTTCAAAATAAAAACTCAAATTGGCCCATCTTTAATTCATCCATTTTTACATGCAGGAAAAGAAATCAGGTTACCTAATCGCCATTTTGACGAGGAATGGAAAAGAATAATCCATTTTTAGGAAATTAAGACAATCCCAGGAAGATATCCCCCATTCTGGACTTCTACACTTGCAAGTCTTTCAACAGTTAATGCCAATAGTCAGAAAAATGAACCCAAGGCCATTTCAGAACTCTCACATGACAAGAGAAGATGAAATAATGCTCAGCATGATTCACCAAGTAAACAGAGTACTATATTTTTGAAATCAAATTTCTGTAAAGATGAAAAAAGGTTGTCTGGTAACCCCAAGTCAACCAGAAAATTCAATAAACCTCAAGCACTGGATTTCTCTTGCTCACTACTTAATTAGTGTTACCGGAATTAGTTTGAGTGAATCCACTTACTTCTCAACCAGCTGTTTAGATATCCTGTAATTATATCCCAAATATCAATTTCTGTAACAGAAATTGTTACAGCTAACCATAAAAACAAAATAAACCAGCAGCATCATTCAATCCACAGGATTAGGATGTCCATATGAACTATATTATGTATCCAAGTTGGACTGGGGCCATTAATGTCATTCCATTTCTGCATCCTCTGTGGTACTCTGTGAGCAAACTCAGGCAATCCCTGTTCTGTCCATGCCATATATTTCCTTTTTCATAAAAGCCTACAGATGTTTTCTACTTCTTAATATACGCCATAGGCTTTGAGATGTTGACATGTAAAGTACTAAGCATTGGTATCACTTTTGCTGGAAATGGAATTGGATAATGGTCAATTTACAGACCCTAATCTGTATTCTGAAAACTATTATTTTCTCTGTAGGCAAAAGAAATGAAAATGAGGGCAATAAATGTATCCCAGCCCTTGGGTAGTTATGCAATCAGTGTGGGGAATTGCTGACTAAAGGATCAGTCATTTTTTAATGTATCCTAAGAAGGAGACAGCTTGTGTACCAGGAGCGGGATGCAAATATATGTGGGTATGTCCATCTCATGTGTCTCTGGATTAGGAAAACATCCTCCATAGAGTGTTAGAAAGCTCTGCATTGGCCACAGCTCCAGATCCTTGAACTAGACACGGGTTTTCTCAGGTGCTCCTGCACAGAGGGCATGTGATGGGTTCCTTGGAAGGGGAGAGCCTGGTGGTGCAAGAAAGGATACTATCAGGGATCAGAGGGGAGGAAGGCCACTATGAAGGGGAACTAGGGAAGGGCTGCCGAGTTCCTGTAATCTCTGCGGGAGGAGCGGAAATAAGCAAAGGAGACACGCTCACACATAATATAGTGGGAGATGAAGAAGGAATAAAAGAGAAACAAATGATTTTTTAAAAGGAGGAAGGCTGAATTTGTGACCTTTAAGTTCCGTCTTACTTCTCTGTGTATATGCAGAATCTGAGTGGACTATAAGTGAGGCTCTGGAGCCAGACTGTGGGAGTCTGAATCCCTGTTCTGCCACTTACTGGGTGACCTTGGGCAGGCTGATTAAATTCTCTGTGCTTCAGTTTACTTAACTCTTCAGTAATGATGATCGAATCTACTTACTGAGTGGTTCCAAGGATTATGTCAGTAAAGTACTTACTAAACATTGGCTATGCACTTGTTATGATGTCATCAGGCCTGCTGAGTATTCCTTTATTCTATTCTGTCTCTTTTATCGTTTTCTCTTTGTCAGAGAAACAGTTGCAGACATGGTATAGCAATATATTACACAGTGGCTAACTGAACAGGCTAATAATAAAAAAAAGAAATACGCTATTTTAATTACAAGAGATGAGCCACCCATTTAATAGGAATTGTTTGATGAATTCCTTTATAAGCTTATTTTGGAGTCATAAGGGATTCCAGAATCCAGGTCTGCTTATTAAGGGACTGGACCTTTTAGTTCTACGATGTATTTCTTGTATACCCAACCTTTGGCATGTGTGGTGTTTCATTTTGTAAATTATGCCACCATGTGGTATACCACAATGTGGTATTCTGCCTTGGGCAGCTGAAGAGTTCCTCTTAAGCATCCTTCCTACAGAAACAGGTACCCTGAGAGCTGTGTGTTGTTAGAGCTACTTGGATTTTATTCAGATTCAGCAGGAAACATATACTGAACATCCAGCTGTTGGGTCTGATACTCTGGGAGTATATCTCTAGGCTCCTCTCCACCCTATCTCAATGTCCCCCACATCCTAATGAAGATGTGTACTATTTCTCAACATTGCCCAGAATCACAGACCCAAGAGGAAGAATTTCCAGAGGTTTTTAGAAAGATCGTCATGCTCTGGGAATGTGGCAGTTGCTACTTTCCTCTTCCCAAGGGCCCAGAACGCTCTTCCTCTGTCTCTGGCTTCTCTTACTCTTCCTTCATGTCATCCAGAAAAATTGAACCAAGGGCTGCTGCCCAGGGAGGACAAGAGAGCCAGTTCTACTGTAGGTCTTAGGAGAAATACCTCATTCCTCACCTCTAGCTTTGGCAAAAGAAATATTCCATGTGCTTTTACATCAGCTCTAACATAGGGGTTGGTGATAAAGAGCCAGCTAAGAGTAAATAATACTGTTTTCCTGCTGTTTTGGTAAACTATACAAACACATTTCCCTCAGGGACCTTGCAGGGAGCCCAGATGATCATCGTGATGTCTCCATCTCTCTCGCTAGCCATCACCTCATTTTAATTATGAAACAAAGAAGATATTCTTCTTGCTGTAAAAGATTTTACAGTCTGGCAGTGATCTTTAATCATTCTTATTTAATTATGGTCAACTAGGTCATTATCCCTACAGAGCAAATAGTATTTTCTTGTTACAGTCCCCAGAGTTGAAGAGCGCATAATACCATCTCTGAGTACAAGTAGTACTGACATTGAATATGTGGTATATCAGGCTCTGAGACCCTGAAGATGCCTCCTTAGAAATGGATATTGATCATATTTGATGTGCTGTAATCACTCAACAGATACAGATGCTTAGCTACTCTAGTAAATTACATAATGGCTCTCCTTGAGACTCTTATACTTAAGACACTGTTTACTGCTCTGTTTACACAGAGCAATTGGGTCATAAGCAACACTTACAGCTGAAGCACTTTATTTGTATCCAGAATTCCTTACACATTCCCCAGAAAATTTCAGAGGAAGGGTATGCAATATTTTGCTAATCCCCTTACATAGAAATTTGTTGTAATCGACTGTTCTTTTTAGTTTGCAAGGGAATTTTTTTTTAAAGCAACAATCTTCTTATAAACATGTTTATATTTACTAAATATTTTTTCAGGAAAGATTGTATATGTATAAGTTAGTAAGAAAAATACAGGATCAAAACTTGAGGATAGGGGCGCCTGGGTGGCTCAGTGGGTTAAAGCCTCTGCCTTCGGCTCAGGTCATGATCTCAGGGTCTTGGGATGGAGCCCCGCATCGGGCTCTCTGCTCAGCAGGGAGCCTGCTTCTCCCTCTCTCTCTGCCTACTTGTGATCTCTCTCTCTCTGTCAAATAAATAAATAAAATCTTAAAAACAAAACAAAACAAAAACTTGAGGATAGACAACAAAACAAAACAAATGAATGAAAAGCACTTCCAGTGCTTATAAAGGGACAGTCAGTAATAGATGGATAGTATGAGTCACGGTCAATGATAAATGCCTCGGCTAGCTGTCAGGATTTAAATACCAAATGTACATGTTCTAATGATACAGTCCTTAGGAAGTTCAAAATACTGCATTTGGGGAGGGGCAATAGTTGACATCCATTTACTTACCATAAACCAGTTGTGATTAAGCAAGTTCGCCCCTCCCCCAGCGGTGTGGAGCAAGGGACCAGCATGTTGGAAATCAGACTGTCTTTAATTCTTAGTTTACCTGTGTTTGTCGTGGTGTTCACTTCAAGTTCTACAGGAGAGTATCAGCCTGATCAATGGAAAAAGTGTCCAGTCTCAATGGAGTGGATGCAAAGCTCTTGGGCCCTTGAGTAACCAGTTCAAACTTGACTTAGATATTCAGCTAGGGTTGCAAAATTCCCTGTTGGCCCTTCAGTGAGAATACCTTTAAAGCCCACAGAGGCAGAAGGTAAGAGAAATGGGCTATTTCTCTCTGAAATTGAAAGGCATGTTTGTTGTCCAGAGAGAGCCACGTGTTTGGCAAGGAGGAGCCTAGCTTCAACCACTGTTTGGCTGGGAGGAGAAGCCACCGGCTGGGTGGCTGTTGATTTGCCACTGGCCTGGGATCAAGGCTGATCTCGCATTTTCCACCTGCAAATCTTCATAGGTGGGAACAAAGCCATGCTTCAGTTCAGATGCTCTTCACCACCACTGCCACCAACAAGCAGGGTTAGCTGTGGCTTGTGATGGTGTCTCTTTAGGATTTAGGAAGAGGTTGACTGAGGTATAGCCTCTCAAGATCCAGCTAGTTCTTCAGTAGAGGAGTTTCACAGGGGCAATTATGTGTTGGTGGCCCTTGGCTGGTACAGCCAGGCTGCTGAGTAGATACACGCACACACGAATCAGCGTGGGGCAGGCTAGGAGAGCAGATTGGTACCAAAGAGCACTTTTCAAACTATGACGTGCCTCTGAATCACCTGGAGATCTTGTTTTACTGTAGCTTCTGAGTCACTTAGCCTGGGATGGAGCCTAAGTTGATGCATTTCTAACAAGCCCCTGGTGCTGCTGCTGTTGCTGGCTCACACAGCAAACACTGAGTAGAGCAAGGCACGGGGGGCGTTTCTAGAAATTTACATCCTTGTCATGTTCTGTTTATCAGTCCTGGGCATGTTGGCACACGCAGTTAAAAGGAGTGCTGGTGCTTTTTACAAGGCTATTCAAGGTATAAAAGTTGAGATAGCCGAAATAGACCTGGGCTGGATTTTCTTCTTCAGTTTGAGATACCGAAATGGTTATCTCAGTTTTCTGTTCTTTGCTACACGTATTTAAAGATGGCCTGTGAAAACATCTTCTCGCCAAGTCTGGTTTGTTTAATAAAGCATTCCAAAATAATTCCAAGCTTTCTGGATGACACAGTTCAGTCGTGCGTTTTGTTTTGCATTCTGACTTCATTCACTAAATAAGGTTGGCAGCACATGCTCGTGGAAATGAGAGTCAGAAACTCGGACGTGCACGCTCAGCTGAGAGCGGTTTCCCTGCCTTCCAGTTCTGTATCACGGAACTGACAACAGAGGCCCCTCTGCCTAATGCCAGGAAAAAAACAGAGACATTGGGAATGGTTTTTAGAAATGTCCTTCTATTTGTCCAGATAGGCTTCTTTACCAAGATCGCAGTTCGCTTCCCAGGAACCAGGCGTCGGGTCAGGCTGGTGGAAGGCCAACTCACAGCGCTGCCGGGGAAATAGCATCTATGGCTGGTGCTACCCACGCAGCCCAGGGACGAACTCCGTGTTGACAGCTTCTTTATTTAACAGTTTTAATAATCATCATCCTTTAACATGCATTATTCTAAGAACTTTACTTGGCACTAATGCCTACACTATTCTCTGAGCCAGGTATTATTTGTCCTATTATACATGTGAGAAAACAGCAATTAAGATAATTTATTCAAAGTCATGGTAGTAATCAGAAGTAGAAGTGGAACTCAGGCTTTCTAAAATTTTATTATTATTATTATTACTATTTAGAAATTACACTTTTAAATGGTCCAGAGCTTTGAACTCTTAATACTGTAAGCACTTGGAATTCCATAGGGGACATGTTAAGGTTAAACTGTGTCCCCCACCAAAAGATATATTGAAGTCTTAACTCCCAATACCTGTGAATATGACCTTATGGAAATAGGGTCTTGGTGAGGGAGGGACAAAGAAAGAAGGATGAGGGAGAGAAGGAGAGAAGGAAACTATGTTGTCCTAACAAAATAGACCTTCATGCAGAGTTCAGTCCAAAGGGTGACTTCCTTGGAGCACCAGCATAATGTATCCAATAAGTAAATAAGTTATATCAAGTCTAAATACTGCGTAAGTACTATTTCAGATCACACACACACACCCCTACACATAGAATAATCTATAAGAAAAATGTCTTTCATCGTTTTTATATTACAGATGTGAAAATTCAGTCTAGAGAGGTTAACTTACCCAAAGCCACCCAGATTATAAAAGCTAGAGCCCAGAGTCCAATATTCTGGTGCTTCCATCTCCTGTCCCTAGTGTGGGGGCCTAGAAGGCCTGCACTGCTCAGGGAGACAGGCTTTCCTGGAGAGCCTGTAAATTGGAGGTGGAGGAGCTATGGATGCAGCGTTTTCTCCTGGGTTTAGTTCTTTAGTTATGTAACTTAAGTAGATGCAGAAAGAGCAGAGAGTACATAGACTGTTTTTGTTCTCACCGTTTTAATAAGATATTTAAAAATCTGAGAATGACTTGTCAGTTTATGCTTTTCATAGTCATAGCCCTTTAGATGGAGTTGATCGTTGAAAAGCAATGAGATTTCACAGTCACTTGTGAGGGTGATGATGACCTCAAATATGTGACACACCGGTGAGGTGTCAAGAGAACCCAGGGAGGGAGGCGTTGTCCCTTTAGCGACTGAGCAGAATGTGTCCCGTCTTTTGTGTCTTTTAGGCATCCTGTTTTTGAGAAATCTTACTCTGAATGGCAAGTCAGAGGTAGTTCAGGTAACATCACGTGGTTGGTGATACATTTAGAGACTGCTATATGCTCTCTCTGTTACCTGCAGCTCTGACCTCATTCCCTTTCACTCCCCTGCTCAGGTATTATACTACCCTTCTTGCCATTCTGGTGTGTGCCAAATTTGCGTCTACCTCAGGGCCTTTGCACTTGCTGTATGCACAGTGTACCATTTCTGTCTTTCTGTCTCGAATGCCTTCCCGGAGATCGTTGCATGGCTTATGACTTCTCATCATTTAGTCTCATCTCAATGTCACCTCCTCAGGGATATTTCATTTAAAATAGCAACCCTCTATCTCTCTACACAACCATGATGATTTTCTGTAAACATAACCTTTTCTTGCCTTTCTTTTCCACTGAAATGTAAGCTCTGCATGGGTAAGGACTTATCAAGGATACTGTTGTGCTTGATACTTAGGAATCATTCACCAAGACGGGTTGTGTGAGTGAATGAAACTGGGCAACCACATAAAAGTGTGAGAGGGTCCTGCACAGAGCTATGGAGCATTCAGAAGGGGCATTCCAGTCTTAGAGAAACTCTCAGGAAGGGTGAGGATCAGTAGAGTACTGGAGCTAAGATAAGGTTGATTTTGAGATAAGGGAAGAGGGTGAAAGGTTTTTGGAGAGAGAGTCGGACTTTTGAGGGACTAAATGTTCAGCATGAATGTGGGGGTAGATTATGACACTGGGGGTTTGGAGAGAGGAAACTGGGGCAAGATCTTTCAGTTTTGTCCCCCATGTTGATGAGCCTGGACAAACAGATTCTGTAGAGTGTGGCAGAAGCCTAGAGAAGTGAAGGCAGGAGCTGAGCGTCTCCTGATATGTGTTGCTTACCGAGGCAGGACCAAGGTCCCACCTTTCCCCCACCTTGTCAATACTTAGGTAGATGCCATCTGGCCTGGAATATTCGTTAAGCCTTGGGTTTATCTTGTGGGGCTGGGGCTCTGGTTGGCTTCCTGATTTAGTCCTTGTGACACCTTCTGGCAAGGTCCCAGGAATGTGAGTGACAAGGCAAAACAACACACCCTGAAATTACCTATAATGAAAATGACTAGTAATCTCCAGCGATTACTCTGTGTGTGAGTGACAGGGTTGCACTTTCTGCAAAACCTTTTGCTGCAGCAAAAATGGGTCCTGTGGGACTTTCAAGTTGGAGAGTTGTATTTTTTTTTCCAAGTGAGAATAGCTTCAAAACTTTGGCATCGGGGCACCTGGGTGGCTCAGTGGGTTAAAGCCTCTGCCTTCAGCTCAGGTCATGATCTCAGGGTCCTTGGATCGAGCCCCGTGTCGGGCTCTCTGCTCAGCAGGGAGCCTGCTTCCCCCTCTCTCTCTCTGCCTGCCTCTCTGCCTACTTGTGATCTCTCTCTCTCTGTCAAATAAATCAATAAAAATCTTAAAAAAAAAAAAACAAAAAAACAAAAAAAACTTTGGCATCATGTATTCTTTTACCTAGATAATGAGGCTGATTATGAATATTTAATATACTTTATGAGGAGATACACCAAACCTCTTTTAAAAATGTAAACCCAAGTTAGAATGGATGCAATAATATAATTCTTATACTATAGTGGAGTGGGTCAGCAGTTAGATTCCAGGGGTCCCATCCCAGGGCCTGCCTGAGTTCTTAGTACATCTACAGGTAACAGGGGAAAGAGGGAGCCAAGATTAAGTGGAGGTGGAGGAACAGCCAATGTGCCTCCTAAGGTGGCATATGGAGAATGAAAGTAGGACCCAGGACGGTCTGACGGCCCATCTGCATTGACACATTTACTGTCCTTTGTGGATGCCAGCTCCCTGTTATGGAGAAAAGGGGTTCAGAAATTGTGGGGAAATGCCCTTAACCTAAGTTTCTCCAGACCAATGCAAGAAATTGGAGAAACACTGAGGTGTTTGTTGAAATTAGTTTTCAAACTTGTTTGGAACTCTAACTGAAATGAGTACTGCTTGGGAAGCCCAGATAGATGCCAGATGATGGAGAGGCTGCTCTGCTGCAGCCCACATGGCCACTCCCACCCCCGTACCCTCTGGGCCACTTCCTGGTGTCTCTGTGCCATTTTTAGAACACAGTTCATAAAGATACACACACGTGCGTATGATTTTCAAATTAGATCTAATTTTATGTATTTATGTGTAATATTTATATTTTATATTGATATATAATTATATGCATTTTTTATGAGAAAAGAAGTCCAACCTAACTCACACCTGACCCCAAACTAACTCATACCTGGCTTCAGGTAATTTTTTAGATCCATACCAGGTTGCTGAGTGAGCTGGGAGATATATCCATCCACAGGATGTCAGGCATCATGCTATCAGAAATGAATGGTTTCTAACCTCCATTACTGACATTAGATTCTCCATCCCGATCATGCCTGTCCCTCTTCCAGGCAAATGTCTTGCTCCTATGACTGAAAGTTTAGGCTCGGTCTCCATACTCCAAAAGTACCTGTTTCTTTATAAATATAAATGTATTGTACTTAGCTCCTTCCCTCCCTCTTATGGAACAGACTGCATACTTCTACCCTGTTAATGCCTCATCAGCCTTTGAGACGCAAATTGCTCTCCTCCCCCAGGAAGCCTTCCCTGACTGCTCTAGGCAGAAATAGGTCTCTTCTCTCTGCCCCTGTAGTGCTCTATGTTTTCCACACAATTAACCATTCTACTACCTTTTTCACTTTTTGCCATATTTGCTTACTCTCTGTAGTATTTGTTCACTGCTTCCTGCACATCAACCTTAAGTCAATTCACTTAAAAAAAAAGAAAGAACGAACGAAAGAAAGAAACTAGGCCTCATTCTAGATAACAATATACAAGAAAGCACTGAAAAGCGAAGAAACCAAAACTCACTGAAACAAAAACGAGATATGTGTTGTTAGGATTGAAGATAAAAAGTAAAAATAAAAGAGATTTGGTGAGGGAAATAAAATGGCAGAAGAGACTTGTTAATGTCCTGTAAAATCCTATAATTATGTGAAATTAGCCAAGACAAGTGCTCCATGAGATTCCCAATTTTATACATCCCCCAAAGTTCCATTTTCTGAATTTGGAAGTCAATAACAAGCTTGCTTTACAGAGCGTGGAAAATCAGGAAAATTAAAACCTTCATAGTGATCATGTCCTATTGCAGTGCTACAAAGACCAGATTCTGCAAAGAATAAATTTAAGTGGCAAGAGGGCCAAACCAGGAACATACAGCACAGGAGCCACTGGCAGAAGCCATTTACGACGGGTCTGTCTTGGAGAGAGAGCCCATGGGGAATAGAAAAGATAAAGGGGACTCAGAATTTCTGCAACAGAGACAGCAAATGTCAAATTAGTTGCTGGGGATGCTTTGGAGGCATCTGGCCTAAGTGATTTTGGAAATTTCTGGTGACCATAATGGCTCTACCATCTGCTGGTATCTTGTAAGTACTATGTTCATCTTCCTTTAAAGCAGATGGCTTCAATTAAAAAAAAAAAAAATAGATGGAGTATCAGCGACGATGCCAACTTAACATGGTGCTAACTTAACATTGTGCACAGTACCATCATTTACGCATTATGTCAAGTGTCACCTCCACGGAGACTGCTCAATTTTATTGAATGGCAATGTGTATGTAGTTGTGCCAGAGAAGAAACTGGCCTGCCTCTCCATCTCCTTGTGCATTTTCCTCAAATATAGGAGGGGAAGTTATTAGGATCTGGCCCGTTAACTGACTCAGTCAGAAGTGACTCAACCAAGAAACTCAGAATTTGGAGAAAGATTAAAATGTTGAAATGGGGGCCAACTTTCCTTTTCAGGCAATGTCAAAAAATGCATTTTCCCCTAAGTGGACCACAGGGGAGTAGAATTGTGAGGTCAGTAAGGAAGAACAGATAGAGAAGTGTTCAGAAGAAGCTTTCTAACAGATACAAAGCTAGTTCTGGGCAAGGTGGAATTTTACTTTGGATCATTTAATTTGCTGCTTCTAAGAGAAATTGCATATTTCCAGTAG
Source organism: Potos flavus (assembly GCA_028534135.1). Classification (NCBI taxonomy): domain Eukaryota; kingdom Metazoa; phylum Chordata; class Mammalia; order Carnivora; family Procyonidae; genus Potos; species Potos flavus. The sequence continues at coordinate 42,365,203 of CM052898.1, read as the reverse complement.
CCCATACTCCACTTCAATGCAATATTGACATTAATTACATTTCTACTGCTTGTGACATAAATCATCAATTTTTTATGTCATTGGCATATTATGCTGTAAAGAATTTAACCTTGTCCAAGAAGTCTAGCCTTTCGCTCTTGGCCCCTGGGATGTAACATTTGTTTGCCTTGATGCCTTGGGCGAGCCAGATAGTAACAGTGTGATTTTGGGTGGGGACTTTGGGTCATCCATGCCTGGTTGACTGGAGACTGAGTTCAGTCACATGCACAGTCAGCCAATCAGTCCTGCAGATAAAATGGAGCCCCAGTAAATTTCTGAACACTGAGGCTTGGATGAGCTTCCTTGGTTGACCATACTCTGTGTATTCTCACTTATGAATGCCAGAAAAGGAATGCACCTTGACTCCATGGGGAGAGAACAATGAAAGCTCTGAGTGTGGGTCCTTCTCCTGGACTCTGTCTTATGTACCTCTTTTCTTGGTTGACTTTAATCGGTACCCTTTCCCTTTGATAAACTTTCAGTATAACAGCTTTCAGTGAGTCTTTCCAGCAAAGTATCAAATCCAAGGGTGGTTTTGGAAACCCTCTAAGCTTGCAGTTGGTGTCATAACTGGGACAATTTTAAGGACTGCTCCCTTTTAACTTTGTAGCTGACCTAAATTCATCACACATATAAACTACTTTTGACTTCCTGCATGAGGTTATGAATATAATATATATGGACACAGAGATCTCTTCTTAAAGCTCTCAAAATTAATTGGCTTTGTGCATTGGAGAAATTGTCCTTTGCTTCATAGTACAGATATATGATCAAGAATAAAATCAACTGAATTTGAGTAAAACAGCTCTGTAAAATTAACCAACCTACTTTGTTTTTCCACGTCTAGGGACACAGAAGTCAGTGAGTACGTAGGCAAGAACTGCCATCCAAGTCACCAGAATTTTCTTAAGGGAGGAGAACCAAATCATTACCAGATCTTGTTGCTTTTACCTCTGACATAGTTTATCCCTTCCACTTCTTCTGCCTCTACTACCCTTATGTAGTCAAAGTCAACATTATCACCTCAACTAATAAATATCTTCAAGCTGAATTCTGGATGTTTATATACAGCCATTCCTCTACACGGCTGCCAGAGTGATTTCTTCTAAAAATGTAAATCAGATCATGTTGTTCCTTATTTTCTCACCTCCTTTGCTTAAAACTCTTCAATGGCTTCCGGCTGCTTTTAGAACAAGGATAAAATGTCTCATTTGTTCTAAAAATATCTGTGGGACTTGACACTTATTTTTCAGGCTCTCTTGAACCATACTTCCCCTTGTTCTCTTGCCTCTGGTCACACTGGCCTTTGCTTAGCCTTTCCTCTTTTCCATGCATCTGTAACAGGGCCTTTGAACATGCTTTGCCTAGGTAATTTGTGTACCACTTTTTGTTTGTTAATGTCCACATGCCTTTTAAGAAAACCTTTCTTAAGAAAGCTACTCTAGGTCTCCATAGTTAAGTTTCATAGCTCCCTGTAATTGTTGTTCAGAGTGTTTTCACAGTTGCAGTTTCATTTGTTAGCTACTATTTTATAGTCTGTGTCTCTAGCAGACTGAGTTCTTTGAATTTGGGGGGGGGGGGATCCATGGTACTGCGCTTTTCCCAAGAGCCCCTGATCATTTTGGTGTAGGTGGGATTCAGACTGGACTCTGTTCAGAAAACACTTGTCAGGAAGGATGCTGACAGCTGTCCCTTCGAGACTGAATATTGGTTGGAATGAGTGACTACAGAACAAATACAGCCACTCAGGATCATCGTTCGCATCCAAGAGATGCTTGCAGATGTTTTTCCCTAGTGGATTTGTCCTGAGCCACTCTTCAGAAAAGTGCCTTTGATGTCCAAATTAATGGCATGGGTATGATAGTTGGCCAACTTGCTGCCATCGTGGGCTCCAGGAATGCAGAGTGTTGTAAGATACTGATCCCTTTAGACCTTGGGGCAGCTATTTAAAGCTTGGGACAACCATGTCAATCATGTCTAGCCACCAGGAGCATTGTCTGGGGTCTAGGTCTCCCTCGAAAGCTTCTTAAACAAGAAGGAACTGGTGACTTTGTCTGACTGTTTCTATAGGTGAAGGGCACAATGAATGAGATCCAGCCCTTGCCATTCTTCGCTGGTGCATGGGTAATGAGGTGCTCTTCCATCTGGATATAAGGTTCAGTATAGTGTTTGCTGATCTGTATGGTGGACAAAGAGCCCCATGAGCTTTAAGAAGACTTCACTCATGTGCCCAGAAAGCCAGGCAGCTGGAGAGAGCAGGGCAAGATGGCCGGGTGGGCCTCCTGGCAGGTTCACATCCAACTGGTGACCCCATATATTTGCATTCACATAAATGGTGGATACTTTTCTCCATTTGTGACTGAGGTACCCTTTTGGTGGCAGACTGTTTAGCTGCATGATAACTGCCCTAACAGCACATGTGCATCAGCAGACTAAAGCATCATTATTATGTAAAACACTTGAGAGAAAAACCTTGCACTGGATTCAAAATCCATTCACATTATCAGAGGACATTTTAATACTATTTTTTTTTTCAATAAAGGAGAAGATACTGGACTCTTGAAATATAAACCCAAACGTTACACATTTTTGAATTATTATAAAAAATGCTTTCAAACTTTGTATCACCTACTTACACAAAGTTTTTCATTTATGTTCTCTATCAAGCATTTGAAGAGATCATCATCAAACAGTCTCAACCAGGATTGTTTATACCCACTTCATGCATATAAGTGGGTAGGAAATACCTGTTCACGGAAGTAAGTCCAAGTTATTATGAAAAAAAAAAATGAAAATACTAGGTTTTGAAGTTAGATACAAATTCGGTCTCTTCTATAAAACTTTTAATTATTTGGTAATATCCTTATAAATAATATGAGATTTTTTTCAGCAAGTCTTGCATAGATTTCCCCCATTTCGCCCCAAATCTTCTCGTTTACCAAGTACGCCTTACCAGTATTATCATTTTTCACATGTGCCAAGACATGAAAAAACACTGTCCTAATGGATAGATGGAATACATAAACAGTCTATTAATAGTCTTGCTATTTAGTGTGCTGATCAATAGGACCCAGCATGAAGGGGCTAGATATTGGCTATGAGGAACAAGGAGTATTATCTTATCTTAGAGATAAGAGAATACAAAACATCAGTTCAGTTTTCTTAACAACAGATTATTGATTATCATTTCTGAAAAAGAATTCTCAAGACAAAGAACTTGGTATAAATTTAGTAAGAAACTGTATGACCTTGGCCAACTGTAAAACTTCTCTGAGCCTCAGTTTGTGCAGATTATAGGATCCATCCCAAGGGTCATTGTCACACATAAATGAATCATCTTTAAAAATACTTGGACTATGTACCTAGTAAGCACCTGAAGATGGAAAAGATTGGGCCAAGTGGTAGTAAGTTCCTATCGCTAGAGGTGATAGGATATTACACAAGATCACATTTTTTAAATGGCACAGTGACAATTAGACCTTTAATTAAATGACATTAAGTTTCCTTCCATTGCTGAGACTCCCAGACTGGAAGTAGCAGAACCAACTCTAGAACTGACACTACAGCCCAGGTTGGAGGCCATCCAACAGAGAAGTCTCAGCATGAGATCTTTCAGTGGCCCCTCACAAGGATCTCTTGGGTAAGAACATTGACAAGGACCCTTATCCTTCTCGGGAAAGAACTTCCAGTAGCATGCATCAGAGTAACCTGGAGGGCTTGTTAAAGCATATATTGATAGACCCCGATCCCAGAGTTTCTGATTCAGCCTGTCAGGGGTGGAGATGGGGCTACAAGAATCTACATTTTTAATACATTCTCAAGTGATGCTGATCCTGCTGGTTCTGGGACCAAATCTGAGAATCTCTGCAGTAGATCCAAGGGTTCTCAGCCCTGGCTGCCATTAGACTCACCTGGGGACCTGTTTGGACCACAGCTGCTTAGCCCCCATCTGATGTAACTCCACAGAGTGCTGGATGGTGAGGCCCAGGCCCAGGTGTGGGTTAAAGGCACTGCAGGTAACTCCAGTGGCAGTCAGCGCCAAGAAGCACAGAGTCAGAGTGTCTTTATTTCTGTCGGTGATCACAAGGCCCCTTTCACTAGACTTCAGTGTTGGATTAGTATTTGCACTGTTTTTGTTATTTCTCTTTTGAATTTTTTTTTTTTTTTGAAATGTCATAGTGACATTTGAAAAACAAGTGCTTTGTACTCTGAGGCTGTTGCAACCATAAGTCACACCCCTTCCACCTAATTATTCAAGAGCCGATTCGCTGTTAGCAATTAGATGAAAATCTGCAGTCTGTAATTAAGATCAGTATATATGACAGTCCGAACGGGGCCTGCATATTTTACTATTTATCTTTTTATTACTTAAGGTGATTTCAAGCATTGTACTTGCAAGAATAACCTAAAATGACTCACAGGTGAGATGATAACTTGCCATTATTTTTATGTTTTCTCCTCAGAGAGACTGAAACACCTTCCCATAGCAATAGTCAACTGAATCATACCAGGTTTTCGTGTTCACTAACAATTCAGTGACTGTGTGAGGTTAGCTTAAAATGCTTGCATCTGGTCAACCTACATCTTTTATGGGGGTTAGGTTTTAAAGTCGGCAAGCCTGGTAAAAGATGGGCATAGTTAAAATTTTCTTGCGTAGTCCCTTGAACCCATGTTACCCAGAGTGTGGTCTAAAGGCCATCGGCATGGGCATCACCCAGGAGCTTGTTAGAAACACGGAGTCTAAGAAACCTTTAGAGTCCACACCAGCATTTTAACAAGATCCTTGGATGATCACATGGACATTAAAATTTGAGAAGCACTGCCTTAAATTATTCATTAATCGCTAAGGCCTGGGACTGCAGAAGCTGAAAAGTCCAGAATTACTTATTTGGATTCTCTCTGCATTTTTGCTGAGGCTTCACTTTTCCCTAGGAGGGGACACCTGCCTCTAGACTGAACAAGAAAAGCAAGGAGAGCAATTTTTCTTTCCTTCTCTTCCTCCTCTCCTTCTACCTTTTTCTTCTATAGAATCCATGTAGTTGAATTAATGTTCCTTGGAAATACATGTATTGCAACTTTCATTGTATTTTATGCATTAGCTCAGAATTGGACTGCCCATCTAGCATGTACCAGGTACCATGCTAGCTACTGAAGCTATCTATTACAGCGAGGAGGAAAAAACCAGCTCCCATCTTAATAGACCTTAGTGTCAGAAACTGTCCACTTGGAGACATGATTAGCTGGTCTCATTACGTGAATAATACATGAATGTGTTCTGATCAACTCAGTGTTTGGTTTCCAAAAAAATTTTAGTGAAGAACCTCTCCTGTTAGGAGTTCTTGTTAACTGACCATCCACACTTGAGGCTGAGAGGGCATTTTATGAGTGAGGGACCTACTGCCAACCAGTTTAATTAGACTCCTCCTACAACTCATACAAAGGCCAGAAGGGATGGCTTGACATTAAGGCAACCACATGTCTAAGCTTCAAGACCCAGGCCTCCAGTGGCCAAGGAGAATCAACGGTGTTGAGAACAAAAGTATCTTCTGGGAATGGTTGGGCAGCGTGCTAGCAAAGGTCCCATCTGTTGCTCTGCCTCTGCCTCTCAGTATTACTGTCCCGAGCATGTCTTGGGGTGCTCTCAGCACCAACCCCATGCCCTCCATCAGAGGTCCCCAAACAGTCTAAACAGTTCTATGCTCCTGCTCCCTGGAGGAAAGAGGGGAAAATGCTTCGTTTTCCCTGCCCTCTTAGGAATTTATCAATTGCACTTTCTGGCTGCTTGCCTTCTGTTGTTAACATCTTTCTTAGAGAATGGTTTTTTTCACTTCTGAAGGGAAGGAAGGAGTCACCTATGAGATGAGGGCTGATCACCTAATCCTGTGATCTGAATTTCTTCCTGACATCTAAAAACTACTTACATTCATGCCAGATGTTTGCCGTCCTTAAAATGCCACAAGGCATTGCTCAGTGTTCTCTTTTCCCAACAATGGCTGGCAGATGTTTGGGGTTTGATGTCTTTGCGTGCCTTTCATCAGTACAGAAACTGTACTTCTTGTTGACTGTTCTTCCCATACAGTGGGTGCTGTGTATTGATTTATCATGTTTAATGAGAAATTGCAACTTGCCTCCAAATAAAAGGAACAAAGCACATGTTACAGGATATTTATGTCTAAATCTATTTACTATTTATGAAGAATCTAAAAGCTTAGCAGTCTCCTCCATATACAAATGATAAAGCTTGAAAAACTACAGCTGTTTAAAATTTCAAATCATTATTTGAATGCCAGATCTAGACTTGAACATTCTCTTTGAGTACCTCTTTTTTTTTTTTTTTTTTTTGTTTGAATACATCTTTTAAAACAAAGCTGTTGAAGACAACGCTGTGATGTCTTTTTTCCCCACTACAATGCAAACTGAGGGCCTGATGTTATTCCCAGGAGAACTGTTGGCTCAGAGAGGCTGGAGTTCTAGTTTCTAGCCTCCTAGCCTTCCCAGCCAGCATTGAGCCCACGGTGAGATGGGCTGTGGGGGCAGCTTACTGCCTCAAGTTGAGGGAGATTCACACAGTGGCTGGGATGTGCTCTTGGTGAAGCCAGGTCACTCCCCCTTGTGAATGCAGGAAGAATCTCCAGGAGGTTCCAAGATAGGTCTGATCTTGTGGAAGTCCTAAATGATTGTTTTAAGTTCCGGATGTGAAGGAATACTAATTACTGAATGTTGGCCATAGATTGGAGCACACCCTGCTGCCTTAGCTTGTGTCATCTTACCCAACTTCAAAAGAGCCTCATTAATAAGGGTACTCAAATCCTTCTGTTAACACACATGGCGGCTGGTGTGGGAAGATACTTTTGTTGAAGTAACACTATCTCTAATTCCAAAGTCCTTGACTCCGACCCTAAGGGTGTCTTTTTCTGTCAGAGATGCATTGTTTTCTCCCTCTGGGATTAGATAACTTCTCACAGGCAATCAAGTTATTCCTCTTAAGAGAAACCCATATTCGAAACTATGAAGTTTGTTAGGAGCTTGGAACTGCACTAGATTCAAGATGGCCATGGCAATCTTGTGAAGAAAGCTCAGGAAATAATCCTTTCTAATCCTTCCCAGTGAAATAATGCACTGAGAGTCAAAACAGGGAATAGAAAAGAAGCTGATGTTTGACAAACAGATGAAATTGTACAATTAGGCCAGTGTTTATTCACCGCCTGAGGCACAATTCTGAATTAGATCATTTGAAAACCATCTTTTGTTTTATAACATGTTTATTGTAGAATACTTAGAAAGTGTGTAGATCTTTCTTCCTGCTAATAAAAGAGCTGCTCTGAACACATACCCATTGGTTTGAAATTTTGCCCATATAGAGACTTGCAGGGAGAATACTTCCAATTTTTCCACTGTTGTTAAGTGTCCAGTAAATCCTGCTATAGAAATGGCCTCTCTGAAGTTGATATAACCATGTTCACATTTAACACAATAACTAGAATCTCATACTGGAGCTTCTTAAGAAGACTGACTGGGTAGTCAGTTTTTCCCCAGATCCAGAAGTTTTCCTACATGAAAAAAACTGAGTTTTGAGCTTTCAGGTTAGGGTTTGGCTGCATTCCAGGGACCACTGGGTGAAACGGTTGCCTCAACTTTCGGATTGTTCTTACAGATTATCCTTTGGTATCTTTAACTGCAAGATTTTTGAACATACAGTTCATAAAATCAAAGAAAACCTTCTGCTCCTAAGCTGAGAACTCAGAGTGTATTCTGTGTCTCACAGAACCTACTGTTGTAATGCTTCTACAGGTTATTGCTTCTGCAGCTCCTCAGTTTAAAAACCCCAAACGGCACCTTTCTCTCTAAGGGTACGTTCCCATAGCCTTCAGAATAGAATCTGAGGATAGTCACAGTTTCTGCCTTGCTTCATTTTCACACATCATATGCTTGTCCAGTGGTTTCCAACTGGATGAATTGTGCCTTCAGAGAACATTTGGTGCTGTCTAGAGACATTTCTGATGGATGTGTACAACCGTAGGATGGAACTACTGGCATCTAATGGGTAGAGGTGAGGGATGCTGCTAAACATTCTACAGTGCATAGGACAGCCCCCTGCAACAAAGATTTATTCGGCTCCAAATGTCACTAGTGCCATGGTTGAGAAGCCTTGAGGTCTGGCTATGTTGGAGAATGGCTCTTCCTCAATGCACCTCTGTACTAGAAGGCACTACAATGGTCAGAAGCAGGACCTCTGTGCCCAGATGACTAAGCATATATGTAAGTTCCTCTATCTGTCAGCTGTGCTCTTTGGGAAGTTACTTAAAATCTCTGTGCCTCACTTTCCTCATCTGTAAAATGGGCTTAATGATGCATATACAGTAGGGTTATTGTGAGTAAATGAGTTAATACATGTTAAGTACTTGAAATACTGGCTTTTACATGGGAGGTAGTCAATACCTGCTACCCAGCCCTGTCGCTAATATTGTTGCCACCATTTCACGTACTTGGACTTTACTTAGGATGATCCATCTCCGTGGAACACCCTCTCCCACGCTGGTTCATTGTTTAAGCCACAGTTAGACTATCCCGTTGCCATCCATGAGAGCAAATGACTACTTTCATTCCTCAGCACATACTTCTAGAAATGCATCCATGAATCACATCTGACAAGGAGTTGTTCTTCCTTCTCCTTTGGGTTGTGACCTAGGGAGCTGCAGCTAGTTCTGTCTGAGCGTTACATGTCCAGTCGCTAACAACAGTAAATATTCCATAAATCATGTCAGCTGGTTTGGGGTCAGGCTCTGTTGACAAGAAGACTAGTAGACAAAAGAAACAGTAAACTTATCTTTCTTTTCAGACCTGGTTTAACCTCTTTAGTAAGCTTTGCAAGCTTATTAAAAAAAAAAAAAAAAGAAGCCTGGATTTAAATGGGGGCATATGTATTGTCTTTATAACCCACTCAGTGGAAGCTAAATGAAATGCAAGGCAGAATCCTCTTTCCTCCCATCAGACACAACACACTCCTCTCCAGCCATGCCAGCCTCCTAGCCTTAGAGAGATATACAGCTTAAGTTGTTATCTGGTATTAATAATTCATTACTTCTTCTAAGCTGTCTATCTTTATTTCTGATTCTGGCTTGAGGTGTTTACCTTTCCATAGAAAAGATGACCAGTGGCTACTCATTGCTGATGATCATCTACAGGTAGAAGGAAAAAGAGGTTTTCGTTGTCATCGTTTTGTTTTGTTTTCCAGACTGTGCTATAAATATGAATCTTCTATAATGAGGGATTTTTGGCCCCCTTGACCCTGGCCTAAAAATGCACTTGTTAGTCTAAAGATATTTCAACTCTTTAAAGGGTGACGGGTGTATGTAAAATGGGGTCAGAATTGCTTCTAAAGCTACCTTGTCACAAATAGTGAGGATGATGTTCTTCACCCCCATGAGCCATAGGTTGTATATCTATAGATGCTGTATGTGCAAGCACATGGCAAAAGAAAACTATAAAATGTCATATAAGGGGTAGTTGATTGTCACAGTTAATTGATGACGATGCAATTTTTAAAAATTCTCTAGATTTTTCTTTTTACTTTTTTCTGTACTTTTGGAACATTGACTCATTATACTATTGAGATAATATTTATAAATCAATATAATCAATTGTGGTTTTTTCCCCCCATTAGACAATATATAGCTTGTCTGGAAAGTTCAAAAACAGAGACAGTTTTTGTTTTTACTCTCCCTTATGCAGCCATTTTACATCCTGAGTTCTGGAATGAGCATCCGAGAAGCTAGGGGAGGCCTCTCTTCATTTGCTAGAGCTGCTCTGGGATTTAGTATGTTACACGGGCTCTTGCTCCTAGCTTTCTGTGATAGCTTGGCAGTAAAAGTTCTCTAGAATATAAACTGATAGCAGAGACTCCTTTAGACATTGCATAACATCACTAACTATTCCTCATTCACATAAAACTTCCGCTTGTTGAAAATGATAGACATCTTTGTTTTTTGCTTGTATTTTTTCCTTATTCTCAAACATTTACAAAGCACCTGGCAGGCACTGTTTCCAAGGACTAACCAACGCATAGGACAAATCAAGTATCAATGCATGGGACAAATCAATCCTAGGCCATGTCAATCTGACTCTAATGGGAAAGACCAATCATTTTTTAGCCAACACCAGAATTGCAAAGTTGGGTAATCACAAGTGAAAATTGTCTGGAAATGTGCTATATGGGATTGGGTGAAGCCCTGTGCTCACGTCCTTGAATATTTAAGTTGACATTTCTGCTGCGGAGCAACATTGGTGTGGCAAATGAATATGTACATTGCTTCCATTTGGGTGGTGATGAAGAAAATCATCCTCTCCACTAACTACAGGTTCTACTGTAAACATGTGATGACTACAGAGTTGCCACCGAGCTTGCTTTTCAAGAATTATGTACAGCTAGAGAATCAATAAATACAGAACATTATAAAAGAACAGGGAACCTTCCCACCTGAGAGAAAACCGTTTATGGAAATTTTGTTGTTTTTCTTCACAGTATTTATTGTATATCCCACAGTGTAAACCACCCTTTACCAGATGCCACACAAAAATGGATTCCAATGCTTTCAGAGTCTTGAGACTATTTTCACAATCAATGGAAAGTGCTAAGAACAAATGATATGACTTCTATAAAGACGTTGCTATGCTCCTTTTTACTTTCTCTAGGCTATGGCCCAGAGCACTATCCAGCAGAACTTGAAGTGATGATGGCAGTGTTTTCTATCTCTGCCATCCAGTATGGTAGTCATTAGCTATGTGTGCCCACTGAGCACTTGGAAGATGGCTGGTACAACTGAAGACCAAAATAATTTTCTTTAATTCTAATTAGCATAAATAGCTCTGTGCGGCTACTGTATGAACTCATAAAAAGAGTAACAAGTAATTATGGAGTATAATATTATATATCAACCATTGCTTTAAGCATATTATATACACTAAGTCTAATCACCACCTGATGAGGTAATTACTAATATTACACCCTTTTTGTAGATGAGAAATTGATGCATAGAAAGTAAGCAAGACACCCACATTGCAATCTAGAACAGGGAACAGTTGGATTGAGTGTCCAGGAGTAAAGTGTTCGGCACCCTTAGTTTTAACCTGTGCACCAGGCTGCCTCTCTTTAAGATCACAATGAATTCATTAACAGCAGTGGTAATTGAAACAATGGTTATCCTGATCTTTTTTGTTACCTGGTTGGACAGAAAAGCATCAATGAAAATTTAAAAGTATTTCATCTCCTTGAAAACTTGTGGGCTAATTAAATTCAGAGGTGACCTACTGAGTAGCTTAGAATTGTTGCATAAAGATGTGTCACCTCACTGTGCCTACAGAAGGCCATGGCCTGTGGCCCTGTGCAGGAACAAGAAACACTAACCCAGCTTCTTATCTGGGGTTGTCATGGAGACTCAGCCTTAAACAAAGATGGTGCTACGTTTTCTGGCTCCAGTAATAGAGCTCAGCAATTGGCTTCATCTTTATTTAGTTTGCAACACCAGTCTGGAAGACTCTCTTGAGAGGAGACCTTGAAATAGCTTCTCACAGTGCTAGCAGACAGCTAGAGATGATTTCCTGGGAACATGGTCGATGACATGCGTGTGATAAACCTGAGTATTTTTTTAAATAAGTCATTTTAATATCCTGGAAAACACTCTGCTGTATAAATGATCACCATCACATCAACACCATATTGTATGTGTTGATTATCAGGCACGGTTTAAAGACCAAAAAAAAAAAATTTCCCAAACCTGGATGTGTGTCAGAACCCTGGGGAATTTCATGACATTTTGATGAGCACCAGGGTAGGGAACAAAAGATATAAGTTAGACTGAAGTATAAACTGAAATGCATTTCAAAAGATTTCTTCTTGGCAGATTTTCTGCCATAAATAGAATTTTTAAATTGATCCTTGGTATTTCCTTAAATATCTGAGTACTAACAGGAACACTTTAACATTGCCACGGTGGTGACCATGTTGAATGTATTTATGGAAAGGAAATATGTGCTGTGTTATGAAATTAAACAGAAGTGAAGTGTGTTTAAATGTGGCTTCCCAGGTTTCTCTCTTGATAGCGCAGTGAACTACTGGCTTTAAGACACCGTTGCTCCAGAAATGATCAACACTAAACAGGTGAAAGACAAGACAGAAGATGTATTGATATTTCAATCTGAAAATTCTACAAGTCTTTCCAGACAAAAATCAGATACAGGTGGATTACTTGACACTCTCAAACTTTATTATGTGTGGTACAAAAATAGAATGGGTACAAGAGATCACATGGAAAAGGATCAGATTGGAATCTCCAAATTCTTTCCTAGAGGAAACACAAATAGAAAAATTCAGTTAATGTTAGGTGACCTAATAACAACACTGATGGCTAACATTTGAATATTGTGCCAAACTCTTTTCTTTCTTTTTCCTTCTATTTTTTTTTTTTTTTTTGAAGTAGGGCCTTGAACTCATAACCCTGAGATCAAGACCTGAGCTGAGATCAAGTGTCGGATGCTTAACCAACTAAGCCACTCAGATGCCCCCAAACTCTATTCTCAGTGCTTTACTTTTATGTAGTTTTCACAACAATGAAAACTATAAGGTTATATTTTACATATGAGGAAACTGAGGCACAGATGACCTTTTCTAAAGGGTAGCATTTTATCCACTCTGCAGAAATGGCAGGGTTTCACACACTGATCCCATTTCACTTTCTTTTACTTTGTATGGGAGTCACGTAGGAGCCCCCACTGATGCTATCATACCTGCCACTTTACCCAGGATGGAATGAGAACCCGATACCCAGGGAGGGACTGCCTTTGAAAGGTTCACATCAAAGTAGATCACCGTAGGGATCTCTTTCCCCATTTGCTGGTATGGATGTCTTTCCTAAAAAAAAAAAAAAAGTCCCTAGAGATGGTTCTAATGGGCTGAAGTCTCCTTTGGTGTCATTTCTCCTCATTTTGAATATTGAGAGGATAAGGACATTGCTGTTATGTGAGGAGGACCACCGATGGCTAAGCTTGTCCTGAAAATTAGAGAGGGTCTCTTCATTACATAACTTGGTGGGTTGGGTAGTAAAGCTTGCTCAGGATACTTAGAAGAATGCAAAATGATACTTGCCTTGGACAATTGCCTGACTGTATGCCCATGCAGATGATAACTTGTGGTTGCACTTTTCACCTGAATAGAAACGACAGCTAAAGTCTTAGTCTGGACTGTGGCAAACCACTGCAAAGTAAAATGCAAATGAAATTTGCAAACATGGCCAAAATGAGGAAAAGGTAAATTAAGTTCCTGGAACAAAAATCTAGAATTTTTCATGCTAACCCTGGGAGGCCAGCTTAATCAAATTTTCAGCTAACGCAGATGATAATGACTCCGGTGGCCAGTTTCTTTATAGAGCTTCACTCTGGCAAAAGCAGAGAGAGAAGGAAGAGGTGATGAAACTATGGTGGGAATTAGCTTCCCACATGTTTGTGCCAAGGAAGTGTCAATTTTTTAATGTGAGCAAATCCTTTTCTGAGCTTAATTCCACTTACTGAGGTTCTCATGGCACTGAACGCAGAGGTGGAGTCTGCTTGCGGCCATCAGTCTCTGATGACTTGGGATTTTAACTCTAAACAGGCTGCACTCAGCCTGGGATGACCGCTAGGCCTTGAGTGTGTTGTTCAGTGGATTTCAGTGAGTTCTCAAGAATTAACATTTTTAACTCTGGAAGACCACGCTCTTGGAGGCAACAACCACAGTCTTTAATTTTTCGGACCACCAAAAGAATCCAAGAATAGGTGAAACAACACCAGATTGTCCTATCATTTGCAGTACCATCCAGGAAGAAAAAATGGAAGCGGGCCCATCAGAGCGTCCCTGAACTCAGATTATGCTTTCTGTCTTGAAGCCCTTGAGGGCTTCTAGAATCAACTGATAAGAGCAATAAATGTTGATGAGATAGATTATGTAGACTGAAGTGTTGTGTTCCATCCTATTTAATTTCAGAAAAGTTGATTAAACAGGACTCTGGCCAGAAGCCCATGTTCAGACATGCACTGTGCCACTGCACACTTGTGTGTCACTGGGAAGTTGCTGCCCTGCTCTGAGCCTCAGTTTCTCCATATGTTAAGTGGGGACAATAAGTCCTGTCTCAATGGATGGTTGAGCACTTTGTAAGTCTGTAGCAATAGGGATAATGTCCAATGATTATCCTCATCATAAATGATAGTATTATTATTAATTATTAAATTGCTATAAAGCACCATGTGAGGTCCTTTGAAGACTGAGATAAATGAGCCCAGCCCTTCAAGGAAGTTCTATAGTTGATATAAGCTTGATAAATACCAAACTTCAAAGTATCAGCAAAGATCTCTGAGGGGTTTTGTTAATTGATTTTGTTGTAGTATCCTGGCCTCGAAAGGAAACAAAATGTGTTTTCACAAGCAAAGATTAAGGGACTCTGTTCCACTCAGTCATTATTCTGTCACTCAAGACATACCCTAGAACGATTATTTGTACTTAAAATGCTCTTCAGCTTGCCAGCCAGCGTGGAGTTACCTGTCGAAGTTAATCATACGGAGTGGTTCATGTATCAGGCGGTATGAGCCTATCTGTCCCACAGCAGCCTTGCTGAGTGACTGATAGCCTTCCCTGTCAATTTCACCAAGCTGAAAGACTATTACCCATCAAAAGACCAAAGTGACCTATCTTGGAAACAGAGCTGCTTGTACCTAGAGAAAAGGTTGCCTGACTTCATTGACAATCTAGATGTCATTCCTTCCAACTTTGATGGTTTATGGAAACAAAAAATGTAACTACAAAAAGGAGGAGAAAGCAAAGCCAATTAAAACAGAAAGATGGGCAGGGACTAACAATGCTACCTCATATATGCACAGCCGTTGTAAAGGAAGGCTTTTATTTATAGGATTCCATGCCATCTTCATGGTATCCCTGGAGAAAAGCATGCTCCCATCTTCTACAAGGGGAAACTGAAGATCACACAGAACAGGACTTATCTAGGATCCCAGAAGGCCATGAGGTGATAAAGCTTATGCTACCTCAAACATCGGAGCAGAAACTTAGTGCAGTTTTCCTTATTCTTGGCCAGAGAAAAGAAACAGCATGCTCAAGGTCATAACTAATACTTGGACCAACACTTACGGGAAGTGGGGTTGCTGATTCATATCATGTTCTTCAAAGTATTTGAGTCAGCTCAGCAAGAACAGGCTGTGGACAAATTTCCTCAATCCTCTTAGTGCAAGCTGGGGTCCTTGGAGGTTAACTCTGAAAGAAGGCAGAGATATAAGGGCATTCAAAACTAATCTTAAACTTGAAAAGAAAAAAATGAGAATATTCATGTGGATCATAAAGAGAAATAATGATTACCTTTGATTCCTAGAGAAAGTTAATTTAAAATGCATCCAAGTTCCATTGTACAGCCAAAAAAAAAAAAAAAAAAAAAAGAAACCAAAAAAAGCACAAAAAACTCTGTGAAGCTGAGACATGTCTTTAGGAGGCAGAAATAAGAGTCACCATCACTTGTGTCCTGAGAGGATGCGCATTCACAGTAATTGGGAAGAAGAAAGATTGTAGAGATTAACTGACTTTGGTTTAGGATACACACTGTTTTCTTTTTAAATGCAAGTGATACTTGGGGCCTAAAAGACAAAATCTGTTCTAAATGCCAGTTTCAAAAAAATAATAATAATCAGAAAACCATCAAATTGATTGTTTTTGTTTTTACCAAATTACAAGCTCTAACCATTTAAATCAAGCCTGCACAAGATCCATTTCCAGTGGTTAATTTTGAAGTTCACATGCCCTTTGAAAGACAAATAGAATAGATATCCATAGGCTGTAAAAGGAAAGAAATCGGGATAAAACTTTGTTGGTTTTATACACAGGGTTAGCCCATCAAAAGAGACCTTGGTTAATTACCTACGTGCAGATGTAGCATTGACCATCAGTTTTAAGAGTTTTATGTAAGAACCACAACATAGTTTTGAAACCTGGGACATCACGGTCAAAAATTGCCTTTTCAAGGCAGTCTATAATTTTTAGGGGCTTTATCTGGAAGATTACAACTCCACTTGCTTAGTCTGTAGATGCAGTATTTTCTTATTATTAATAAATATTATTTAATGTGTACATACTATGTTCTAGGTGCGGTTAAGAGGCTTTGGTATATGAGGTATTATATAAACTCCAATCATCCCATACATTTTCTGAGAACCTAGTATTTGCCATACCCTGTGCTGAAGACACAAAGATAAAGGTGATTCGGTCTCTCTACACACAGGCCACTTTCCTGCATGTCATCCTCTACAACCATGTGCATCAAAACACAATACTTGAGCCTCACAGAACTGCTTTCTAATCCCAGCATACACCATATTCTTTTGTGCTTCTGGCTCTTTGTGCATACTTGTTTTCTGCCTTGAGTGTCTTTCCTTTATGCTTGCCTGGAGCCCTGCATCTTTTAAGACCAGCTCAAACAAAACCCGCTGGGTGATGCTGTCCACCTGTAGCCTGCTCGCACTTGGTACAGACCTCGTCTAAGACCTGCTCCTGTCATTTTGAATTCTAATTCCTTTACTTTGACTCTTCTATCAGATCTGGGCTCCCTGTGGGTATTGTTCACTTCTGTCCCCATTTCCTAGTCAGTTCAGGGCTGGCCCAAAGGAGTGGTGCTTGACAAATGTGTCTTTGATGGACCCAACTGCAGAATACCCTTAGAGTTCATAAAGCCTGGCCAGATGCCGTAGTGCTGTGATAAAATGTAAAACCTAATTGTCACGGCTTTGGGGTATGATGCATATGTTTCTGTAATGCTAAGAAAGAGTACACATTCCAGCCATGTGAACTTTTATCCTGGTCTTTAAGTGGAACTGAGGTTGTAGAACTAAGGTGGCAAATACTGTTTTTTTGAGGATGCTGAGATATCAAACCCAGATGAGAGAAATAATGGTATCTCGTGGAGCTCTTAGGTAGAAAGAAATAGGCCAACAAGATTTATAGCTGCATTTATTTCTAAGGTGATTCTATGTCAAAGGTCAGGTAACATATATTCTGTACTATGCTATACTTACAGAGTGTTTCAAGATGGATTTTAAATTGATGGAGTCTCTGGTTAGCACACAAATACCACACTGAATGTTAAGTAAGAGAGGCAGTCTCAACATGCTACAAAAACGTGGCTTACACAGTTCTGCAAAGCTTTAAAAAGTAAGCTAACCCCATTATAGTAATTATAAGAGACGAGATTATTGATTTTTTTTTTTACAATACCATTTAATAAATTAGTGAAATGTCAATAATATTATAACCAGTGTGCTTGCTAGGAAGAACATATCTTGTAAAAACAAGACTCAGGGCTATTATTCGTGAGGCCGAATTAAACTGTTCAAGTTTTAAAATGAGAACACCATCCTGCGGTGTGAAAATTTACCTCCTAACAAAGCAACCTGTTTCCTGACCTGGCAATGACGCCAGATTGGTTGTGTTATTATTGCTTAATTGCATTTTAAAACAAATGTCATTAGATTGATAACCTTCCGCAGAGTTTTAAAATCTACAGACATTGAGACAAGAGATGGCAGGCACTGCTGATTCAGCTGGCGTCTGGCCTGTGGTGTCTGTGAGACAGGGCTGTTCAACAGAGGCAAGAGGTCAAGTGCGTTTTCAAACCAGGTTAGGTTCTATTCTGCCTGAATTTGAACTTGCTTCCTTCAACCCCCTACAAGTAGGTGCTTGATCTGCTCTGTAGATTCCACCTTTGTTGGGATGTGGTGGCTAAAACTGAAGTCTTACTAGCCCAGGAGTACAGAAGTTTACTTGAATCTACAAATTTTCCATTCCTGTTTTGTCTGCCTAAACACAGCATAGAAATGGATTTGAACACACAACTTTATGCACCTTCCTTCCCTATTCGAGAGTTGTCCTATCTTACTGTAACCCAAACAAGGTAAATCACTCCCCTCTCTGAGTAAATGTAACTTGGACCAACTTCCCAATTATTTTTTAAGTGGCAGTATAAGATCATTGTCATTAATTTGTAAAGGCACCTTCCCACTGGCAGAAAAGGAGAGCGAGCACCCAGTCAAAATCTTTGAAACAAGAAAATCCTAGTCAAAAGTTATTTTGAAACAGCACATCGTACAAGTATTTTTTTAACAGAAAAATTGACTTAGAACATTTTCATCTTGCATCCTTTAAGCCAAAAGTCATCAATTTAGAACGGAGCTAAAGAGAATTTTTAATGGATTGAGATTAAATCCATCATTTTTACCCAGGGAAAATTCCCTCTTTTATTCTCAGAGAGTCTTATGTAAAAGGACGATTCAAGTGATGGGCTACAGTGTTTTGACAAGCCCTTAGAGTACAAAAACTTGAAATCTCAATGGAATACTGTTATATATTCACTGGGAGAAAAGAATGCCCTATTTAAAAACTAGGACAGATCATGTTGATATGGAAAAAGGACATAAGTGTGTTAACAGTATATCCCAAATTAAAGACTGGGTTGCAGGCACCTATCTAAAATCAACAGGAAATGTAAATACTCTGAAAGGACTCTTGTCCTGTCTTACAGTGCTAAATGGACCAAAAAAAAAAAAAAAAAGACTCACAAGCAATTGCTCTGATAAAAGTTCCATGCTAGCAACATAGAAAAGAGGAATACTAGCCCACGTTAGGAAGCAGTATTTCCCCCTCCCACGGCAGGACGTCTCCACTCTTTCTTGGAATCAGATAGGTTTCTCTATTTTCTAAGCACAATAGCAGATTTAAGGGAAATCAAAAGGCAACCTTTTATTCACAGCCACCACATGATTTTAATAACTCTATGCCATGTTTTCCACCATCTATTTTCCCACAATTGGGAATACTTTGACATTCAGCTAGATAGGGATGCTTGTCAATACAAGGGTTCTTTTCCACTGTTTTATACTATTGTGTAGGCTAAAGGAGGGAGGTAGTAGTAATAATAATGAGTAACAATAACAATAAATTCATACATAGCATATATTTTTTAGCGAGAGCCCCAAATAATAAACATCAGTGAAGAATCAATGATTATTCTTATGTCTACTCATTCCCATGCCCAGTTCACACATCATACCATTCACCATTTGTTTGAATACCTTTGGTATTTATTGGTAATTCCTGGGTTTGACTAATGTTAAAACTCATTGTAGATTCTTGATGTCTTTCATTAAAAATTTCAGTGACATGACTGAAGTTGGTTCTTTGTTTCTCTAAGACAGAGCTATGAGCCACAGTTCATCTTCAACGCATGATCAAGCCCATCCAGCAAAGCCTTTTCTATTTCTTTGCTGCAAAGAAGGGACTGAGACTCTTTTGGGTTTGAGATAGTAAGGCCATTCATTGTTTTGAATGAATACATTTCTGGGAATATATTTACTAAAAATAAACCCGAACAAATATTTTTGCTAGGCTTGTAAAACACCCCTCTTTGTTCCCTCTAAGTTTCCACATTGCCTTTTAAAACCAGAATAAGACAACATACATTTAAAAATAATCTCTCACCAGCAGTAATTTTAAAGTAGCCCAAATACCCGAGTGACCAGCACCGATTCCACCACTGTTGGCTACCTGATTAGAAAAGACAAAAGTACCCACACCCACATGCATGTTCTCCAGAAAAGAAACCAAGCACGTGACCCACAGCAGCTGTCTGCACTGTGCTTAGCAAGCAGATCATCTTTGAAAACACATTTCATCACCAAGGTTTACAGGTAATCATGCACAGTTTTCATGGAAACACTTCTTTTCTCAGTAGAGACAAGAACATACAAATAAATAAAAATTAGATTGTTTCTTACCTTTTAGAAAGCAGGCAAAAGCTATACTGTTGGTGGGATAGTGTACCAAGTAACAGACTTTTGTACACTCTTTCTTACTGGTGGTATACAGTCTACAGGAAAAGTAAATATATAGGTATGTATAAAATAAGTGTGCACACAATATTTCTTTTATTCTTTTTTTTTTTTTCCCCTTTTGGAGAAGAGGCTGCGATAGAGACCATAGACATTATGCTCACTCTTTCAGTGTATTCAATAGCCTTTGGTAGACCAGTTCACCACAATTCAGGTACCTCTGAACATGGGAGTGCTGGTGCCTCTTGATTTAAGGCAGTAGGGTTTTAGTTGCCTGAGCTGCAGCAGTTGAGGGAACCAGCTCCCAAATAAGTCATCTATTTGGTCAGAGCTTTCCTTTCTTCCTTTTGCCATCCCCTCCCCCCCCTTTTTTTCCCCTCCTCAGCCTAATCCAGCCATGCTGACCAGCCTGCATGGTTAGTCCAGCAGGATGAAACAAATAGCATAATGCTGAGAATGTTAGAGATCCAAATGAAGAAGCAAAACAAAACAAAAACCATAACAAATTAACACAGCACAGGAGCATGTTCCAGAGTTTTCTAGGCATCATTACTTATGTAGGTTTGGTGCCCACATCCATTTTCCAGCAGTATGTATGTGTATATACATGTATGTGTATATATATATATATATATATATTTTTTAATCAAATGTCTCCTTATATTGACAGTTCAACTATTTTATGTAATAATTACCTTCTTTGAGAACACAAGTTTTCATGTATATGTTTTCCTTATAGTAGGTGCAAAAATGGTAGTAAAAAATGAAAAATAAAACAGCATCAGAATACAAACTTATATTTAAAATGTCTTATTTTAGATTTTCTATTTTAGATACAAATTTTCCTTCTAAAATATGCTTCATCATACAATGTACTCATTGGTCTAGTGTAGGTCTAGCCCCTATGTCAGTCAGTTAATCATACATTCCCACATCCTAGAAGGGGGAGTCCCTATCTGTCCACATGCCTGACATCTCTAGTTGTTACTGACCTTCCAGAGTCTAAACTATCTGCAACCCATGCAGGTACTTGAGGATTTTGTCTGCACTACCTGGGGACATTGGCTTAGAAAATGGAGGTAGTTTAGGACAAAGGTAGCTTAGGGTTGCTCATCACTATGCACTGTGATTCTTTACAAGAAGAGCATCTGGCCAGAAGATAATTCACAGAACATCTTCTGCTTCTGACCAGTCTGGCTGCAGAAGGCAGCAGTTTTTATCCACCCATCCCAATAAAGCCATGCTGCCTCAGTTAATACTGTTCATCCAACTGGAAAAGGGTCCTAGCGGCCATTGATAAGCTGCGTCCCAAGCACAACAGGTCCTCTTATTTATTTGGCATCTACACGTTTGCCATGAACAAACGTCTACCAAGTCAGCAATAGAAAGTGCGGGAAACATGCTGAATTCAGGCTGCAGATGTGAGAACCAGAGCTTGAGGTGCCTTTCTTCTTAGAAAGGAATGTTGAGAAGGCATCATGGTGGCCAGATCTAAAGCTATCCGAAGTAGGTCAGGCTCTTCTGATCCTCTAGCAATAGAAATCTTGTTTGTGTATGTAATAATTCAACAAGTAGCTGAGACCTTAGCCCTCCTACTGTTTTTCATTCCCAATGCAGAAGCCAACTAGCACTCACCCAATGCTGAATATCTAATGCCAGTAGTGTACAGATATGTTAAAATTTTAAGATTTACTTTTTCTGCATTCACACAAAGTTTTTCTTTTAAGCAATGGAATTTTGACAGAGGAAGCAACCTAAGAGGAAAACTGAGCTTCCTGGGGAAAACTCAGGCAGTGCTGGAGCAGTTTTGATTTCTGCCCATAAAGCCAACAAGTAAATTCGTTGTTATGTGGACATGTAGTTGCAGTAGATGAGTAGAAGCGTGCATGCACCAGATGGCAAGCTGCAACGATGGAGCAGAGCTGTTAGAAATGGAAACACTCAAGATTGAAATACACTGAGACTGTTTAGAGCAACAATGAATAAGGGGACATTGCTGTTTTATTATTTACTTTGTAGCTCATCCTATAAACCCAACTTCCTCTCAGATACCCTCCCTCAGAGAATAATGTACAGAATTTCCCCTTTGGAAAGACATGTTCCTTTTTCAAGTACATGGTGTGTGCTTTTGTTTCTTTTTTCCCCAGACAGTTTAATTTCAGCAAATAATTCCTTTGTCTCTGCTATCAAAGTTCAGGAATTTGAGAATATTTGAGCTATATTTGGTATTAAATAGAATATAGTAATATTCCCTCACATCAGGTAGTCTTATTGTTTATTTTCATGAATTGAATTTTTCATTACTGCTCTTTGCCTACATACATACATTTTTGTATTACTCAGGACTGGTTTTCTGAATAAAATTACTATCTAGGATACCACTATTTCTGGATTAGTTGCTCCTTCTGGATCATTTGAAATAACTAATTGATTGTATTTTCGTCTCATCTCAAATGTTTCATCCCTTTAAGTTGACTTTATCCCCGGTCAACATGACTGCTAAAACCTTGGGAGACATTTCTAATACGTGTCCTGGATAAAATCCTTGCCTGTTAAGACATAGTAATTTCTAGAGATGAGCTTTCTGATATTGTAGCCACAAACACAGATGGCTATTTAAAATGAAATTATTTAAAATAAACATTTTTTCCTCAAGTAGCCGTATTTCAAATGCTGACTCACCACATGTGACGAGAGCATTTCTACCACTACAGAAGGTTCTAATGGGCAGATTTTGTGTGGATAAATTCTTTTGATTTTTAAGTGGGACTTTTGGGAGCTGGGTCATCAGAGACGCCAATGTTTGGAGGTACATGAATCTCCTCCTATGGTTAGGCAAATATCTATTCAAATTACTTACGGTATTTTAGGGAGTGTCTACACAAAACCAAAAGAACTAAAACAATTTTTAAATTGTTTTGGACTGCTTATAAGACTGCTTATAAGACAATCTATTTGATTTCATTTTTCCCTTGAAATGTTTATTTTTGCTCTGCATAGACACCAAAATATTGAGAAAATCCAACAAAACTTTTTCATGGGAAGGCACCAAATGAATTCCAAAGGGAATAATTGTCATGCCTGGCATAAATGATAAGTTATATAAATTTCTGAGTAAGTAAGATGAGGCCTCTACCTGGGCAGCCTTCTTTGAGCTCAAGTCACTCCTATCTTTATAGACAACACAACAACAATAATACATTTCCCAGCACATTTAACTAAAGAGTCTGCCACACACATCATTATATTCTTTATATGCAACCTAAATCATCAGTCGAGGAAGCCAAAAGAGTAATTCTGTTTTGGAATTATGATATGACACTTACATTTAAGGAGCAGAGCAGCAGAGAGAAATAGGTGTGGATTTGGGAGTCAGACCTGGATTTCAGTCCAACCTCCACTGCTAACTAGATGTGTGATTTTGGTAATGGCACTTAATCTCACTAAGCCTGCGTTTCTTCAATAAGAACAATTCTCCTACAGAGGTACTGTGAGGGGTAAGAGATCTTGCACACAAAGCATTTTGGATAATGCCTATTTCAAAGGTTAGCTGATGCAATATTATTAGTAGTCTTAGTGTTACTATTAGTACTAGTGTCAGTATTAGTGTTAGTATTAGCATTTTACAACCATTATTGTATCCAAAACAGCTACAGCAAGGATAGAATCTAATCATTAAAAGTTAATAATAGTAGAAATGTTGTTTGAAAGCTAAATATTTTTAAGTAGCAAAGTATTGAATTGTCCAAATTAGAAACTTCTAACATGGTCATTTTTTTTCAATATGTACAGACTTTTGACCATATTTTCTGCTTATTAATTTCTGGGCATATCTAGTTAAATTTGTGTGTGTGTGTGTGTGTGTGTGCATGCACGCATGCGCGCTCAGGTATAATGTAAAACAATGGAATGTCTCTAGGATAAAGGTTTTTATTAAATGCAAGTCTGGTTCTAGAATAAAACACTACAGAAGTATAAATGTGGAGGTATATTTATCAACACAAGTATGCATAAAAATAGATGCTTATGCATATATTTTCATGGAAATATTTCTTTTTGGGCATCAGTTGCATCTGCCTCCATACAGCCTTTGACTGTACCATCACATCCACATAACCAATCACATTAAAATGTACTTTTCTGACTTTTCAGGAATAAAAGGACAATAACAACTGATATATATTATTTTCTAGATGCATAATGTTATGACATCCTTACGGCGTAAATATCAGTATCTCCATTTTAAACATGAAGGTGCTGAGCTTCAGGATAGCTCAGTGATTCTCAAAGCCACACAGCTGGGAAGTGGAGTGGTTGGGATTTGAACCCAGGTCTGTCTCAACCCAGAGCCTCTTCCAACAATACATCAAATACCACATGATTCGCTATCTACTTTCCCTCCTCTGAATTGACCATTTGCTCTGAAGACACAAGAACAGAGGCTATACGTTCATTCTGTTTTTCCTTTCTCTCGGTGTGGTCTTTGTGCTTCCTCTTGTCTTGTCCCAGAATCCTTTCTATTAAAAGGTCCAAGTGAAGCCCATGATATTGTTAACAAGCCTTTATAACCCTGTCTACATATTCTCAACAAGTTTCACAATATTCACTCAGCCAACTGCTTAGAAATGGAGAGGAGCCAAGATCATGGATCTTTGCACAGTATTTGTCAGGAACCAACTCTGTTGCCTCCTGCTCTTCAAAGATCTCTCTCTTACTTGCAGAGTATGAAGGATTACCTCAGAGTTTTTACAATAGGGATTCCTTTCTGTTTGGTGAGAAGCCTTTGTCTATGACAAAATGAGTTCATAACTGAAAAATGTCTTGAAGGATTTAATGGACAACCTGAATTCCCCTCTACTTTTTAAAACAAAAAGTATTATGAACACTCAAATCTGCCACATTATATTTGGAACTGGTCAACTCGTTCCTAGAAAACAAATCCTGGAAGTAATGTTTTTAATCTAAAATGCACTCTTACTAGCATATTATTAGTAAAATTGGCAAGTGGGAATTCTATGTGTTTAACCTCTAGTTAAAATGGTCTTGTTTTCTTACAAAGTGGTATGTGTATGTCCATCTTTTTGGAGTCATTAACAGGGGTGACTAGAGGCTACCCAGGGGTTGCAGATATGCAATGTAGCATATCAGATGTGACATTTCACCTTTAATCCCATCTCCCTAATTCTGTCTCTCACGGAATGAAACTCTGCTGCAGTGGCACAATAGATGTTTTTCCCACGTGGGGATGTCGCGACCATGGTGGTCCTCAGCCTGTATACTTGGGTGTTTTCTTGTTTCTAGAAAGCTTGCTTAGTAAAGAATGATAACTTTCTCTATATTCATGTTCCAGTGTAAAGAAGTTTTGCTTTCTAAGTTATTAAATATTCCGGTTTTATTCCCTTTGCTACAGTTCAGTCAGGTGTTAAAGCTTATCTACTGGGAAGTTGTTCCCTTAACATGAGGAGAGCAGGAAAGGTGGGTCACAACCCGACGGGTATGTTTCTGTCGATCGGAGGGTTTGATACCAATGAAGAGGAAGGAAGGGGGAGATTTCACACTTCAAAAGCAGAGCTTCTAAAAGCTTTTTTCCCCACAGAGAGCAAAAGTGAAATGGGGCAAGAATAAGACAAACTCTTTAGAGCAAAGGTTAGCATTCACCCAGGAACCCACTCTGTTAAGACAAGAATGACCACCATACTTCTCTAAAGAAAGGCAAACTCATACCACAGTTCCTAGAGCTTCCTGATGTAGGAGAGGAAGATGAAAGGAAAAGAAGGTTACTTACTGTTTGGGTCTACGTTTTCACAGAGTTCTGTCTTTGCCTCACCGTTGGGTCTGTCACTGGGTTTGTGTGACAGCCGCGATGACATGGTGGCTGCTGTGACTACCGCCTTGAAGCTTCGCTTCCGCTTCTGGACATTGAGTTCAGGGTGGAAAATGATGATGTACACTTTCGGCATGTATAGCATCCCCAGGGCCACTGACGCACTTAGGTTCATGGATATTGTAAGTGTGGTAGTTTGTATGTAGAGCTAGGAGACACAACGCACAAGACACTATTACAAATAAAATGACTGCAAAGGAAGTCTGAATACTTAACACATGACATCAAGAATGACTTTGGCTAGGAGAGAAAGCATAAAGCATAGCCATCTGCAGGGCTTTCTCATTTAAAAAAAAAAAAAAAAGTCCGTATAACTTGGCACATTCATTGCAGAGTTTTTGCATATATTAATTGATCGAATGCCTTTGAGTGAATCTGTGTGCATGCCTGCCCTGGAGAAGTCTCCTGCGTAGAAGTTCATAGTGGTAATCAGAGTTGAAGTACTTTTGATCAGAATGAAGACATGAAAATCACAGAAAACTGTAATCTGGAGTAAGGGTGGTTATTTTTTATCTTCCATATATGCACAGAAGGATTAATACTACATGATTTCATGCTACACAAAGACTCTGGGACCTTTGAAAGTTATGTTAATATATGTCCATTTTGTATTATTATTATTTTTACTGTTCACCTTCACCATACCTACAAAGTAGTGAGTTAAGTTGCCCTGAAAAGTAAGCCTTTCTTGCTTCATTCTGATTTACAAAACACTGATGGCAAGGACCCAAGATCTAGTGATGTTGGCTCTTTTATGTTGACAAATTGCTAATAGGGCAAAACCATCCTGACATTGTGTTATTTGTAGTGTGGATGGTGTCTCCATAACTGTCCTTGTCTCCTTTGGCTCCCTTGAAAAATCAGTAAACAACTATTCACTTACTGTGCAGTGTATTAAATCACTGTTTTGGTTATAAACTTGAAAAGATGCTGGTGGAAGGGTGTGGGGAGTTGTAAGATCAGTAAGGAGAAAACTACAGACTACTTGCCTTGGTCCAGTTGTGTTTATGAAGTGCCCTCTTGTGATCTGGAGCCCCACCCCTACATATTTAGATATGTTTGCCTTGTGCATGACTTCTAAAGGTTAGATTAAATGTGAGGTGATGGATGTGTTAATTAACTTGATGTGGTAATCATTTCTCAATTATACATATATTAAATCATCACATTGTATGCCTTAAAAAAGATCATGTTGTATGAGCCTGAATATATACAGTTTTTGTTAGTCATACCCTGGTAAAGCAATAAATAAATGAATACATTCATTCATTCATAAAATTTCAATTACATTAAAAAAATGAATAGGAAAAAAAATGAATAGATGCCATGGCCTTTTGTGTCAGTGGAAAGCCGATGATATATTTATTCAATAATTGTATTCCATAACGAGGTCTTTCCATTGATCAGAGGATAAAATCCTAATCCTTAATGGAGTCTACAAGGCCCCATGTGGTCTGCCCTCTACCAACTTTTTCAGACTAATTTGCCACCACTTTTCCCCCACCCTTCTCCCCATGTCACCATCCATATGGACACTCCTTAAGGTCTTGAAGATGTTGTTCATTTAACCACAGAACCTTTAATACCTGTAATAATTCTTTATTTTTGTTTTCCTCTGTATGGAATGATTTTCCTCTGCTTCTTAGAACAACCATCCTAGGCTGCCCTCACCTACAGCCTCAAGTCTAGGCCAGCTTCTTTCCTTATACACTCAGACAACTGTTTTCTTTGTATCATTGGTCTCTGCTTGTAATTATATACCCTTTGCCCCAGTCATTTGGCCATCTCTCTCTGACTAGGCTACGAGTACCGTGAAGGCAGGAACAAGTGCATCGTTGTGTCTGCAGTAGTGACAAACAGGAGGAACGTAAATAAACATGACAGTGGAGCTCACTTGTTTGTATAATGGGTGTCTTTTACCTCCCTGTGACTCAAACAGTCTTTCTCTAAACATACAAGAATTTCATCAGACCTATTGGCTGCCTGGATATTTCTGTATTGTATTCCAAACTAAGGCTCTAGTGAAGAATTAAAAGAGACTTTGCCATCTCATGTGGAAGGAATACAGTTTTCCAACAAACATTAATTTGAATGTGCATGTCTTTGAATGGTTTTAAGGAGCTGCCAGCGGCTAATTGTATAATACACAATGAATATAAAATAGAAAGACAAAACAATATTGAATTAATGATCCTTTTGGTTGTGAATCAGACTGTATTTTAAAAGCTTATCTTTTCCTATTGGAATACTTTTAGACTTTGAACTCCATTCCACTATGCTAATCTACACCATTTAAGAAAGGCTTACCATGTTCACGGGCTTTAAGGACCTAGGCAATGTTGCTTCCTTCCTTCATGATCTCTGCTGTCATCTTACTAATGAGGACTTTGCAAATCATGGTTTAGCAATCCAAAAAAAGAAAATGATACAATTTGACCTATGGTTTTGTTTCTGTTTCTCTGTTCATGAGCAAATTTTACAGTTGAAGAAATCATCCATAGTGTATTTAAACATAACTGTAAATTATGTACATACATAAGCTTCTGTATGGGTGTGTGTCTGTGTGTGTGTACACACTTTTTCTTAACAAAGACTACTTAGCAATTTAAGACCTCAAAAGCTATGGTATTCATTTCATGGAGTGTTTGATTTCATTATTCTCAAACAAGAGCCCAATGAGACTTGATATTTTGTGTTGAAAGTTTTGCAGTCTCTGGTGATACTTCAGAAGTATGTGAAAACCAACATGAATGCCACTGACCTAATTCCTGCTCCCACATTTCCTCCTTACACTGCATAGTGTTTAAGAATGAGGATCTGAATCTAGCCTGAGTTTGATCCCCATTTCCTAGTTCTGTGACCTAGGGCAAAGAATTTGGCCTGTCTGTTCCTCAGCTTTTGCATCTGTAAATGGGGGTGATAATAACAGTACCTACCTCATAATGTTGTGTTGACATTATGTTTTTTATTATGTGTTGACATTATGACATTATGTTTATATCAGTTTTTGCAAAGTACTTAGGATCAGACCAAGCAATACTATAAAAGTATTTTGAAATAAGTATATGGGTATAAAGATATGCAGGCTTTAGTCTACAGGGATCCCAGAGGTATTGGTCCACAAAAATTCAATCCCATCAAGCCAAAGAGAGGACCCAAGTCACTGTCTCTTTGGCCTTTGGTGGGAGGCTCATCTTTTGACTGTGTTTATTCCACCATCAACTTTTAGTACATTCTTTTAACAAATTACAACCTATTTTAGTCTTGAGGCTGTTCCTATTTTACCTGCTGCTTACTGTAAAATACATTACCCTGTTTATTTAACCTTGGGTATTTGACAATATTTTATCTTCTTTATAATTTCTTTAGCAAGGCATTGCTAAATGCCTTTTAGCATTGCTGGCCCCTTTCATCAAAACATAGAAGCCCTCGGCACGTAGATTTACTGAGATCAAGACTCTCTCCAGGGCCGACATTCAACTAAACCTCATCCCATTCTGGCTCTCTGAGGATCGTCCCCAGGGGAGCTAAGTCTCCCCACCTTGGGCAATCCTCAATGACCCAGGCCTTGGGAAGAATGCAGATTGCCTTGGAAATTCCATGTGTTTAGATAATTAGGCCTCAAGTTTATCATGACCCTAAATGAATTTCCAGAATCCAGTTTCTGCTCCTTGGTTCAATGTGGCTTTTCTAACACCCATCATCTATAATTCAGCTTATATAACCAAACAGCATTCAGACAAGGAATTTACAGTCAAGCCAACAAAAAGTTTTGCATATATTCTAGAACAGTGGTTATTTTAAAGTCTAATCCATGGAATTTTGGGCTCTAACTCTTCTCTCTGTCCATCAGTTTCCTCATCTGTAGAATGAAGACAATAATGATTACTACCTCATATGGTGGTTTTGAAGCTCTAATAAATATATGAAAAATGCTTAGCATAATGCCTAGGAAATAAGTACCCATGAAATGTTAACTACTTATTATTACAACTATTTTTTATTATAACTACTATTTATATTCTGCTTCATATTTATTTAGATTAGGTTGTTGGCGCCTAGATCTCAAGATGAAGGCTCATAACCATTTTCATTTATTGTAAACTTTTTACATATGTCTTACTGATTAACTAGGTTGTCTGTCTAAAACACCAGGCCTATTCATGTTTGGTCTGACTGAAATGTACCAGCAGGTATATTGTTAGAGTGTATAGGTATACGCTTAATTTAATGCCAGGAAAAGCCCACCTGAATCTTTTTCATCTTGGTCTAAATTCATTAGCAGGTAAAATGCCAATCCATATGATGAGATGCCGTTATTATTTCATAAAATGGTGTAGCACTGCGGTTACTTGAGTTCTCCTTGTCTAACTTTTTATTGCTAAGATACTAAGAAATTTGAAAAGTGGTCAGATAGTGCTCATGAGCAACTTTGAAATTTGCCAACTCTTCCGTGTAAATTTATTTTGAGAGATTTCAAGGCAAGCTATTAAAATTTGTAATAGTGACGGGCTTCAAACTTTGAACATCACAGTATTTGAGATACTGTCCAAAGAATAATAAGAAAAAGAAGTAAAGAAAAAATTTATAGGGCACAGAGACAGATACGAAACTGGACTAGGAAAAACTCAATTTCAGATTTTTTAGTTCATCAAAATACTCTCATCATTACTACTGATGTCCTTAGAAGTATATACTATACAAATGAACTAATATATTTACACTAATGAATTACCAGCTTTATCAGTAAAAATACTGTATTAGAAAAAGAGTCCTAGAACTATTCGATGATGTCAAAACATAGATGTAAGAGATTATTAACTCATGACCCATGCTGTAAATTCACTGTTAGTTCTATTTTCTAGACAGGCTACGTCAAAGACTTTTCCACTGTTGGTGCATTCATCCATGTACTGGTTCTCCATTTTTACTGAATACTACCAAATGCCTGCACTCGCCCAAACACTAAGTACACCGTTGTGAAGACGATAGACATTCTCCCTCCATCAGGGAGCCATAGTCTAGTGGCAGGAGGAAGCTAATCAAGAATGAACTAATGCACCAACTGTTCACCAAGTCCTTTTTCCCACAATGTATATTGGCCCCTGTTTTCCTCTCCTCTTGTCATTTCCTTTGCTGGCCTGTTGTGCTTCTGACACCTTGTTTATATTTGATGCTACATCCAGTGGCCCCATCTACATAAAGCCTTCCCTATGTCCCCAGTCAGGGCAGT
Source organism: Potos flavus (assembly GCA_028534135.1). Taxonomy (NCBI): domain Eukaryota; kingdom Metazoa; phylum Chordata; class Mammalia; order Carnivora; family Procyonidae; genus Potos; species Potos flavus. The sequence continues at coordinate 42,334,142 of CM052898.1, read as the reverse complement.
TCCCCTGTTGGCCTCATCATAGGTACAGCTCCAAAGAGCACTTGAACCTAGTCTGCTCAGAGTATAGCCAGTTAGTTGTGCTTTAAGCCTCATTTTCAAAATGCATTCCTGGCAGATGGGTATGTTAGGAAACAATTTGAGTACAATACAAAGTTTGTGCATGTATGACTTTTTTCCCCCCAAAAATCTAGATGAACAAAGTAAACTACATCCAGCTGTATCAAGCCATGCAGGAACACACAAAATGCGTGCATGCACACACATACACACATACCTCAAATATCTGCCTTTGTCCCCTTGCACAATTTTACAATAAATCACAAGTAGCAACACTTCTGGCACTTCCTTCCAGGAGCAAACTTTACCTCCTTTTTCTTAAGGTAAAATGCCATATTCATTGTAACATTTATGCACTGTTTAGCCATTTAACTTGTATAAAACCATGCCACCATTTTTATTAGATTTTTTTTTTCAATGTCACTGGTGATGTTTTTGAGTGTTATGTCCCTAACCCAATTTTTTCCCATAAGTCTTGTGTTTTTATTGCACAATTTTGCATAGCATGGTGATTTTTAGAGCAGAACAGACTGGCTAATAAACACAATGTCTGCTAAAAAGTGTATGCTTATTACATTCTGGTTGAATAAAAAGTTCTATACTTGAAGCAGACATTAGGTACCATAAATTCTTGGCATTCAACATTGTTTTGAGGAAAGCTATTACTTGTAGTCTGTTAGTATTATCACTATTATTTTTGTAATTATTTGTGTGCCTGCCTCTGTTTCCTTATTCCTAGAGTGGAGATAATAATAGTACCTCTCTTAGCAGGTTGTTGGGACCAAATGGGTTGACCTTGTGAAATACATAGAAAGGTGTATAGCGTGTCGCAACCACTCAATCAAGTGTATTGGTACCACTGATTTATTAATCGGCTATAACATAAAATAGTTTTCTATGCTGCATTTCTTCATATTTGTACATTTCATAATAACAATCTTTCTTATGAAATCTGAATCACGGCCTTTTCAAGGAACAGGCATTTTATTAAGTTTGCTTCTCTTTTGTTTGAAAGTATTCTCAAACCCTTATTTTATCTGTCATTGAATCTTCTATGAGAAATAGTAAATTCTGTGCATTCCCAAGTGACAGGTGAGAATTGGGACAAGAAGGCCTTAATGGAGTCTTCAGGTGAGAAGGGAGAAGTTTCATAATCCTCACAACATCCCAAAGTCTGTGTAATAAAAATGAAAAATGTGTCTGATGGAGTCCCAGAAAATAGGAAGGATACATTATTACCTGACAGATGCTTGGAACATTCATATGACTAAATGAAAGTTCCTGGCAGTTAAGACCAGTGTTTACCATCCTTAAACCTGCATCCCTTGCTTCCTAATTAGAGTAAGCTTGTTTTTGAGAAGAAAAAATAATGACATATATTTGAGGATAGGACAGGATGTTTGTAATTGGGACTTCCTCAGTCATCTGGAGGGTCAAACATACTGAGGACTCTTGGCTTAGTTATCAAGTATTGCATGACAACAAAAGGATTCAGTATAATTATGGGAGGAAAAACAATTGTTTTTCGGGGTAGAGAGAGTTGCATCTTATAAAAGAATGGTGTAATGAAAAGAGTAAGATCTTTGTTATTAGAACTGATTACAAATCTTGGCCTCAGATTGTTGGTTGGTGGCATTGGGCAAGCTCCTTCACCTCTAGCAAGTGATAAACTCAAAATTCAGACCCTAGCAATTTGTTACCAGAGTCTCACTGTACCACTACCATGGAGATCTTCTCACCATTTGAAGTTTAAAGGGTATCATGTGTGAAAAGTAGTGCACAGTGCCTAGAATATGGTGGGTGCTCAGGAAATGCAAGTGTATTTATTATAGTTGATGGTCCCATCATCTGTAGATAATTTTCATGCTATTCTCTTTAGACTTCCTATCTTTGATGAGGTAATAAAGAGGGAGGGAGGGATGGAGAAAGGGAAGTGGGATATATATAAAGAGATACACACACCAGATAGTATAGGCCACACTTTGTGGACAGGTTTCTGGCATAGAATTATAAATAATGAAGGCAACCAGATGCCTATTGGACCAGACCTAGTTTTACTGTGTTTTGTTTTTGTCATTTAGTATTTCTAGGCAGACATGATATTAAATCTATACACAATTACATTCTTTATTTGGATGGACAGAAGATAAGCACTCTCAGTGAATGTAAATCAGTTTGTAGAGTATGAGATAAGCGATTGTGCCATGCTTGAAATCATTTACATCTCAGTTCTTTGCTCTCCTGAGCGGAAGTCTGGTGTTGTGTCTATTCCAGTGAGATGCTGTTAGTACAACTGACCACATGCTTGGGAAATTCAGTGTTTTGCTCCCCATGACATCCTCAAGAGCTCTAGGCCACCTCAATAGCCAGTTCTTCCAGGCAGTCCCTTCTAATTTTGCTGGGCATAGGAATTTCTTTCCTCCACCAGTCATCAGACTCCTAAATTTTGATTTCAAGATATTTTTCTGCCTGTCACTACAAGGCAGATTTGCTCTTTTCTATATAGCCAATACTGGAACTGTTCACCCTGTTGTGTTATCTAGAAGGATATTTACCATTCCTGCTGGGTTGAGAGCCCCACAACTGTTAGGTCACTGCCTTGCAGTGATTTAACATACAAAGGCAAAGTGTTTTCTCCACAGTCAGCCTAGAGAGACACACTTCTGCCAGATTCCATTGGCTCCCTTTGAACCTTTGGCCATATTCATCAAGAGTAAACCCAAGAGCCTTTTTGTAGGAAGCAACCTCAAATTCTTTCTTATAATATGAAAATGCTTGTTTGTACATTGCTAGGGAATACATTAGGTAAAAGGCGATGATGTTCTATATTACTTTGCAAATAAAGCAAGTGGATTTAAAAAAAAAACATTAAGTCTGAACTTAACGTATTATTTTTCTTTCTTTTTTTTTCTTAAAGACTTATTCTATTTTGGTGGGGGGAGGAGTATAGGACGAGGGAGAGGAGACTCTCAAGTAGACTCCCCGCTGAGAGCAGAGCCCAATGAGGGACTCGGTCTCACGATCCTAAGATCATGACCTGAGCCAAAATCAAGAGTCGGATGCTTAACTAACTGACACACCCGGGTGCCCCTAAAGTATTCTGTTTCTAAAGTTGTCATTTGGAATACTCCATTTCTGTAAGTGCAAAGCTCTCTAATCTTGCCAACTTTTAAAGTCAGCTTTATAGTTCTAAAGAACATAAAGAGATAGAAATCAAATGAAAAAAATTGATGTCAAATTAATAGCTAAAAAAAGAGACAGTCAGGGGCCCCTGGGTGGCTCAGTGGGTTAAAGCCTCTGCCTTCGGCTCTGGTCATGTTCTCGGGGTCCTGGAATCGAGCCCCACGTCGGGCTCTCTGCTCGGCAGGGAGCCTGCGTCCCCCTCTCTCTCTGCCTGCGTCTCTGCCTACTGGTGATCTCTGTCAAATAAATAAATAAAAATCTAAAAAAAAAAAAAAAATGGGTTAAAAAAAAGAGGCAGTCTTTGCATTTCTTAGGCATAGTCAATGTGTTTTAAGTTGGACTTGTAAAGTGTTCATTGAAATTGGACCCCAGAGTGTCATTGACAAGAAGACAAAGTCAGGCTCTTACTAAAATAAAGTGTATTCTTATCTCAGTTCTCAAAGCCATTGACAATGGCTTTCTGTTGAACTTTGACAAATTTTGATCATCATAATCATCCAGCTTTCTCCTTCCTCTTTCTTTCTGGCTGTTATTTTTGTTGATCTTCCTCTGTTCCTTTTGGACCCTATCTTTCCCGTCTTGCTGGTGAGCTGTGGTACCTTTCTTTCTGCCCTTGAAATTCATTCCCCCTTCCATTAGCTCATGGCTTTCCATGTACCATCTTTACTCCCCTACTTTGCACTGCCCCCAGTGTGGTGGTGTGCATGTGGGTGGATGCAGGCCTCCCAAACCACTGCTACGCTGGGTAGTGCGCTGTGGCACCCATTAGTGATCGTGCCAAGTGCTGTCCCTGGCTGATGGGCAAAACACTTCAACAGCTAGAACTCAGTCCCGGTGAATTGACCATCCAGAGGTAACTTAGGCTCTGAACTCCTCATCAAGGCCCTCAGCTGTTTAAGCCCATGGTTTAAGTCCCAAAGGAGCAAATAATTGCAATGAAACTTTACTTGGAAAATTGTCAACAAATAGTTGCTCAGCCTAGGCCCTAACTGGAACAGTGAGGGCTCTGAGGTTGGGCAGGAAAATAACACCTATTCTGCCAAGAGAAATGTAGTGAAGGGGAGGGAGCCTGGCTAAGGAGTAGGGGCTGAGTGGTTCGTGGTTTTAATTCTGACTTTACAGGATCCTTTTGATTTTGCTTTTGTTTGCAGGGTCTTTTGTCAGGGATCTCAAAACTGCTATTTCCTACCCACTCACTCTCAGAGCCTATAGTCTGGCCTCTATCAACACCTGCTCTGAGTGTGTCCTCTAAACCTTCCCAGACTCCTTGTCAGACAGAAGAGGGTTTTTTTTTTTTTAATTTTTTTTTTATTTTGTTTTGTTTTGTTTGTTTTATCTAGCTGTCTTTTTTTTTTTTTTTTTTTAACAACTCAGTGCTGAATATAGTGCTTTCGGGGGCTTCTGGTGTCCTGCTGCATGTGCTCAATTTCCTATCACACTCGGAATGAAGATAAAATCCTCAACATGGCCCAAGGAACTCTGTAGGTACCCCTTCTGTCTTCTATCACCTTCTCTAAGTCCTTCAAACGTGCAACGCTCTGTTCATCCGCAGAGCTTTTGTACATGCTATTCCCTCTGCCTCAAATGCTATTCCCACTTATCTTTACCTGACTACCTCCTACCTGCCTTTCGGGTCTCAGTCTTACTTCTCTGATTCTCATATGTAAATTGTGACCTCCTTCTCTTGCTTGCTTATAGAACACATCATGCCCCTTCATGACATTAACCATAATTTGTGATTATTCATTCAAGTATTTATTTCATAAGTATCTTGTCACTAGACTGCCCCCCCCCTCATTACGGCATGGACCATACCTTTCAAATTATTTTCTGTAGGTCCTGGAACATAGCAAGTGCTTAATTCATAGCAGCTGAACAAAGCAATGAATACGGTCTAGAAGATAGATACTGTGCAGTCAAGAGCAATAAAATGTATGACCAGTGCATTGGAATTGCAGTCAGGAATTCTGCATTTGGATGTAGGCTCTGCTGCTTATTAACAATGGCAGCCGGGGAGGGGGATCTTGAGTACCTCACTGAGCCTTTCTAAGCTTGAATATTGCTACTTATAATATGAGGTGAGTAATGGCATCTAACCCCACTGTGACAAGGAAGAAATGACTTATAAGTGGTCCTACTTCTTCAATTCTAAAGCCCCGGTCAAAATGCTGTGCTGGTAAAATTTATGTCTGTGTAACATGGGATAATGCAACCATGTCCAGAGGCTCTTTGTCTCTGAACAATCATAATTGCTTCCCATTTTTTCAAGTACTTTTTCCTCTAGCAATATCAGTGGCTTCACTTCTTTCTCTACTCCTGAACCTGGGGCACTCCTGTGGCCCAGGCATGGCATTCAGAGCTAATAAATAGAGGAGATAAAATATAGAGATAAATTGTCTCATATAATAGGGAGAGAACCACTTCTTTTGTGGAAGACAGGGTGGAAGAGAACAGTTAGAAGTGAGCAAATCAAAGGCAGGGACCATGTTTAATTTATCTGCACCCTCATGCCTGGCATAGGGAACAAATTAAATACATGTTTGATGAATGATACGGTCTTCATTCATTTGACAAATCAAAGCCAAATTCCAAGGCATTTATTCATCTTTATTTTACAGCTCATCATGTCTCCCTGTCCCCTGGCCTCTTTCATATCTCTGAATATGGCATGCTGTAGTCTGCCACAGGGCCTTTGCGTATGCTTTCCCCATTTCCTGGAATGTTTCCCCACCCCCACCTAACTCGTTTAATTTATTCTTTAAATCTCCATGCAAGCATCACTTCTTCGGCCAACACTTTTCTAACCAAACTAGGCAATACCATCCTGTTACAAATTCTCAAAGCAATCATAAGATTCATACTTAAGTGTGTGTGTGTGTATGATAAATATCTGTCTCCGCCACCAGGAAACATGTTTGTTTATCTCATATTGTATCCCTTTCTAGCACTGTGGTGTGTGTGTGGGCCAATACAAGTGACTTGATTGATACTGATACTGTTAGTGAAGTAAGTCTTCGTGATAAGGAAGTAGGGCACTTCCAGTCTTTGACTCCATCCTCGTCCGTCTTCCACAGAGCAGAGTTAAAACGGTACCTGGCAGGAAGGGGCAAATGTGATGTTCTCATGGACTTACACTGCCTGTAAAAAGTATTCTCCAAACTGTCCCAAGGGAGGATAGGACTGTATTGTCCTGGGGGTTGCCACCGACATTTCTGAAATCCTTTTCCATGTGTTTACTAATAAATAAGTAAGCAAGTAAAATAATTACCAATAATGACCCTTTTGGAGCCAGAAGTAACAATGAAAATCAACAACCCTGCCCCTTTGGGAAGAATGGGATTTTTTTTCTTTCAAAAAGCTTGCACTAACACCCAGGTTAGCACCTAATTGTCTCTTTACAGTGAAATATGAAATGGTTGCTATGACAATGCAGTGAAGAGTACATTTTGTTTTTGTTTTTATTTGACAAAAAGCTGCTGACTTTGACTTAACTGAGGCCGTATATGCATTTTGGCTTTGCAATTCTCATCCCTCCTGGAAATTTTCAGAAGCAACACTAAAGAGAAGTGAATGAATCCACCTTCTTTAGACAGTATAAAACAATGAAGAGGATAAAAAAGGACAGGTGAGAGATAATATTAGGAAGGAGAAAAGAAAGGACACGGATGGGTTGGATGGGAGGAAGTGACGAACAAGGGATCATTTTTTTACATTCTACCTCATTTTATGCAAACCCCATGAGAGTACTATCCTAAATCAGATCAACACTGCACAAACCCTAGAATGAGTTTGAGCTCTCCTAAAAAAATGTTGGCTCCCTCCCTGACTAAGAGTGGACTGGCTAAAAATTTTTCCAAGAGATTTTTTTTTTAAATTTTTTTAAAGGATTTTATTTATTTGAGAGAGAAAGAAGCAGGTCCCCCACTGGACAGGGAGCTGGATGTGGGGCTTGATCCCAGGATCCCTGGATCATGACCTGAGCCGAATGAGCCACCCAGGAGCCCCTCCAAGAGATTTGAAGTGATATTAGCCCCCTTCGGGAGTGCTGGGACCCAGGCATTTATACCAGCTTCATCTTTCCCAATACCAATGAGCTCTGATCCTAATCTAGCTGACCATACAAAGCCAATCCTTCACCCTCTTTTATTTTTATGGTCAAGATTTCCTCTCCAAGCCTCCACCCTGCATTTATTCCTAGTTGGAATTCCTAAACCACCTGTGTAAAAAAAAAAAAAAAAAAGAAAAGAAAAAAAAGAAAAAAAATCTTGTTTAGAAAAAGTATAAAAGAGATCCATAAAATGGTTAAGCAACAAGTATGTGAGTAGATAGCTGTCTCTCCACGCCCAAAAAATATATAGGCTCATGTATAATAGTTTAAAAAAAATTCTTAAAGATCTTTTGTCTCATCTGAGTCTTGAAACCATTCCACAGTTGGATTATAATTCTGAGAAAAATGGATGAATGAGTCTTAAAACATAATTTTAAAGGCAAATTCTCTCTTCAGTCTTGGCTTATGGAATCACCATATGTTATTTATGGGAAGGAAGATAAGACATGAAAGGTCTTCTCCATAGTTTATTCAATGATGCTTGCAGAGATTTTAGGCTGCCATGTCAGCAGAAGGTTCTGAGAAGGTTATTATTTATTTATTTAAAAAGATGTTTATTATCTTTAGTGTAGGGATCATCACCTTTGCCATCCTCTTAGGGCTGCTGACACAAACAGACATCTCAAATAACATTGAAAATGGAGCTCTCTCTGCAACCTGCCTCTGCACTAATTTTCCTCATCTCAGAAAGTGTTACCCTCATGGACCTGGGTGCACGAATTGGAACTTTAAAGTTATTCTTGAATACTTGCATTTCCCTCACATCGTACCTTTTATGTTCAGGCCATTAGCCAGTTAGTTAATATTATCTGTAAGATATTTCTTAAATCTTTTCCCTTCTCTTCCTCCTGCACTCCCCCACCCCAACTTAAATATGTTTAGCCAGTTAACACGCCTAAATACAGAGAAGAGTGGTTACCATTTCTAAGTTCTCAAATTTAGTACCGACGACGATGATAATAAATGAGGATATGATGACACATTTCTACGCTGTTCCTGGGGTGCCGTGGTAGCATCCCAGCTGGTTTTACTACACCTATTTTTTAAGCTCTGTTTAAACAACTGCACAGGCTAACCAGAATGATCTTTGTAAAAAGTGCAAATCAGCTCACCTGGTCTCCTGTAAAACATCTTTCAAAGATTTCCATTGCTTTATGGTATGGTATCTGGCCTGGCTACAGTTCCAACTTGTTAGCTAGTATCTCTTAAATGTGATTAATCTACACTGGCATTCTTGAGTGCTCCAAGCTCATGTCCAGCAAAGGGACTTAGCACATACCATTCTCCCTGCCCAGAATTTTTCTTATTTATTTGCCTGAGTTCTTCACCCAGATAACTCTTAACTTCTCTTTTAGGTTCAACTTCCATGCATTTTTCTCTGACAGACTTTCTATGACTACCTGCTGCTCCATGAATGAGTTTTCTCCTTCCATGCTGTTCTCTCACCGCATTGTTCTTTTTATTCTTTGTATGTATTATAATCAGTAATGTTCAACATAATTGTGGATTCATTGATCCCAACTCTTAATCTCCTACTAGAATTTAAGCATTATGATGGCAGGAATACACCTGTCACACAAAAAAGGACTTCACAAATATATATATTGTTTAATTAACGAAGAAGGATAGCAGTTAAAAAATAATTCCAAAGTAAGGTACAAAAAGCATCCTAATGCGTAAAACTGTTTTGGAGCTATAAATATATTTTGGGTAGATATTTGTTCTTAGAGTGAATATCATCAGAGTATTAAGTCAGAATCCTGAGTTTCCAGAGAGGTCATATGAACAGGGTATCACAGTAATGAGGAACAAAGCTAAGGTGTAAGTTGAGGTCTTTTGATTTTAAAGCGCGCTATACTATATTCACATTCAACTAAGAAGTGTGTTTAATAAAAGAATGGATCATAGAACTGTTTAAGTTTTTATTCCCCAGGGCTTTAATTGCCAATGCTTAGAAAAACAAACAGCTCTAACTATTTCTAAGGGGAACTGACAGAAGCTTCCCATTCTTTACCATAGATTGCATATTTGTGTGCGTTTTACATTTAAGTCCACATTCCCCACCAAGAATAATGTGTAAATATCCCCTGCATGTGATTGAAACTGTGTCCAATTTCCTTGCCAAATCCCGCTTCTTGTCAAGAGGAGGCAGCATTGCCGTCTCTCTCCCAACTGTGCAGACATTTACACCCAGGGAGATGCTCCAAATGATAAAAGGTTTGCTTGAGCAGGCAGAGAAATAAGATGAAAAATAGCAAATATTATCTGAAGCACAAACAGGTTGCAATGTCTGATGATTCTGCTGACGTGTTTATTATGTGATTGGCTGATTTGAGAAGGTGTAGAGTAGACCAAGGAAACTGCATAGAGGAGAGGAAGGGAATTATGAGGAAAGTAAATTGGAATTTTTTTGATTTTCAGGCAAACACTGAATGTCCCAGTATCTTTGTTTTTTCCTTTCCTGGTAGGACAGGACTTCTTCCTCCCTTTACTTTCTAACTGTTTAGCATATCATAAGGTGGAATAAATCAAGGGCAGTTAGTGATTCCCCTCCAGGCAGGGACTCTGTGAGTAACAACACAAAGAGATAATGCTAAACAGAGATCCAGCCCTGCAGTGGGAAAGGTGTGATCCCTTTAGGGACATACGGCATGGATCTGAAACATGGTGTATCCATATCAGGGGATAGGAACCAAGAAGTAACACCTTGGTGAGAGTGAGCTGAGGAATTAGGAAGAGGACAAAAGGGGTTTATTCCCCAATGACCACAAAAAAAAAAAAAAAAAAAAAAAAAAAAAAAAAAAAAGGCAGTCTTGGGGGAGACCTCCAAAGGAAAGACCTCCCCTTGCCAAGAAGTTGAGGGGGTTAGTTGACTAGGAGAGAGGAAACTTTGCTCGGGCTGGGAAATACAGCTGTAACCTTAGGGTATGGACTATTTATACATCTCTCTGGACTCTGGGATATTTGGCTGGGTGAATATATGGTGTTTAATAACGAACCACCTGTTCCTTCCACTATGAAGCTATACTACGGGTTGTACATACATTGGATATTTTGGGACAAGCTATTTTATGCGTGTGGTTAGAAAAGTGGTATTCTTTGTGTTAAGACTTAGGGCTACCAGGTTTATGAATGGCGGAGGGATGAGGTCATTGGACTGAGGTGTCAGCAAACCTGGATTCTAGTTTCTGCTCTAACACTTAGTAGTTAACAGATTTGGACAGGCCATTTGTAAATATATTTGTGACAGCGTATCATTATCTTTACCTCCGAACCTCAGAAACATGTGTCTACTCTCTAACTACGTTAAAAAAACAAAAACATAGTCTCTATATCATGCCATTAATTGAGGAAAGTTAATCCATAATTTGAACAAAGTTAGAATTTGGAAATCATTTGTATACTCACAATGTATAAAAGTGATGAATGATTACATACCAGTTACTTGATAAGCATTATAAACAACTAGTCATGCTGACTTGTACAAAAAGTGTGTAGAACCACAAGAAGCGGGGATTGCGGGTGTCATGCTGCACCACCCATCAGGATTCCCCTTCAGAACTGAGGGATTTATTCCTCTAGATGCTGGTGGCTGAAGAGGCTCCTGTCGTCTAAGGTTCTGTGCCATAACCCCTGGAAGACCCCTTGTCCCAGGAGGGGACAGCTTTGAAGGGCAGCTTCAGAGCTTCTCAAGAGGCATCAGCTGAGACCTTGTTGATTCTGCATCATGGCCCAACTTTTCCCTTATTCTGATCCTGTGTCTTTTCCTTCTCCCTGTGGCTGTTGATACCAGCAATACTCTCAAATAAACCTGCACTTGGGCTCCCAAGGAGGCCAACTTGAGATTTGGCATATCAATTAGAATTCTTCTGGGCATCTCAGTTCCAATCACAATCAAGAATTTTCTCAGAACAATTTGTTCCATAGCCCCTTCTGCAGCATAGACCTCAAAGTCTGACTGAGCAGCCTACTGCATTTATAGCATGCACTAAGCGAAGCCAGCAGATCTCAGACAAAACGTATCCCCTCCTCAGAACTTGTTCATCCATTTCCATTGTGTATCCATGAACCGAAAATTTTCCCTCTCTCACTTTTCACATCCAGATACATGTATGCACTACCTACGTTGTACCCATAATTTTATTTTAAAAACTTCAAAATTTTCAGAAACTTTGATGTAGGACAAAGACTATCTGTACAGTTCTTATTGAGGTCCACCACTTGTTAATATCCAACCCATTGTTTTCTCTTTCTCTCTGTTCAAACACTTCTATATGTATCACTTAAGGAAATGGACATTTACTACATAACCACAATAATGTTATCATACCTAAGAAATTTAACAATTACATTGTATCATGTAATACATGATAACAAAGTCAAGTTCCCCCATTTTTCCCAAAAAAAGTCTATGATTTTTCTCCAGTGCAAAATTCAGTCAAGGTTCATGCCTTGCATTTGGTTATGTTTCTTCAGATTCTTATAAATTAGAGCAGTCTCTCTCTCTGTTTTTTAAATAGCTTTATTGATGTAACAATAAACTGTACATATTTAAAGAGTAAAATTTGATGTTTTGACACATGTAAACACCAGTGAAATTATTACCACAATCAAGGTAGTAAACATATGCATCAGCTCCAAAAGTTTCCTCCTGCACCTTAATCCTTCCCTTTCACTCCCCCTCACCCCCATCCCCAAGCAACCCCTAATTTGCTTTTGCTTTTTTTCATTGTAAATTAATTTGCATTTTATAGTTTTATAAAATTTTATAGTTATATATATATATATATATATATATATATATAGCGCGATACTCTTCTGTCAGGCTTTATAAACTCAGCATAATTATTTTGAGATTCAACCAAATTAAGGAATATATCAAGAGTTTATTCCTTTTTATTGCTAAGTAGTACTCCACGGCACAGTTACATCACTGTTACTTAATCATTTATTTGTGAATAGACAACTGGTTTGTTGTCTTGGCTATTACATATAAGGCTCTTATGAACATCATACCAAAATCTTTGTGTGAACACATTTTCCACTTTATTTTTGGTATATTACTAAGAGAGGAATGCATGGCCCGTATAGTAGGTATATGATTAACTTTTTAAAAAAAATTTCCAAAGTACATTCGAAAATAGTGGTAGTATTTTAGGGGCGCCTGGGTGGCTCAGTGGGTTAAAGCCTCTGCCTTCGGCTCAGGTCATGATCTCAGGGTCCTGGGATCGAGCCCCGCATCGGGCTCTCTGCTCAGCAGGGAGCCTGCTTCCCCCTCTCTCTCTGCCTGCCTCTCTGCCTACTTGTGATCTCTCTCCTCTCTGTCAAATAAATAAATAAAATCTTTAAAAACAAATGGTAGTATCATTTTACGTTCTTGCCAGCAGTGTATTAGAGTTCCAATTCTCATAATGCTCTCCAACACCTGATGTGGTCAGTCTTTTTTAATTGTAGCCATTCTAATAGGTGTGTAGTAGAATCTCATTGTCAATTTAATTTGCAATTTCCTAGCCAGCAATATTCAGCGGGTTTCACAGGGTTATTTCATAGGTTATTTCATAGGGTTATTCATAGGGTTAAATTTCCTAATTGTATATCTTCTTCGGTGACATGTTTGTTCAACTCTTTTGCCTATTTTTTATTGTGTTGTTTTCCCATCCTTAAAATTTGAGACTTCTGGTTTCTAGCTATAGAATCTTTGTTAGATATATGTTTGGCAAAGATTTTTCTACTAGTCTGTGGCTTGTCTTTTCATTCTCTTAATACTATCTTTTGAAGAGCAGAAATTTTTAATTTAGGTGAAGTGTAATTTTTAATTCATTCTTTTAGAGAATGTGCTTTTGGTGTGATACCTAAGAAATCTTAGCCTAATCCAAGGCCACAGATCTAGAAGTTTTAGAGTTTTGGGTTTTATGTTTAGATCTATAATCCATTTTGCATTAACTTTAAAATATGGTACTAGGTATAGATCTAAATTCATTTGGGGGGGGTATGTATTATCCCTCTAGCACAATTTGTTTAAAAGATTACCCTTTCTCCTGCATTACCTTTGTACCTGTGTCAAAAATTAGTTGTCCATTCATGTGTGGTTTTGTTTTTTTTTAATGGACTCTATTCAGTATCTATCATTGATCTATTTGCCTTTCTTTACACTAATATTATGCTATAGCTTTATAATAACTCTTAACATCAGACGGTGCCATCTCTCCACTTTTGTTCTGTTCCAGAGTTATTTTAGCGGTTGTAGGTTCTTTGTATTTCCATATGGATTTTAGAATCAATTTGTCAGCTTCTATAAGAAGCCTTTTAGGATTTTGCCTGACATTGGGTTGAATGTATAGAATCATTTGTGGAGAACTGACATCTTAACAATTTGAGTGTTCCGGCACATCAACAACATATACTGCTCCAGGTTTCAGGTTTATTTTAATTTCTCTCAACAATATTGTATAGTTTTTCAATAGCCACATCTGTCAAATTGTATTGTTTTTCACGACATTGACTTTTTGGAAGATCCCAGGCCCATACCAACAAACATCTTATAAAATGCCCCACATTCTGATTTATCTGTTTTATCATAATTCGATTGAGGTCAGAATGTCAGGGTGTCCTGCTACTGGTGATGCTGTTTGATCATGCGGTTAAGGTGGTGGCCACCGTATCTCACCATCATAAAGGTACAATTTACTGTTGTCATTGGAAAATCATTTAGGAGTAGTACAAGGAGTCGAAATTGTTTAGAAAAGTTAAATCATAAGGTTTTATTTAATATTTACACTCTCACATGTGATAGCTCCTTTTTAAAAGATTTTATTTATTTGAGAGTGAGGGAGAGAGAGCAGGGGCAGGGAGGAGGGGCAGAGGGAGAGGGAGAAGCAGACTCGCCGCTGAGCAGGGAAGCCTGACAGGACACGGGGCTTGACCCCAGGATCCTGAGATCGTGACCTAAGCCGAAGGCAGAAGCTTATTAACTGACTGAGCCACCCAAGCACCCCTGACATGTGATAGTTTTTATCTAATACTCCTTTTTAGTGAACGGAACTCTAGTTTTCTCTCTAGGAAAAGTATTAGAAAGGAGGTGCTTATACTTCACTTATCCTAACTCTCTCCTAAAATAATTTACTACCAGAAATAATAGGCCACTAGGAAAGGTTTGGCTGGCCCCAGTACCAAAAGCCCAATGATGGATCAGGGGTGGGGTTAGTCTGTATGAAATCTGAGATGAGCCCTCAAGATATGAGGATACTGCAAAAGCAAATCTTTCTCAAAATGTTGACAGTACAAGTTCAACTCCTATCTCTGTGAGATCTTGTCACTATGGAGCCAGCCAGGTTTTAATTAATTCTGTAGGTTTATAAGCTCTGAACCAATTATATAGGCCCTCAATCAACATTAAATACGAACAGGTGTCTTGCATAATGGAGTGCACTACGTGTGAACAGATGGGGTTTCCAGTAGGTGATCCCTTTCTTTTCAGACAGGGTGTATTTTATATTCTGTGAGGAGAATGCATGTCTACTTTATATCAAGCTTGGTGCTATGGGACATTACATGGGTGATTGTTTTAAAATAGTCACAGACTAAGCATTATTGGAGTCACAGAAATGGACATGGCCTTTAAATGGACATTGGACTCTTTGCTTTCATCCAATATACCTCTTTCTTCCTCAAAAGACCTCATTTCCCACATCTGGAAAGTATATTTCTGTAAAATACACAGTATACTCTACTATGCAATGTTTCCGCATTCCTTTGCATCCATGGAAACCTGAGTAAACAGGTGTACTGAGATTTATGGGGAAGCAGCAGTATTTATTTTTGTTCATGGGGAAAATTGCCAAGATTCAGCAAGTTACAGTTAATATTCACCTCATTTGGCTTGGATCTGAGCAGGTCTTGAAGGGAGATGGCTAGACAGAAATATGAGCAATTCAGACAAAAGAGCATTCGGTTACTGGGTTGGAAAATAGTAATTTCTTTTACTATTTTAAAAGCCAGTTTTTATATCTTTGCTTAAATGCAAAGACAAATTTGACATGGAATACCCCCAACACTGTATTTATTTAAAACGTGAGTGTTAACCCTTATAAAACTTTCATGCCTTTTCAAAAATTAAAAATGTAGCAAAAGGAAAAAGCTGAAATGCCTATAACCAACAGCAACAAAAAATGGATGGGAAATTGTTAAATTGAAGGATGCCTTAAATTACTTTGCTGATTTCATTTATTTAGGGTTTGCTATTCTGTACATTGTATTATAAACAATGATAATGATCATTCTAAGATACATTATTACCATTAACAGAATACTCCCCCCCCTCCAAAAAATATTCTTTTTAAACTGTTTATACAGCATTTATCACAAAGGGCATCATTAACTCGCTTTACATCAGCCAGTTCTCTAAAAATTGTGGGTCAATTTCACTGGATATCATTTTTGTTGCTGAGATCTCTTGCTGTGGCTTTTACTGAATGTCATAGACCAAATGAGTTGGCAAGATAAGGAACTTCTTTCTAAACAAACAAAAGGATACAAAATAATAAAAATAACCAGTCTTCATTTCCCAAAACCAAACAGTTCAAGTTTCACACAATCAAATGGTTTTCCTCCCCTACTTTTTGGTATAGTCCCTATTTAAATGATATATAGTGCGCATTGCTTGGGCGTTTTGCTACTGTATTCTCTAAATTCATTAGAAACTTATTGAACTAGGTTTATAAAATTCACCATGAGACTGAGCAGGGTTTAACACCTCAAAGACTCATTTAAATTTTAGGGCGTGTTTATGTGGATATGTACACACATACTCCGTTTTCCTGCCTGTATTCATAGGGAATGCCTTTTGATGCAATGAACCTGCGAATTGTAGAGAAATGTAACTCATGTTTTTCATCCTTAACAACTTTGGCTCCATCATCATTTTTTGGTTAAAGTCCTGAATGATCTAACAGAGACACATGTCTGGGAGCAGAATGTTTCCCCCAAGCCTCACTTAGTTGTTTAGTTGGAGGAATGAGTATTTGCTGTAACTTCCAGCCCAATCTGTATACTGAGACTAGTGTTCCTCCTTGGGTGTGTCCCTCAAGGTTTCCTAACTTTTCCTGGCAGAGTAAGGTGCCCCTTCTACTATAATTAGTATAATTAATAGTTTATGTATCTGTCTCCCCCCTTCTCAGACACTACTACACTGGACTTTGAGGTTTTCTGAAATATATGTTATTCACTCTGCTAGCCATTAATGTAAGGGGACAGACTTTCAAAGTGATGGATACTCACTAAATGTATATTTAGGGGAAAAAAGGGAATGAAATTTTTTAAAAATATATTTTATTTATTTATTTGAGAGCGTGAGAGGGGTGAAGAGAAAGAGGGAGAAGAGCTAGGAGACAGACGCTGGGCTTGATTCCAGGACCCTGGAATTGTGACCTGAGCTGAAGGCAGTCGCCCAACTGACTGAGCCACCCAGGCACTCCTGGAATAAAAATCTTATGACTGTTTTCTTTGTCTTGGTAGACAAACTCTGCCTCAGTGGAAATTAACATCAAATGAAACCTTTTCTCCTATTCAAATGCATGCTCTAGCTGCTTTAGTACTTTTCTTCTTCTGTGGACTGGGTACATAGCAACACAAGCCCATCACAAATGAGCCCTGCGTAGACATTCCTATCTGATAAAAGATTTACCATTTCCATTAGTTTGTACCCAAAATGTTCTGATTCTAAAAGATATGGCCCAAGTAATCACTATTCCTTGAATAGAATATTTCCCCCTAATTCTTGCCGTTTTTTTCTACTTTAACATTTTTCTTATTTGGGGGACTCTAGAATAACACTGTTCACACAAGGGAATTGTGAACTCTACAACCACATATTCTGGTCACTGTTTCTGTTGACATATGCAGGGAGCATGGAAAACAGGCTTTACTTTCCTGAGCACAAATGTGCCATTCCTTTGGCACTCATTACCTGGTTAGCCTCATTAGTTCATATAAAAACACTGAAGATTTTCCCCTGTTGTTTTCAAAAGATCTTTGTACTTCACCCAAAGTAAACAGTTATTATGTGTTCAGTAGTCTAAGTGTTCAAGTGCCATTAGGTAACGAGAATTCACTTACCAGCTCAATTGGTAGGGAATTATGCCCATTTTAGGTGACCTAATACTTCAGTTGATAAGGATGTCCCGATATTTTAAGGCATAGTCTAAAAGACCCAATTATTTCATTTGTTTTTCTAGGAACTCTTCTCAAAAAAAAAACACATTTTTTTTGGATGCTTTACTTTTCAAATGACATTTCTGAGGTTGGCTGTAATTTATACATTTAAGTGTAGGCATCAAGGAGTTTGACTCAAGTATAAATGAATGCTGATGCTCAGAGAGTCGGGGTTGTACCTGGCTGTCACAGGGTATCCCGCTGCTTCTTCTCTATCACCGTACCTGCAGTAGAGGTCATTTTGTATGTTCTAGGAAATGTACAATCACACATTTTATCCTGCCCATATATTGACAGGATACAAAGAAAACCTAAAGTAAAAACATGTACCCATCACTGGAGAATGACCAATCTCTTTAGGTTGCTGTCATATGCCAAGCGTGGTGCTAGGAGCTTTTATGTTATTCTCATATTATAGATCGTAAGTCAAGTACTTTATGTAACATAATTATGGTCACATCGCACGTAAGTGTTGGAACCCAGATCTGTCTTGCATATGGTTCCTTTATAAAGAAACCCTGAAAACAGATGCATTTATTTTTGGATTTTTCCACATGTCCAAAATTTTTGAAGAGGGCAAGGATGTGCAGATTTCTATTCAGGGTGAGAAGTTGTTCCCACTCTTAGAATCCATATGTTGCAAGGGGAAAGCAGAAGTGCATTCCTAGTCTCTTTCTCGTTCTGAAATCTTCAGTATCTAACAGTCATGACAATAGTAAACCTAAATCGAGGTGATAAGGGAGAAGTCTCACCCCTCAATCCTGTTCAGTGGGGAGTGCCCTTTTTCAATGAGACTCCAAGGCAGAAAGGTACATTTTCAAACTGAAAAAAGTAAGTCATTGTAGTGAATTGAAAAGTGAATTGAATATTTACTACATGATACACACATACATATAATGTCTGTCTGGTGCTTGTGAAAGTGACCTTCTTTGGGATAAATGTCTCTGTAGAGGTTAACATTAAGGATCTTGACTTGAGAATACCTAGATCGGGGTGCCTCACATCGTAATGACAAGTGTCCTGAGAAGCGAAGAGCAGAGAAGACACAAAGTGCTGTGAATGAGACAGCAGAGACGGGAGTGATGTGTTTGTTTATGAGCCACAGAAGCCAAGGATTGCTGGCAGCCCCTAGAATCTTGCGGAGAGGCTTGAAATAGACCCTCTCCAAGGAGCCAACCCTGCATACACCTGCATTTAGAACTTCTGGCCTCCAGAACTGTAAGAGAATACATCCCTGTTATTTGAAGTCACCAAGTTTCTGATACTTTGGCAGCCCTCAGAAACTACTGCAGCCAGTCTGGGGGCCAATGGAAACTAGTTTTACCTTCCCTCCTCTCACCCCCCCACCCCATCCCTTCCTTTGTTATTTTCTTTGTCAGCTATGGGGCTATCATAACAAAATTCCATAGCTTTAGTGGCTCCAACAACGGAAGTTTACTTTTCATAGTCTGGGAAGTCCAAGATCAAGGTGGCAGAATGTAGGTTTTGTTCTTAGAACTCTCTTCTTGGCTTAGGTGGCCTTCCCCTCACTGTATGCTCACGTGAACTATTCTCTGCATGCAGGGAGAGCGAGACAGCTCTCTGTGAATCTTCTTAGAGGACACTAATCCCATCACCTTGTCCCACCCTGGTAACCTCATGTAACTGTTATTACTTCCCAAAGGCCCCGTCTTCAAATACCATCACAGTGAGGGTTACAGCTTCAACACGTGAATTCGGGAGGAGGGTCCATTCAGTCCATAACCCATCCTTCCTTCTTTCCTGCTCCTCTAGGTCAACCTTACTGATGGATAATTACATACCATAAAATTCACCAATTTTAAATGCACACAATCTCATTATTACTATAATCATGGTAAAGAGTATTTCCAGCATCCTGTAAAGTTCCTCCATGCCCCTTTGCCGTCGAGTCTTTCTCCCTACATTCTGGCCAACACTGATTTGCTTACCGTAATCACAACAGTTTTGCCTTTTCCATAACAACTTCATAGAAATGGAATCATGCAGTATGTTGTTTTTAGACTCTTACTCCTTATTTATTTAGCATGATGCTTTTGAGATTCATCCATGTTCTTGTATGTAGTCAATTCTAGATTAGTATTCCACTCTAGGGATATATGACCATCTGTTTATCCTATGAACAGTTGGGTTGTTTACAGTTTTTAGTGATTATACATAGAGCTGCTATGAACATCTACGTACAACTTTGTGAGGACATATGTTTTCATTTCTCATGAATAAATACTTAGGGGTGGAATTGCTGTCACAGAGTATTTAATTTTTATAAGAAACCACCAAACTCTTTATGTGGCTCTACACTTTTGCATATCCATTAGTATGAATGTATTAGTTGCTCCGTGTTCTTGCCAACATTGGGATTGTCAGTGCTCTAAACTTCAGCCATTCTAGTGGGTGTAGTAGTGTCTCATTATGGTCTTATATTGCATTTCTGGGGCTGATTTTTACTTCTAATCCTGCACAGCTTCTCCCTCCAGTTATCCCAAAGGGCAGTGCCCCATGCTTCATTTCATTCTTAGATTAAAAGTTGGTAACTTGGGACCCTTGGACCAAAACAGGATAGGAAAATGGATGTGTCAACCATCGCACATAAGATCCATGTGCTTAACAGTGCTTGCCCACAGAGTCATCTTGGGAAGAATTTTTGCATATTTGTTCAAGGTAACCATATTCTCACGAATAGGGGATGCTAGGTAACAGGCCCTTCTCCTTCTTAGACCTCAGTGTCCCTAACTTGAAAAGTGTGGTCTACAATGGTGGTTCTTAAATCTGCATGTATACAAGTCACCCAGGAACTAAAATAAAAATGAAGATCTACTCCTAGCCTTCTTTAGTCGGCAGGTCTGGAATGAGACCTGGAATTTTATACTTTTAACTGTCTGATTTCTAGAGTGGTGGCTGTTTAACTGTATTATGAAAGAAGCTTGCCTAGTTGCTCCCAGGTTTCTTCTAAGTAAGTTTGATATCCTATGCAGAACATGAGATGACCTTGATCTGTGACTCAGGCCTTTCCTCAAGGTTATAAAAAAAATGCTTTGTAAATAGTAGGTGCTGATAAATAAAGGCAGGAAAGAAATCAGTGATGGGAAATCAGTTTTAATAATTCAATTATTGCTTCCCCTGGTTTGGAGCAGCCATCCCCAAGTGTCCAGAAAAGCGAGGTCTCCATTTGTTGTTAGTCCACTCTCTGATTTCCACCTGCTACCTTTCACCCTGCTCTACCACTCTCTTGCTGTTGGGCTGTGGTCAAGTGCTTTATTTCTCTGAGCCTGTTTCCTCATTGTAAATGGCTGCAGGAAGAACCTTCAAGGGTTGTTGGTTGTGAAATAATTGAAATAATACAGACGGAAGGCTGAATATAGCACTTGGCATTTAGAAAATAGTCAATAAATAATAGCTATTGTTGTTTTGGTTATTATTATTCAGAGAAAATGATGGTCTCTCTCCTCTGAGCTGTGAAAGCTGGCTTTTCAACTTCCCCTTATGCCCTCCTGCAAGGCTTGAAACAGAGAAAAGGGATGACCCAATTTAGTCTGCAGTCGGCCAAGGCTTTGAGCGTGCAGAAGGGGAGGAAGCTAACATGGCTAGGGGTGAACTATGATGCCACAGATGTGGGGCTCTGAGATTCACTCCTTGGAGGCTTTGGAAACAAACTTTCAGCAAATGGGGGGGGGGCAGTTCATCAGAGAAGCTGAAGGAATAGACCCGCTTTTCTCAGCTTTGTGGATTTTGGATAAAACTTCCTGCTCTTCCATATCAAATTCCATATCAAATTGAGGCA
>CM052898.1:42290953-42312686 GCA_028534135.1 Potos flavus | reverse complement strand
CTGGGCTTTAGCCAACTTATTTTGTTTACATGGGTCAATTTACTGATCTGGAACTCAGGACAACTGAGGCAGATGGTAAGAGGTTCACTATGCATGTTCATTGACATCCTGCCACACTAAGAAGAGAGAGAGACAAAGGTGGGAAAATGAGGCAAATTTCTAGTTTTCTGTGAGTAATAGCAATGACCATAAATAGAACATATATGTGGGCAACCCTGGGGGATTGTTTTCTAACAAAGAATTAGAAGTCCAGATAGGAACAACAAATAATTCATAAGTACTGTGTTTGAGCATTTACTCTGAGCCCTGCACTGTGCTCTATATAATGTGATTTAGACATCAGCTCATTTCGGCACCATGGTATCAGTCTCAGGCAATTCCTATTTCCTCAGATGAGACCCATAGACTCAGAAGGTGGGACCAAACTCACACAGCTGTATAATGGAGGAGCGCAGATTGAAACCCGGGGCTTCCCCTTCCCAAGACCCAGGTCTCAACCTCTTCACTAACCTGAAAACAAGCGTAAATCATGAAATGGAAGTGTTCTTTATAAAACAGTGCCCCTCCAGTGACTAATCCTGGAAAAAGAGCTTCTGGTTACATTAGATAACTTGCTAATTTAAGAAGAAAGAAAAGTTTCTAGGATCTTTTATTAATAAGCGAAAGACAGAGGCAAGTAGAAATCGTGATTCAAACTGGTAATACTGTAATTGTCGAGATCACACAAGGGCTCAGGATTGTCACCCGACAGATGTGGGAGTGATAGATGAAGCTCATGCCACCTCCCTTTATTATGTTGAGTAGGCAGGTTTGTGCAAAGGACAGTGAAGAGCAGGTTCTGGGGCATTCTCCAAGTATCAGTTACCTTGCAACTTATTTATGTGCCCCCTCTATCTCCACAAAGGTTTTTATCAAAGACATTTTAAGGGGCTTACCATAAAACTAGATGAGCTCAGAGGGAAAAAAAAAAAAAAAACACAAGAGAACAGCAAACTTGAGGAAAGGAAAAGATGGTCTGAAGAGGGACCTAAGAGATAACTGCTACTAGCTATGAGTTTTGGAGCATGATTGTGAGTTTCTTGGCAGGGAATGAGGCAGACAGAAGCAATGTCACATCAGGATGATTTAAGGCCGGGGGGTGGCGGGGTGGGAACCACTGTCAGAGCCAGCAGTACCTAGAGGCCACACTGTTCCTACAGTCCTGACCTCATCTTTCAGGTGCATCATTTTGTCTACTTATATGTATTCAGAATAAGTCAACTCCCAGGCACTGATTTGGTACTCTGACCTAGACCTCCACTGGCTCAGGTAAATGCACTACCCTCCAGGATTTTATATTCTTTTGCCCAAATGTTGGTCAAAATGTCCTATTAAGTTCTGATCCAGTTCCAGAGGGATGAGGCAGGAGGAGGCAGAAGTGATACTCAAACTATTTACTGTTGTAGGCAGGGGCCCATAGGTTGGACCGCATGCCATGTAGTTATGCTTGGGCAAAGGAACGGAATCTTCGCCCTCCTTCTGCTCTTAGTTCTTTTGGCTGGAGCTTTGTTCTGCCATGAACTTAATAGAAACTTCTTCCTGTCTCTGAGTTGCTCCTGCTTCTGTAAAATAGAGTTGGACTCTGTTATCTCTAAATGCCATCGCCCAGCATACCTGCATTTGGAGCCACACAGAATGAGCACATCTTTGGACCAAATGTCTGGGTTGAAATTCCCCCCATGGAACCAAACAGTGACTCTTTGCACAGAGCCAGGACTGGGGATTCGTTCCCCAGAAGGTCTAATGAGATGCATGTAAAGAGCTCTCCTGCCACCAGCCTCCTCAATTACAGAACCGGAGCTTCGCCAATTCACCCGACTTGTAGAAATTCGCCTCTCCGGTCCAGCAAAACAGGCATTAAGAAGCCTATAAATAATCATCTTATTCCCCCATCTCTGCAATAGCAGAGAGACTGGTGTTGCAAACAGACAAATTGGCAGTTCATAGACAGCGCAAATGAATACTGAAGGGTGAAGCTTGCATGATGTATTTGGAAGCAAGCAGCAGGTTGGGGTTTTTTTGTTGTTTGTTTTTGTTTTGAGGAACAAAAGACAACCCCCTTCCCTCTGCCTGTCCTGTTTCAGTCTGTGGCTTTAATTCCTTCCCCAGCATAAGGTCCAGAGCTAGGGTCTCCATTTCACATGCTGAAGCTAAACTTTAGGAAGAAGAAAGAAACGCTCTGGGTCCCTGAACTGGGGGCACCCTGTCATTTATCAGGAGCAGATGTGAGCACCCTGTGCTATGAAGTTGCATGTGTTGAATGATAAAGAAGCTGCTTTTGGCTCCCCTCGGTTTTCTTTCAAAAGCCAGGACCTACAGCCAGATTTGGCGCCTGGGGTGGGATCCGGAGACTGTTGTCATGAATTTTCATTAGCACCCTTGCTGTAATGTTTTAAGGACCCTCTGACTCTGTCCTTTGGATGAGGAGAAATTACTGTGGACTTTGAGTTTTCTCATTCCCTTCAAAGAAAATGACCTCTGCTTACTCTCAGTAAGACAGGAATGAATGCAACACTTCACACTCAGTGCTACAGTAATTAATAATCTTACACGTCTGAAAGCAAATTAGCCAGAGCCTTCATAGGTGACAAGCAGGATGCCTTCTGCAAAGTGAAAGGGATACTTTTTTTTTTTTTACCAGCAAAAAGAATGATTTCGAAATTTTCATAGGGACTAATGTGAAGAACTGTCATCTTTTTGGTCTAGTAGCCAATGGTAGGCTCTCCACTCAGTGCCTCACTTAGTCCCCGCACACCGTAGGTGCTGGGCAGATGGGTACCATCATTACCACCAGATGTCCAATAAGAAAGGAAGTCTTGGAAAACTCATATCCTTATCCAAGGTCATATAGCCAGGGGGGATGGCAGAGTCAGAATCCATACCTGGGAGTGTCTTCACTTCATAGCTCGTGTATTTATAGCACACAAGGCCTTGAGAAACACTAAAGTTACTTAATGTCACGGAACTTCAAAATATCATTAAATCATTTTTCACATTGCCCTCTTTTCCTTATGCAGGATAAAAGGGTCCCTCTCTTTACTGAATAAGCTGGATTGGCAGACATAAGCATTCAAATCAAAATAATGTAGGAAAGAACATAAAAACAAATAATTCACCCTCTAATTAAGTCCTCAAATTTTCCATTTGAAGCCTAGATAATGATATGGTGTAATTATTACAAAAATAACAAACTATTATCACCACTACGAAATTACCAATTATTACAGAATTCATACTGACTTGGGAACATCTCTGTTAAAGTAGTACCCCCATTCCCTATTTTTTTTTTTTTACCTGTAGTAGAAATAAGTTTGTGCAGAAAATTACATAGGCCATATTATATAATGAGAAAGAGTTTGGGGAAGGAGGATGGTAAACACTTGGATTCACTCAGCCATCATTTTTCACCTAAATGTCAATGCTGCTCATCTTCCCAAAAGAAAGACACATAAATTTGTTAAAAATGGAGCAGTGTAAAAATCCTCTCATGCAAGTAAGCAAGACAGGTGGGGGGGCATACATGAACAAAGTGGGTGAAGGGGCCTTGCAGTATCCCTGTTACTTTGAACCACTTAGCAAAACAAAAGAAACACCTGCCTCTCAACCAGGAGGCAGAAAATTTGTCTTTTGTGGAAAAATTTACCTAAAAGATTGGTTTTACCACCCTGGGTTAAATGAACTATATAGTAACTTGAAAGGAATCTTAATTTCATCAGAGGCAGTCCCTTTCCTTGCAAAGTGAGCTTGGCCTGGCCAGATATGCAGTGCCCCGTGGCTGGGGTGAGAAGTGCCTCCTTTGGTTTGTTCCATTAACCAAAGAGCAAACTCTGAATTGTAACTCTACTTTGAATTGTAGGGGACTCTGGCATGAGGCTGAGCAAACCCTATGAACACCACACTCTGACTCTCACTAACTCCCAAGACCTACTTTTTCCTAATGTCGCTAAGTCTGTCACCTTGCAGGAAAGCACATTTTGTATGAAGCTTAGCTTAACCGAATCGGAAGAACTTCTGTTACCTTTGTAGCATGAAACTTCTGTGCTTTGGCTATTATGGGAAATCCGCTTTTTCTTGATCCTCATTGTGTCCTACATCTCTATGTCTTTCTTTTCTCTATCAAGCTTTTCCCCTCTTTCTACCCCTTCCCCACAAAATCCCAACTATTTTCCTATTACAAACATCAAAAACAAACTAGACATAGTTAATTTAAAATCATAGCCACATTGAAAAAGGAAGTTAAAGGATTCTCTCATTTCCTTCTTTCTCAAAACCTCCTCTGGGAGTCCAAAAACACTTATACTCAAAGAATACAGAAAGATCATATGTTGCTCTTTGGAGAGTCCGCCATTGAATTAAGCTTTGTCCCAGTTTATTTCTAGGTTGGTTAGTGAGCTATTGGGGCAGAATCATGAAATGGCAGTTATGTCCAGTGAGCTTCAGGAGCCCAGTAACTCCCGTCGTGCTGAAAATCTCTTTTTGTAGGGCTAAATAAACAAAAAGCAAGACATAGAATAATAATCTCAAGTAGATTTTAGTACTTTTAATTTGTCCCCTTTCCTGTTACCTCCCAAATTCATTTCTTTCTTGCTCTACCCCATCTCCTTCAATAGCAAGGTTATCTTCTGAAGCCAGTGATGGTCTTTCTACCCTCTCTTCCTCCCCCACCCCCCACCCTTCAGCTTGTAGCACGTCATGTCTGTTGATTCCAAATCTATGTCTATCCATTAACTCTATCTCCGTGGCCACCATCATTTCTCACCTAGAGGATTCCCAAGTGGTCTTCATTTTCACTCTTGTTCCCTCTATAATACAAAGAAGATTTTTTTTTTTTTTTACTTTAAATGCAATTATGTAACTCTCATACTTAGACTCTTCTATTGGCTTTCTCTTCTATCTGCAATAAATTCCAGACTCCTCAACATAGTCTATGCTGCTTCTGCACAATCTGGCCCTAGACTCCTTGCAGTTTCTCCAAAAATTCAGTCTCTTTGCTGGTTGAATTAGTTGGGCAAGGAAGTTCAGGTGGATGTGTTGTGAAAAAACTATTTGAGACATGGGGAGGAGAAAGACAAGAGAAGAGGATGCACCTGTTCTTCCTAAGTGCAAGAAGGGGCTGGTTCAAAGCTGACCGAGTCGGAAGCCCTAGTCAGGCAGAGACACTTTGATTTGGAAGCAAGAGGGGGAAAATAAAGAGGTTTCTTAGGCTGATTCTTCTAAGATAGGCATCCACATTCATCTCATCAAACCTACTTGGGGGTTTTCTTTTAGTCCATTTATGTAATCACACTTCTATCCACTTAGCAAATGCTCATGGAGCACAAACTATGGTCAGACAGAATGAAAAGCCAACGAAACATTATGCCAAAGAAGAATGCAGGTGGACAGCACTTTGGCTGGCCCCAGCTTATCTAAAAGCACACGCTGGGGATGCAGCACCCGACTCAGGCCCTTTTCCTGTCTCAGTCCTTGAAAATGAACAAGGCTTCCCATGACTCCTTGATTAAACAGCCAGCTATGGACTGAACCTTCTTCAGCCTAGGAAAGGGTCTCTTTTGACCCCCCCAAAAAAAGGGTTTCCAATCTCAAGCCATTTCATATCATCAGAGATTCTAAGCTCACCCTCTCTCTTATAATATATGCAGACATATACACACAACCTTCTCTCTGTCCCCCAAAAAATCATGAAGCAGAGAGAAAGATGCAGCTGGTTTTGCTGGGCCTGGGGAACCAGGCAAAGGCTGTTGACAAAAACAAATTACAGGGGCGCCTGGGTGGCTTGGTCGTGGGCGTCTGCCTTCGGCTCGGGTCATGATCCCGGGGTCTTGGGATCGAGCCCCGCATTGGGCTCCCTGCTCAGCGGGAAGCCTGCTTCTCCCTCTCCTACTTCCTCTGCTTGTGTTCCCTCGCTCACTGTGTCTCTGTCAAATAAATAAATAAGATCTTTAAAAAAAAAAAAATTACAAGCATGTCTTTAGCCCCATGTGTACTCTGTGACCCTAACAAGGCCCTTCAAAAAGTTGGATATTGGATCGGACAGGACAAAGTGGCTTGTGATGGCTTGAAAAGAGACTGTGGCCCACCCACGCACACATACTGGAAATGGGGAAAAAGCAACCAGTGTTACAGCTACGGAACACGGACCTTGCACTGACACTAAGGCTTTTCTTTTTTTCATTAGATTGGCAACCTGCTCGTTAGATTTAAGCCCAAAACTAAGAGAGAAAGAGAAAGAGATATGATGTTCTGATAGATTTTTAAACGTGTTTGAGAGCTCAGCCGAAAGACCTTCTGATTTAAAACAACCAACCAGATGCTCCTCAGACAATAACAAAATAAAATAGCTTATTTATGCAGGGACAGGGTGTGATAAAATTCTGTCTCAATGTACTCCTCTACAGCAAGAGGCTTTGGACACTGAAAGGAAAATTGGGGTCAGATTGGGCAAGATTACCACCTGCAGAGGCTAAATGCAAAGTCTGATAGCTCAGTCATAATCGGGGCCATGGGGCTCATTTTCAATTCTCCTTTCCGGCAGCTCACAGAGTCGCGGGTGCTTTTTCCAGCATTACACTTAGGGGAACCAAGCTAACTTGAAGCCATGTAGAGACTGGCTGCTCAACTGGGCTCCATGCGTCTAGAAGACAGAGAATGTAGACTTCCTAACGATTCTTTCATCTTTTTAGGGGTTGGCAGCAAGGAATTCACTTTCTATAACCTCTTTGATTCATCTGTCTCATTTGAGGAAGTAGACCAGTTCTCGAGGCAAGGTCTGAGTTGTTCCTCTCACCTAATGCTATACTAGATTCAATTTGGCAGGGAGAGCCAGCCTTGAAGAGGCTTGATCCTTTTCATGCTTTTCTTGCTGGCTAAATCCATAGCTGAACAGGGCTTCTGCAGAAAGGTGCACACCTTATCGGGTGATAAGGATGCTTAAGATAGCCCTGGGAGAATGGAATTCCTGGCAGGACGTGGATCAATGAGAAACTGAGCAAGGACTAAGAGGAGGTTTCTACCCTCTAGATCTGACCCAGAAGGGAGAGTGAAGTCCATGTGAATTCCTCTGGAATAAAAATGTAATTTCCCTTGTAAACCAAAAAACTATAGACTGCTTGTAGAATGGAGCAGTGTTCCACATCATATGGGTCTAAAATTACCTGGAAAAATCCAGATAGTTGAGACCAGTTAGGTTTGTATGGTAAATTATCAGGAAGAAGGGTTCATGCTGTCATTTTCCGTAGCTGGTATTCCCAGGACTATCCTTTCAAAGAGTCTGACATGAGATACCATGTTGCAGTATTTAGCATGATAAGGAATAAAGACCTTGGAGTAAAGAATTTTTCCTCAGTTTCTGTACCTTTTAATATTCTGGGAAATTGTCTGGAAGGCAACTGAATTATTTAGATAACTTGACAAAAGGAATAACAAAAACTCATGATACTTTCTCACATAATGTATATCAAATGGTGACCAGGAGATAACTGAAGATTAGGTCTGTGCTATTAAAACTAACGATTTCTGTAAATTACGTTCTCAGAAGATCTGTAGTCATAGAAACATGTTCAAGCACGTCTATAGCTTCATCTGTATTCTTTCTTGGTTCTATCACTATCTTGGCCCTCATACATACTTAACTGTACTTTAGAACCATAATAAGGGTCAAAATTGGCATATTTAAAATCTGCCAATTTTCTCTTCAAGGCCACATATAGAAAGACAAGACCAAAGAGTGGCCCTGCCCCTTAGATCATTATTCAGGCACTTCTCACATAGGAAGGATGGATGTACTGCATCTACTGTCAGTGGGTAAATGGACTTTAAAAAGAAATAGCCCTCTCTCCTCCCTCATCAACATGTATAACACTGAGACATTGGGATACAATGTTTAGGATGATGATAATGATATTAATAACCTTTTTATGCTTTATGATTTATAAAGTGCTTTTCACTTATATTATCTTTGACCCCTGCCACACAATCCTTCATGGTAAGTGTTATTAGCCTCATTTGACAGTTTAAAAAAAAAAAAGACAAAGCTTTCAGACAGAGTCCATAACCTGGTAGCCACTGGACAGCTCCCAACCCGTGTGGCAGAATGCTTAAAACTCATGATGGAATCACATTTAAAAGTCACAGATTTTCATGTACAACTCTGGATTTCCTATTTCACTTTAAAAATCTCAAGATCTGGTCATAATTTTTTGATAGAGCGTGGTTTGGATGACCATCCTTAAGCAAAACATGAGTGCTTTCATTTCTCACAGTCCCCACTGTGCCCTGTCACCCATGACTCCCCTGTTTGTTCGTTAGGCTGTCTACATAGTTCCTGTAGACACTAGAGTTGGCAACCAGTTCTCCAGAAGGCTAAGAAATGGGTTCAAGATCACATCAATAAATGGTGGAAGTGAAGACTGAAGTCAGAGTTCTGATACTAAGTCTATTTCGGCTTCTGTTTCTTTGGTGTTCCTCCCAAATAGAATGACCTCATTTACATTTTGGAATCCCAAATATGGAATCCAAAAATCTGGATTTTGAAAAATCACTCAGGATGTGATGTAACTGAATGCAAGGAGCAATGTCCTAAGGAGTCTGAAGACCTAGTGATCCCCTTGGTCCTTTGACTAAACTAATCTGCCTCTCTGTCCTTTAATCAGTAAGTCTTTGGACACCCACAGAGTGCTGTGCTCTCTGGCTCTGGATGATGTCATCTATTTAGGACCTTAACTTCACTAATTACTTGTAAAATGGGTTTGAAAATATTTGCCTTCTCTCTGCCATTTGGGTATTGATATTTTCCACACTTGTCCATTCATCGAATATTTACTGAATGTCTACCTTGTGATAGGAACTGTGCTTGGCTATAGGGATCCAACATCACAGTGTAGACATGGTTATTTAGTTGAGTTTTCCAGCTATTAAACCCAAGTGAGACTGAGCTATGGGTGTGTATTATACAAAATGCACTTCAGTATTTAACTCCTGTTGGTAGGCACAGTCTTTACCAGAGTCCACATTGAACTCACATGGTTAATGCATTCCTACGACCCTGCCCCTTTTGTAGTGGCCCTCAAATATTCAGATTCACTTAACTAAAAGTCTTCTTTTTCAAAAGCAACTCCAGGATTTCATTTTCCAGACAATGCATTAAAAAAGGAGGCAACTGCTCAAATGCCAAGTTTTAACTAAATATTTCACTTATTTGAATGAGATTGAGAATAACTGTAATATTTGCTCTTGTCTATGAGAATATATAGATGCGTATACCTAAGTTATGTCTTACATACCCCTGACCATTTTTTTTTTTTTGAGATCTTTAGAGAAACTAAAGATAAATATAAGCTCTAGTCCTCTCTAAAATTCTGAAAGTTGACTAAGTCCTTGCTACTGAAAATGTGGTCCCAGGAACCCACGGTATTAGTACCTACTGGGAATTTGTTCCAAATGCAGTTTCTTAGGCCTAAATTTACATTTACTACAATCCCTCAATTATGACTATATACATTTAAGTTCGGCAAGTGCTGAGTTAGATTCCTTATTAACAGTTCCAATTAACCTCATTGTGATAATCATTTCCATATACGCATAGATCACATACTTTATATGTGTTACACACAATATACTTGATATACATGTATCAAAACATACATATATCACATCATCACATTGTACACCTTAACATTGCACAATGTTATAGGTCAGTTATATCGCCAGAAAGCCCGAAGAAGAAAAAAAAAAAGTTCCCAAGATGTGGATGTTTTGTTATGTGCATTTATATAAGGACCGTTTAGATACAGAAGGCTAGGCAGTAAGTAGAAAGTGTTATGAGGTAACTACACACTGCCCTTTCTAGAAAATGTTCATGTTTTTAAGGACATTTGTTATATTATTGTGATTTTAAGTTAAAATTTTTGGGAGAGTGTGGGCACATCGAAAATTAAAAGGACACAGTCTCTCATGGTTCTTCAAAGGGACTGAGGGTTTTGGAGGGGAGGGGGTGGGGGGATGGGCGAGCCTGGTGGTGGGTATTGAGGAGGGCACGTATTGCATGGAGCACTGGGTGTGGTACATAAACAATGAATCTTGTAACACTGAAAAAAATAAAAGTATTTGGGGGAAAAAAAAAAAAGGACAATGTGGAAAACACATCTATAAGTACTCATCTATAAGTACTGCTTATTGTTTCATGGTTTTATCCTTTACTTGTTTCTCTCTTTAGTTAGTTATATGGTGTGATTTTGGGCTCAACCCAGAACATATTTGCACTCTTTGAACACTTTCAATTCTCCTTTTTGTCTATAATTCCTCTTATTTTTTTTTTTTTCCTTTTCATTCCAACATATAATTGACCTCACAATCAAACTAGAGAGGACTTATTACTGCAGTAGTAAAGGGTCAGAAAATATAATCACAGAAGTAATACATCCAAGAAAGTTCTGGTCTCAAAGAGTTTTAGGAAGAAGCAGGAAGGAATTAGGTTTATTGGTTCATCTGTGAACAGTCACTAGTGGAAACTTAGGTCTTCACTGACTAAATCGGTTAATGATCAAGTAAGACCCAGGTACAGTCTTGTCAATGATCACCAGAAAGGCCCAGCAGCTACTTTCTTCTCTGTCATTCCAGAGGCTCTAAAACTCTACTCTTGAACAGTTGCTCTATAATTCGGATTCCTCTACTAAGTCTAAGTTGGTTTATGAATGGACAAAGAGCCTGTCTGAGGCAGACACATCTCGTGATAGTCATTGTCATGGCTTAGATGAAAGTCAAAGGTCTTGACATTGTATTGGATAGTCCTAATTTCAGCTTGGAGACAAAACAATATGCCTTTTTCTCCATAAAAGCAGCTGACAACACTGCACAAGGCTTTACAGCCTTGGCATAATTTCCCGCCTGCTCCATAATTTTTTTTTCCCTGCCCCATTAAATTGAGACTCAGTCCTAAGACTTTAGGAGCTTGAAGTACCAGGCTCTAGTCATTGCTATAAATTATATCTCTGCCTTTCTTGAGATTCACTTTATGTATAAACTAAAAGGGCAAACAGAATATGTATTCTCTCAAAATATTTGCTTGACTGGCATTCAGACTTTGAATTCTTCAACTTCATCACATTCTATTATTTGAGAACAAGTAGAATTTTTGACATTTTCAACTTCATCACATTGCATTATTTGAGAACAAGCAAAATTTCTGACATTTTCATTTGAAATTTGTGGTCATAAAATCCACAGAATCCAGGGCATGGTAATCTGTCCCAGGCATATGGTCATGTCAAAATGCAGAATTTCACTTCCCAAGACATTGCATATTTGATCAATTCTCACAGAATATAATAAGGTGCTATAAGTATCGCTCTACCTCCTGCTTTTCATCATGCTCCATAAAACCCTCACCTCTATAAAGCACCTGTCCTGGGGACGTAGAGTTTCACATAGGACATGCTATCTGCTTACATTTGACCTTTCCTGCTGAAGTCCTCTCGTGACCCAAGGAAGGAGTTGATCATTTACTCAATTTAATTCAACCAATATGTATCCTGTGTCAAATATACTTCAAATCCTGTGTGAGGTATTGTAGGAGACAAATATAAATTGGTTGTGCTCTCTGTCTAGAAGAGATGACTTGTTAGGGGTGGAACAACAACAAAAAAGATAAAGGCAAGGATTTTTTAGAAGATGTGGCAACAAAGTGCTCCAGGATTTCAGAACTGTATGTGTGTGTTTGTTTGTGTGTGTGTGTGTGTGTGTGTGTGTGTGTGTATATATATAAATTGAATCCTAAGGAAAGTTTTGAGTAAAAATGTAGACACAAAAGAGTGCATACTATATAAATTCATCTATGTGATGTTCAAGAGCAGGCAGAACTAATCTACGATGATTGAGTCACAATAATGGTTATTTGGAAATTGGTACTAACTAGAAAGAGACAAAGGGAACTTTCTGGGCAATGGAAATCTTTATCTTAATGTGAGTGATGGTTATACAAGTGTCCACATTTGTCAAAGTTCATCCCAAATAGACATAAGACTGTGTATTTCACTTTGTTATCGAACAGTTATATATATATGTGTGTGTGTGCGTGTGTAATTAAAAAGAGAAATACTGTTGTAGCAGAATATCAGAAAAACTGAGATATCCAAACACTAGGTCCATTTTTTACTCAGAAAGAAAAAGAGGTTATTTCCCTGGGAGGCCTCCCTGCACTGGGGTGGGTTGTGTGGGATAGTAAGTATTTGAAGAACTGGTGGAAATCCCACCTCCATTATCTTCAAGTTGTGATCCTGAGGCAATCTTTTCATCTGAGCTTTAGCTTCCCCTTCTGAAAAAGATAACGATGTCTACCTTAGAGAGTTATTTTGAATATCAACTCAATTAATTGGTGTCAAAATGCATTATAAACTGCAAATCATTGAAGAAAATTGAGCACCCGTCATTCCATTTCATAATGGTGAAGTCCCTCTATTTAGGTAGAGCCTCTACTTCGTACATCTTTGAATGCATGTGTTCCCAGGATACTTTAAAGGCACAGTAATCTTTGTGAAGATTAATTTGTGATTCTGGAACTTGACCTTACCCCCTGCCAAAAGGATATGGGTCTGTTAGAGTGAGGATGTGTGGAAATCATAACTAAATACGCTTTCAGGGCAATTTTCTTTTTCTTGGTTTCTTCTCCTGTGTCTACATTCTCTTGGATATGCCAGAGAGGAGTTAACAAGTTTTCTTAAGGGGTCAACCAAGTCTCTGGACACTGCAGTGCTGGCAGTGGGCAGACATAGCTTTTGGACTCAGGAGGCCTGTGTCAGAATTGTCAGAGCAGGTTCTGTGATGGTGGCCCACCACAGAAGAGTGCCGCGAAGGCTGCCATGGGAGAGGATGCTCAGCACCGCAGCCTGTCAGTCTGTGCCTCGAAGTTTCACTGCTGAATTTGCGCTAGCTGCTGTACCAGGTGTGCATGCTGTGGTGACAGAGCAACACCACTGTTCAGCTGGACCAACCCTGTCACCTCAGTGATTGGTCTGCCACGAGGGCTTCCCTAGGTAGGTGCCTTTGTGTCCTAGGACTTCGAGCCCTGTTTCAAATCCCCATGTGCCTCCTTTCTACTCAATAGGTGGCATGCTTCTGCCAAGCCCCAGCAGAGAGAATTTCTGCAGAGCAAGCTCTGTTTCCCCAGTGGGAGGCTTGTGTCTGACTGATATTTTATTGGGGGTGGCACCTGGCATGTCAGAATTGCCATTCTCAGGGACACGTGCACAGTAAAGGAGAACCACGTATTTTTTGACTAAATAGCTGGCTGAATGCGATCAGTTCTTTTGCAAAAGAACATATCCTGACCAAGAAACCTAATATATCTCTTCTAGAAGTTGATATCCTCTTGTTGGGAGGAGGCATGTCTGCAACTGTTCCTCTTCCTAAACTTTGCATCCCCCTCCCCCAACACATGCATTTCTGCTAAACATTCTTTTGAAGGCACTTAAAAAAAAAATGGAGCAAAAGTTTGGGATGTCTCAGTTCATCTGGAAAATTGTTATGCCATGACCACTAAGTTATGAGCTGTTTCCATAATCAAGGGAAAAGATCATTTTGGAGTATGATCTTTGAGGAAATTATTATCTCTTCTAGAAACCAATGATTTTAGTAGATAGAATGCTTAATATTTTCATGATTTATGAGAAATTCTGAAAGGCTTGCAACTTGCCATAGTACAGTGGTGAACCTTGGGTACTGGATGTTTATACATGATCCTGTCAGTTTGTACATGAGTGAAGTGATTAACTGGCACTTAGATCACCATGAATCTGGGCTTCTCTCTCCATCTACACCAACCTACTGTGTGTGGAAACATTCTTTCTATACATTAGAACCATGGCATTTAAGATAGGTCCAGATGCAATCACAGATACCCTCTTAGCCATGAATTTTTATAAGAACCTGTATAGTCTATGTCTCTAGTTGCTGTCCTGATATAGACCAGCAGATCTCTGCTTATTACCTTCACTGAGACCTGACCCGTGGAGTACTTCTACCATACGTAATGGAAATGTTCTCACAATTTTTAGAGTGAATATGTATCAATTTATCAAATATTTGCAGTGTCTCTACTATGCCCAGACCCCATCAGACATTCAGAGAAATAAAGATGAATAGGACAGGGTCTCTGTCTTCATTTGGTTGAAGTCCAATGGCAGAGAAAGATAAGAACACTCACTCCTACAAAGTGTAGGTTCTGGGAAATGGGGCAAAAAAAAAAAAAAATCATAAAGTGAGGCTCAAGGTAAATCTTGAAGGATGAATAGGATTTACCCAAGTGGACAAGATAAGAAAGGGTATTTCTGGCAAAAGTTAAGAACACATGAAGATAAATTATCTATAGTTAAAATTTGCCATAAACCGATTTTGAAGAAATCCCCTTTCTAAAATTTGCTGGTTGTGATTCTGTAGCATATTTTTAGAATGATGAATGTCAGATATACTTTTTGTGGCTGAGTGAATTAGCTTGTACAGGTCTGCAGCAAATTTGGCTTTGGATCATGATAGTGTTACACAGAGGACTCTGGGCCTTTGATCGGTGTAACTCCTAACAAGGATCAAAGTAACTATCTACTAAAGATGCTACGTGCAAACGCAGCAGGGCAGCCTATAGTGTTCAGCTGAGAAATAATGACTTTCATCTTAAACACTAGTGACGATATCATCTAGAAAAGTTAATCAAAGATGCCATTTCATTAAAGAATTAGGCTGCTGTGACAGCCCCATGCCTCAAGGTTCGTGATGAAGCAGACACAGTGTTTAACATCCCTCAAGTTCTGCTTGACTTCAGCCAAAGTTTTCTTAAGTCACTGGGGAGATTTAGTCCATGTACTTCTTTTGGGTCCACTTTTCAGGATTTTCAAGTCCCCTCTACTCACTCACTGACAGTTGTCATTTTAGGAGTTACAAATTCCTGGCTGTTTCCTCTCACTTTTATTTCAAGGAAAGTCTCTACAGTTGGGCCACGCTACATGGTAGCTAGGAGCCAGATGTGTTATTTACATTTAATTAAAATTAAGTATTTCATTCCTCAATTACACCAATCACTTCCAAGTGTCCAATAGCCACCTGAGGCTCTGGCTATCATACTTGGCGATGCTCATTTGGAACATTTCCATCATCAAAGAAAACTCTACTGGGCAGTGCTGATCAATGAATACCCATGATTATTCCAACTTAGCCATATTACAGGAGTATTAGGTAATGCTCTTCAAGAGATCTTTTGTACCTCCTAAAAACTATTATTTTTTTGTGAATAGAATATCTAAAGTCTGGACCATTTACTAGTAACCTTGAAAGATCTATACTTGTTTTATTTTCCTAAGTGCAAAATCCAAACCAAACATTCCCACCTTTAATGAAAATTTGACAATGTGTTTAATAGCATATTCTTTCAGTTTGCAATGGGAAAAAGACATGTAGATATTTTTGGTGCTGTTTGTTTAGAAAATAGTTTCCTAATTGTCCCAGGAGAGAATAAGATGATATGTGACAAATTACTTGATTATAACCAGTTGGCAGTGGTGAACAGATCAGAAGTTTTGGTAAACTGCCTAGTATAGATTAAGATTGGTTACACAGTTCTGAGCTGAAACCTACTGCTTCTTTCAGATTACTATTACGTTATCAGCCAAGTCATCCAAATGTCACTCTACACATAAAAGGAAGGGAAACAGGAAGTGGACATTTGATACGATACTACATCATAACTAAGCACAATGTTGGAGTTTCCACATACCTACGGAATGAAATCTACCATGTTTTTTGAATACTAAATTAATAGCAGTGTCTTTGTGAACAAAAAGCAAGCATAATGCATGGGACAATTTGGGATGTTTTCTCTTAGGCTGTTGGCAATATCTATTGTTATACATATATCCCAAGGTCAAGGAGTAGGACATTGCTAATTAAGAAAGAGTCCTATTTATTGGAATGTAATTAAGTTGATGAGCTATAACACAAGATGCAAAAAATAATTAAAAAGAAAAGGTCAGCTTGAAAGGGTCTTGTTGATAAATCATGGGGTTCATACAAAAAAATAAAGTAATGGGAATGCCTTGTAGGGAAAGAAAATCAATGATCCTTTGAAAATTTTTGCTAGCACCTTCTAATAGGCTATTGTACATAGCACAAAAACTTGAAACTAGTGTGGTGTGGTTTGTAGAAGCTGCCAGGAATAGTGGAGGATCACGAGAGGCTTCAGTATTGAGGACTATAGCAATTCCTGTTTTATTCCTCTTTCCTCCTGATCGCCTCATCCTTGTTCACATGCACCCTGCTCTGCACATCGCTTCTCCTAATTTATTTCAGATCCTGGCTCTATCACTTGCCAGCCATGTATTTTTGTGTAAGTTACTAAACCTCACTAAGTCTTCTGTTTCCTCATCTATAAAATAGGGTTAGTAATAGGATCTAAGATCAGACACCCACTATATCAGGTTGATAAGAGTATTAAATTAGTAACAGAGCAATCATGAATAGTTCCTGGCACATAGGAACTGATGCATGGATGCCATCATTAGCAAAATGTGCTATCTTTGGGAAAGCTTTAGGGCATTTGTACCCAAATTGACATTTTAGTCACATGATCATTGTAAGGATGCATGTCCCCTCCACTCCTGCATTGGCTGGGACCATTCTAGATTTTGATGCCTGTTGTATCCCAGCATCTAGTATGTACCTCTTCACAGTAGGCATCAATCCAGATTTGTGGATGAATGACTGCTTGATTCCACCATCTCTAGGTGATAAATCAGGATACTAGTATACTTTTCTTCAAAATATTTGAGAGAGAGAGCATGCAGGAAGGAGGGGCAGTGGGAGAGAGAGTCTTAAGCAAACAATGTCCTGAGCCGGGAGCCAGATGCTGAGATTGAGCCAGTGAATCTCATAACCCTGAGATCATGACCTGAGCTGAAACCAAGAGTCAGGAGCTTTAACTGACTGAGCCACCCACGTGCCCCCTACCTTGGTTCTCTTTCTATCAAAGCACAATCTTATTTTCTGTTTATAGTTCTTAGGGTTATTCTGTAAAGCTCAAGATTGGCTATTCAACACTATACATGATATTAAGGAGTAAAATTGTTCCATTGCAGACTTTACTTGCTCTATCATCAATTAAAAATAGATTCACTAAGATTTTTTTTAAAAATAAGTTTAACATGAGTTAAACGCACTTTCATAATGAAATTCAGGCTAGGGAATAGACTGTAGACCGCTGGTGGTCAAGAAGAGCAGATGAATTTGAAAGACATGAAGGAGATAAAACATGATACTTAATATGGAGGACATTGTTAAAAATAAGACAACAGGCCCCAAATGGAGTGACTTATTAGGAAATCTGTCTGATAGACCCCTGATATTCCCTAGAGGAAAATGACCTTGCTACAACCCATCCAATTTTTGCTAGTATAACTTCCTTCTCCCCACTCCCTTCTGCTTAAAAAGTCTTTCATTTGCACAGCTCCTTAAAGTACCTTTCCATCTGCTAGATGGGATTCTGCCCAACTCATAAATCATTGAATCGAGCCAAAAAGATCTTTAAAATTTATTAAGCTGAATTATATTTTAATGAAGTTAATGTCATTGCTCTTGATAAAAGGTACTTAAAATAATTATGTTCATATAGAATAAGGCTTTAGTTAATTATCTCATCTTCATTAACAGATGTTTAATACATTCTATTTTGATCCCCATCTTACAGATTGGAAAATAGTCTTCAACACATTTCACACACATCTCATCACTTAGCCATTTTGATTTCGTACCATAATCATTTCTTTTTAAATAAAATAGAATCTAAGATCAGATTTGGCTGCAAATTAATTTTGCCATATTACCCAAAGGACTCTGTCCCTTTACTTTGTATCCCTTACAAGCGCAAGTCAAACATGCAGAGGGCCTGCCCACAATAGATTGAGTAATAATGCTGACTTATCTTCTATTCCACTTCATCTCCACCAAATACATTTTAGGAACAACAGATTTCCCCCTAGAGTATAGACCATGTGAGTCAAATAATGTTATCTTCCCACCACACTTATAATAAAATCCACACTCCTATCACTGCCCCCAACGCCCTCTGTGATGTGATTGTTCCCCCCATAGTCCCTCCACTCAACTGGCCTGCTTCAGTTACATGAATAGATCAACATTTGCTCCAAGCAGGCCTAGGGATTGCTCTTTGCTCTTTCTGGAACACTCCTGTATTCACTATGATCCTTCTTTAGGTCTGATCTTAAATATCACCCCCTTAAAGATACTGTCCCTAACCCTTTAACCTAAATTAAATCCCATTCTATGCATTTCTCTCTTACCTAGTGCCATATATGTCTCCTTTGTGATACTTATAACTTAAAGATACACACATATGTATTTCATTTCTTAGTTTCCTTATATTTTACCCTAGCTCAACCAAGGGTAATTTTGTCCCTCCATCTACCTGGGGGTAAAAGGTTTGGAGACCTTTTTATTGTCCCAACCAGGTAAGGAGGTGGCTACTGGCATCTAGGGGGTAGAGGCCAGGGATATTGTTAAATATCCTGTAATGCACAGGACAGTTTTATTCTTCCCCATCCCCTAAAAGAATTATCCAGCGTGAAATGTCAGTAATACTGAAGTTGAAAAACCCAGATCTAGTTCCACCATTATCCTGACAGCTTCACAAAGGCCGTTCCTTCTCTGGCTTGTTCATCACTGTGGTCCCACAACCTAGCAAATCATCCTATTGGATGAATTAGCGAGTAATATAAAGAAGGGGGGCAGAGTGTGTCAAGTTCTGGAACCTAGAGGCTATCCAAATGCAGAGATCTCAGATTCCGTCAGGAGCCCCATTGCACTGAGATGATTTCATTGAAATAAGTATTCCCAGCTGGACTCTCCAGTACTCAACATTGCAGGTTACTTCTACCTGAGACACGAGTATTCCTCTGTTGGAATCTCTGTCGTGTATAAAGCCAGAGATTTGTAGCAGAAACAGACTTTTCCAAAGGTGAGGACCCCAGGACACAGAGAGAAAGCACAATGGGTCAGAGCCAGCTGATTGCCCACGGGTGGTCTGGTGCACCAGAGCACCATCCGCCTTCTAACTACATGGGTCATTGGAGGGGCCAGTTGTATTCCTGTGGTCTGGTCCCCACAGCTGAAAACACGCATGGTCTCTGACCCAGAGGTCTGAATGTTTGGCAAGCTGTCAGCTATGAAACAGACTACTGATCCACAGGGGACTAAAATGAGGGCTTCACAGTAATTTCCCCTTTTATAACATCTAAGTGTTGCAGTGATGATCATATTTGACATTTCTAGAAAAGTCACATCATTATTAAGTAAGATTTCCTCCTTCACCTATTGGACTAGACACTTGGTGGCAACATAGATAATCAGAAAAAAATTTAAAAGCATGCAAAGTACATCAAATGCCCCAGAATCCTAAATAATGTCAAATATGCACTACTCCCTGAGGGTCAACAATTTCATCCCAAAATCATATGTCTATGAAGTTGGAAAATGCAACATAGCTTAACTGTTCTCAGTAAAGTGTTATGCTTTTCTCCTAAAAAGGAATTGCTGGACTTCACTGATAATGTCAAATGTTATTATAGGAAACAGAGGTCAGCTCACCAAAGCACGGAGGTAGGATGAGGATACGAATGAATTGTAAGGGACCAGCCAAACCTGGTCCTTCCACTTCCAAGTGATTCCTAAAAGCCTTTGTGAAGTGAGAGAGTACATTTTTGGATAGTAAGCATCCACCCCTTTCCCCCATCCGGTCAGGAGGATGGACATCTGGCAATGCCGTCCGTGTGGCGGGTGAGCTCAACAGAGATGCAGGTCACCACCAAAATCCGATTTGGCAACTGACTGTCTTCTGTAAATTTGCACAACAGTGGCTATGTGCCAAAAATATTGACGTAACTCAGTCTATTGTCATACTTGTTTGTGGCTGATCGAACATCTCAGGGAAGATGAC
Organism: Potos flavus; assembly: GCA_028534135.1. Classification (NCBI taxonomy): domain Eukaryota; kingdom Metazoa; phylum Chordata; class Mammalia; order Carnivora; family Procyonidae; genus Potos; species Potos flavus. The sequence continues at coordinate 42,292,660 of CM052898.1, read as the reverse complement.
GTAGTCTGACAGAGCAGGTGAAAATTCTTATTCCCCTACCCTGTGTTCCTAAGGGGACTTTCTTTCATGAGTCTTCCCCCGCCCTCAAATTACTGAACTGTGATATTGGAAATCATCCTTGTCATTAAAGATTTGGGGGCCAAAAAAGTACAGTACCAAGCATATGTAAAACTGACTGCACTTCAGGCGTCATATTATACTAACAATGCGACTTGCTTTAAATACCACCTCATTTCTAATTCTGAAGAGAGTCTAATGATTAATTCAAATTAACCTACTCCACAGCCAAAGTGGTATGTGTTATAAAACACGGAAGCGAACTGGCTGAAAATTTTTAATTTTCCCTACTTATTGGCTATCTGTTCTGGGAATAAATTGAAGGTGTTAATTTCCTGGGTTTCAACTCTATTTTAAAATGTGCTAGGCTGAGAGAGAGGGAAAAAATGGAATGTAGAATAATCTTATCTTTGAGACAGAATTAAGAAACTTGGTTATCTTTTCAGAATTGTGCTGGTTTTTGAAATACTATTTAGAGTTCAGATGCCTGGTCCCTTATAATGCTTAGCATTTGATGATATTAATACTAAAAGCTCTGTACAAACTGTTATGGATTGAATTGTGTACCCCCCAATTCACGTGTTGAAGCTTTAACCCCCCAGTGTGACTGTATTTGTAGGCAGGGCCTTCGAGGGGGTACTTAAGGTTAAGTCAAGTTATCAAGGTTGGCCTTAATCAGATGGAACTGGTGTTTGCTTTTCTTTTTTATGAAGAGACACTGAATAATTCTTTCTTTCTATGCACATTCAGACTTAAGACCACATGAGGACACAGCAAGAAGATGGCATCTGCAAACCAGGAAGAGACAGACTGCACCCAAACCCAGGCCTGCTGGCATCTTGATCTTGGAATCCTAGCCTCCAGAACTGTGAGAAAATAAAAGTCTGTTGTTTAAGACACCCAAACTATGGCATTTTGTTATGGCAGCCCGAGCTTCTATACAGCGTTACCTAAGTCTCTGCTTTGGTCACACAGTACTATGTGTTACTGTAAAGTCTCACAAGGAGACCCATTTCTTGTGTAATTTCATCTTACTGGTGAACCCAGTATTAAGTAATGAAAACAGCATCCCAACGTCCATGCACTTTGAACTGTGATAGGTCACTTGCTTCCTTAACAGAGCCTTTATAAATAATATCCACTAGACTACTAGCTTTAGGTACAGGATGGGGGGAGATGCAGAATATATATCCCCATGTCTACTCTTAATAGGAGAACAGTTGAAGGGGAACAATCACAAAGAACAACCAGTACTTAAAGGCCAGTGATCGAAGAAAATGGTGACACACAACTAAATAATCACTGTCTTGTCTGAATAATGTCTCTGCATGTTTCTAGAGGTTCAAACTTGGGTTCAACTACCCACATGGCATCCGGAATTTGAGTCAGGTTCTGGAAGCACTCTAGGATTGCTGTCACTTCTGATCCTTGCACTGCCCAAAATGCTCCTCCACCAACTCTCATTTATACTTCACGATGAAACTCAAATGCCTCCTCTTCCAAGATGGCCTCTCTGACTCCCCAAACCCGAGTTAGACATAGAATTATTGAATTGGAAGTGCCCTTAATGTGTTTTGGAACAGAAATCTCTATTTTATAATTATAGAAACTAAGGCAGGTGAGGTCATTGGCATAGGACCAAGACCCTTA
>CM052898.1:42180769-42290453 GCA_028534135.1 Potos flavus | reverse complement strand
GCTGTGGACTCTGAGAAACAAAGTGAGGGTTTTGGAGGGGTGGGGGTGGGGGGATGAGTGAGCCTGGTGGTGGGTATTAAGGAGGGCACATATTGCATGGAGCACTGGGTGTGGTGCATAAACAATCTTGGAACACTGAAAAAAATAAAATTAAAAAAATAAATATTTCTTATAAAAAAATAAAGGTTCCCTCTTTAAAAGTTGGTTGATTGAATTAAAAAAAAAAAAAAAAAAGAATAAAACTATGAGAAGAGGAAAAGAAAAAAGAAGTGGTCACATTTCCCAAATGTTCCTTATGACATTTAAGCACAGTGTTGATTGCTACAGGTATTTTTGGCTAGGTAGAGCCAGTCGTGCTCTTTTAACAAACACTTAAAGGGCATTTAATGTATGCCTCACAAGTTCCACAGGCAACTGTACATTCTAAGTGTTAATTCACTGAATGGTCTTACCAACCCTACCATGTAAGTACTATTATTTCTACAATTTACAAATGAAGAAACTGAGGCCAGAAATGTTAAGTGGTTTACTCAAGATCACCCCCAGCTCCTTGATACGGGTTTTGATTCCTGACTCAAAATGAAGGAATGGAAGTAAAAAGTGTATCAGCCAACAGTTTTTTGCACTTGTTGTATGCCTGCCACTGAGCTAAGCATCATCTATTTTCTCTGCAACAATTCTGTGCTATAGGTATTCCTACCCTGCCACCCCCACTTTGCATATAAGAAAACTAAAGTACAAGATGGGTTAAAGGATTTGCCCAGGAGTTACATCCAAGGACAACAGCACAGGACAGGCATTTGGAACCCTGCTCACCCCCTGCATCCAACCCATTGTCCTAAGGTATTTATCACAGGATTGAAATAGTTTGATTTACTGAAAAACAAATTCTTATTCTCTAATCAAGGGTCAATAATTGGGAATTGCTAGCCATGGAGATTCCCCAGAATCTCCTCCAAACATTCTCCTATCTCTGGTAAGATCGTATCTTGCTATTTTTCTCTGTCATTTGTTCACATGACTTTATCAAACCTGTCTATTCCAAGTTGTAGAAGTTGTTTTCTCTTTTATATTTTTTTCTTTCTCCTTGATTTATTTTGTTTTCCTTACTTGCAGGAATCCTTTATATCTTCTTGTTTCTTTTGTTTGCTAATAATGTTTGCATCCATTCTGTCATTCTTTTACTTTACTGTTTCTGGGTTACTGTTCTTCTTAGAAAACTCTTCCCTTCCTAACATTTTTCAAATTTATATTATATTTATAGATGTTTTTCTTTTTAATTTTAGCTATTTTCTTTATCTACAGTTTCCTTTTCGTGCAAGATGTGAAATATGGGTTGAAATAATTTTGCCTTTCATGGAGAATATCCAGCTCATTTCATATTATGCACTGAGCAGAACACCTTAAGTTCATGATTTGCAATGACACTTGCATTATAAAGCAAATTCCCATATACATGAGTTTGTTTCTATACTCTCTATTATGTTCTACTGAGTTATTTACCCACCCTTATAACAATACCACAACACTTTAATTATGTTAGCCTTGATAGATGTCTTGCCACGTGATAGGTTAAGCCACTAACACTACTTTTCTAAACTTGTCTTTATTTATTTTTCTCCTGTATTACCTTTAGAATTGGTTTAAACATTCTTACCAGAATTACAGTGAATCCATATATTACTTGGGGACTGATAATCTTCTTCCTCTCCAAAGCCTACCTTCTCAATTCATTAAGACACCCTTTAAGTTTTTCTTTCTGAAGTCATGAACTACAGCAACAAAACTAAAGTAAACGTATTGACTCTGGCAGGGTTTCTAAACTAATCAGTGCTTATCCTTAGTAACTTCAGGGTTTTCCATTGTTAGGATCCAAAGATTTGGAGGTCCTTTCATATGTCTTACCTACTCCTTAAGCAGTTTATTACAACTACATAGGAGAAACCAACTGTACACATGTGGTAAGGCAAGCCTATCATGCAGAAAATAAACCCATGGCCTGGCAGCTAATGAGCACCAGAGCACGGTAGCAGGAAAGTTCAATATGGCTGGGGGCATGACGGGAATCTACATAGAGGACGGGGACATTCGCTGGGTCCTGATATACCTATTCAAAGTTTTGTCCAGTAAGTGATACGAGTGCACGATGTGCTTAACCAGCTGCAAAATACATTATGGATTAGCAACCCGAGATTGAAAGTTTCAAGGACAGTCTGTGTTAGGTGTAACAAGCAAGCACATGGACCACTTAGCTTTATACACTTGAAACTATTCTAAGTTGTAAACTTTTTTTGGTGCTGAGGGTGGGGGAGCACTTAGTGTTGAAAGAGCCCTATGCTTTTCATTTTAGAAGCTTCTAATATTTGTGCAAAATGTCACCAACAGTAAAGTCTTAGCATGAGACCCTGCATTTCATCATAGTAAACATTTTTTGACTTTTAAGTAAAGTAGTATCTAAATAAAACATCATTAAAAATTGGATTTCAGGACTCTTCTGCTAATGGCATTTTGGGTATTTCAGATCAACCTTCCAATAAGGACAACTAGAAAAACTGAGCAAAGTTGAAAATCTCTCTCTTGCTCGCTCTATCTAATCTGTTCCAAGGTCTTAAAGAACTGTAGGGAGAAGATCCTAAGAAAGATGATAAAAAATAAGTAATCATATTTTCAAGGGTTTTATTTTTTCCCCTTCTATTTTGTATTTCCCCAAGAGCCGTCTGCTTATTCCATTCATTCAGGCTTTGGTTTGAGACCTTAAAGGGATATAAACTAGGAATTAGGACTATCTAGAAATATACCAGTCCTCACAGAGATTGGTTTAGACTTACTTAGAAGCAAAAGTAAATCTTTTCTACTACCTCAAATTATCTGTACAGTGTCTCCTATACAATATTCAGCAGGTTTTCATTATTAGGTATTTAAGGTAACAAGATTAAAATGATGGTAAAAAAGTAACTCAGAATTTACTGCATAGATTTAATGGCAGATTAGAACAGAGCTCGAAAGATTAGAAGATGTGTCAAAAGAAAATAACCAAAAAGAGAAGAGTAAAAATAAGAGATTCATTAAGACATTCTAAGTTATTTATTTTTTTAAAAAGATTTATTTATTTATTTGACAGAGAGAGTGAGAGAGAGAGAGAGATCACGAGTAGGCAGAGAGGCAGGCAGAGAGAGAGGGGGAAGCAGGCTCCCTGCTGAGCAGAGAGCCCGATGCGGGGCTCGATCCCAGGACCCTGAGATCATGACCTGAGCTGAAGGCAGAGGCTTTAACCCACTGAGCCACCCAGGCACCCCTACATTTTAAGTTATTTAAACTTCAAGTCTCAGTATAAACTGAAAGTGAGAATGTGGAAGAAGTAATATTCCTCTTGAATTTGGCCATTTACGCTAAATCCATTTGAGGAGTGGACCAAAATTGTGGATTTGCAGTTCTTACCTTCAACTGGATTCTTCTGTTTCTGCCATTGCTCTGCCATTGCTCAAAAGCTAAGGTGACAGGAAGGTGAGGGGGTAGGGAGACCTGGGATGCTAGGAATACTCTGATTATGAACTTGGGTGCTATTTACCTGGATGTGTTCATTTTGAGAAAATTCACTGAGATGCCCTTGTATTTTTCAGGTACTTTATTTAAATTAATTCATCAACTAATTTTTTAATTCAAGTTTTCTACAAGTTGAACAGCAGTATCATCAGAACTTCTAATGTAAATTTTCCCCAACTTTCCCTATCCTAGGACTTAGTTATGTGTACTAGGAAGATCAGTTAAAATATCAAACGTGGGGACCCTGGGGTGGCGCACTGGTTAATCATCTGCCTTTGGCTCAGGTCATGATCCCAGGGTCCTGGGATGGAGTTCTGCATTAGGCTCCTTGTTCATCGGGGAGCCTCCTTTTCCCTCTGCCTGCCGCTCCCCCAGCTGTGCTCTCTCTCGCTCTCTCTGGCAAATTAAATTAATTAATTAAAAACAACAACAGCAAAATATCAGACACAAGGTCCTGATGTCAGAAGTTGAGACCTACTATTACTGTCTTCTGAATTAACTTATATCATGCTACCACACATTAGCTCATTTAGAAGTGGTCATAGAAAGGAAACCAAGTCCCACATCACCTGTTTTCCCAAACATAGGGCATCCATGTCTGGGGGAACGTTGAAAGACACTCTCTCTTGTTAAAATGTAAATATTCTTCAACTTCAAGAAAAAAACAGCAACTCTCTTTATACATTCAGAAGATGTGGACATTTCCTTCTCCACCCTAGGAGAGGTGGTTGCCTTATGTTTATATTCTGAGTGTCAGGGATGAATAATGCCACGTATCTGGAGTGTTTCTCAAATGCCCTATCACCATCTGGGCTGTAATCTAGCCACTTTTACAAATGTTTTGCCACTATAATTGAATCTTGTTGAAATATGCTGGACATATGTGTCTTATGGTTGGAATGCTGAATGCATAGACTGAGCCCTATCTAGCAGTTGGAGGGCAATAGTGGAAACAAATCTTTTACTGGTCAACCCAACACTTCCACTATCTTTACCTTTACTATCTAAGCAAAATCTCATTAATCTGGTAGTCACTGATTCCCCATTCATTCAGACTAAATGAAACTGGCAGAATTTAACTCTGCAGATGAAAAATATTTCCCAGGCAAACTGAGAGGGTAAATACACTGGGAGATTGTTTTTAAGGTCTTTACATCACATAAATATGTTAAAGACTTAGAAACACTAATTATATATTCATGTTGCTGATAATTATATGTTCGTATTATCTGTTCATTAAAGCAGCTCATTAATTTACTCTGAAAGAGTAATTGGTTCAAGTTACTGTGCATATTTGAAAGAAATATAATTCTGCTTCCTTAAAGATAAGCAATGGATCTTTTACTGAATCTAATTGGTCCTCTCCACAAGCTAATTCAAATTCATGCAGTTTTATAGAAGTTCTTTAAGAATTCTTCCTTGGCGCCCAAATAAATTAATCTCTCCTCTAAACCCAAGCCTTCCCAGATATTAGCAAATATGAATGGTTATTTCCCCAATCTTTAGTAATCATCTCTCCAAAATCCCTTCTACCCTCCATCGTAATTCTGCCCTTTGATGCCACATGGAGACATCTGAGCCTTTACTCCGTGACAGCTCACTGTGTTTTAAGATGGCTACTATGTCCAATGTAGCTGTCTTATCTTCTCCAAGTTAAATATATCCCATTTCCACCATGAGTTAGATCTTAGTTTTTCCATGATCCTTTTGAACTTAGCCACTCATTTAATCCAGACCTACCCTACCTATTTTATACCTAAAAATAAAGGTGCTTATCTTTCAACTGCAAGTCAACAATAGAGGATAAGAATATGCAAAGCCACCTAAAGAGAAAGTGGCCCCTTGCCCAGGAGATTAAAGCCAAAGAAGCCTTACAACGCTATAAGATCTAAAGCCAGAATGTGGGAATGAGAGAGGGGTTTGGTCTGTCAGGCAAAGAACTTAGGCAAAGCACCTTCTAAGAGCCTGATGCTGATGTAGCTGGTTCCCTTGGCAAAAGCATCCTGAGGAGAGAAACAGTTACTAATTTAACTTGCCTGAAGCCCTTAACCATTCATCCATCTGACTCCCACCATTATTTACCTAATCATAGGAGAGAGGACATACTAGTCATACTAAACTAGATATGCTGGTTCCAGTGGCAGTTCTGTTTGACATTACAAACTAATAGTCTGCTATTCTATTTTTTGTACATCAGTCTCCTGAGCTTGGATAATTCAAGAGGACCTATTATATAGGTGGTAATTGAGTCTGATGGTCAGAGTCCACATAAGCAAACACAGTTTCATCCTCTGATGAAACCTATACAACTGACTAAGCAGAACACTGTGATCTACAGTGACCTGGGAGGCAGTGGCCATGGAAGAAGGAGAGGCATTCTCCAAAGTATAGTCATGGAGGGCTTCTCTGAGGAGGTGGCTTTGTGCTCAGACCATAGGTACAAGAGGTGAAGAAAGAGGATTCTGTACTAATCAGGAAGTCATATGGAAGTAAAGTACAGTAAGGGTTGAGCATCATGTGTTCCAAGAATAGAGAAAGAAAGCTTGGTAAGGAAGATAATATGATGAATGACCTTGGTTAGAATAGAGACAAGGACCATACCATGCAGTCTTTTTAAATTTTAGAGTTCCCACAGAGTAGTGGGTACAAACTGTTAAAACTTTCCATTGGGTAAAACATAATCCCTCACATTAAAAAAGAATGGAAGTAAAGAACCCAGTCCAGAAACTGTCATGGTGGCAAGGAAGGATGGAGGTTTGTTTTCAGGTGGTAGCAATGCAGACCAGAAGGAAAGAGGGATTACAAACATATTTTGGAAGAGGCCATTTCCTCTTCACTGATAGGTTTTTTTTTGTTTGTTTTTTTGTTTTTGCGTCCCCATGTTTCCTACCTAAATTCCATGTTTCCTCCTCACTACAAGTAACTCATTCATTTTCGTATCATAGCTTACTGTTCTCATTCCCACCATTCTCCACCAAATGACAGGGATCTTGGTACGATAAGGCAACATTTTTTTTATATAATAATTATTGGTCACTATTAGTCAGATACTGTTCCAAGGAATTTATGTGGATTCATTAAAATGAGAAATATGAAGCTCAGCAAACTTAAATAGTTTTAAACTTGGGATGTTCATATACATTTGTAGAATTACGTTGATTATGATCCATGAGGGAATGTACAAGCCAATTCTACATACTCTCTAAGACTGCTTTGCATATAGATATTTGAGGTTTGATAGTATACTCCATTGGCTCAGCTATATCTAGTTTATCTATATAAACTACTGTTACATATTAAATATCTTCTTATTGATGTTTGGTTATTAGTGGGTCAGACAAGGATGGTCCATGTAATGTTTAAACTAACCATATCCCTTTGCTTATAATCTTCCGCTCCAATGCATAGTGTGATAACTATAGGAGAAACCCAAACACAAAAACAAAAAATCTTTAACCCCTAAGAAAATGTGGCCTCAGGGATTATCTGGAGTCTGTGAAATACTACAATTTCAACTGCTATGGGGACAACGGAATAAGCCAGAGGTAACGACCTGAATCATGAAAATAAGAAACAAAATCCCAAGATGCTTCTTTAGGACATATCTTGTACCTAATTGATTTTGCCACCTTTGCAATAGCTGACTTATAGTTTTCTGGTGTACTTCTTTTTGTTAGGCCAATTACCCCCTGAAAACTGAAAATTTCCCCCCAAATATATTGCAGGTCATTTAATTCTAAGTAGTAGTTTCAAGGCCAGAGCCAAGTATTTTAATAGAAATGAGAACATAAATGAAAATGCTTTATGACATTGCAGAAATTAAAAAATCCTATCTGGTTGTTTCATCTGCAGGGTAATTGCTTCATTTGACTAGACTGAAACCAGTGTCAGCAGTGCTATTGGAAATTCCTGTAATGGACTGTCATGTCAATTGGTGTGTGTGTTGGAGGCTGGGGGGGGGGGGTTCAAATTACTTCCAAAAGCATCTCTATTATGGCTAAGTCTTTATTCAGTAGACAATTCATGAATGGCCTTACACATTTTTAAAGAAATGATTCCTGGAGATAACTACCACTACTAGGGACTAAAATCCTACAGGAATTTAGACTTAAAATCCAAGAAACTTTTAGCCCGCCACAGTAAGCCAAGAATTCTTCCAAGTGCTTTATATTCAGTAAGATAGATGATCACTCATACCAAAGAACAAAGAGGTTCACTTTTTCCAAAAAATTAAAACATAAGCATCAGGCATAGGACAGCAATAGTTGAGTCTGTTTTAAGTAAAACCAAGTCAATCAAGGAAGAGTTAAAAGAATAGAAATCTATTTGATATGAATACCAGTTATAAGTGGGACGACTACATTTAGAACCAATTCCTTCCTGGTAACATTCGTTTCAGTTTTCTTGCTTAAGTTTCTTGAAGTGGGTTTTTCAAGTTGGCTGGTTTCATTTTAAATTCATTACTACTAATTCAAGTGGCTTCTGGACGTCACCTAAACATCAGACTGTAATGCTAGTCCTACCTGTTCTAACTCTCTAGGTGACAGTGTCCTACATTGTCTCCTCCCCTTAAAATCTCAACATCTCTGCCCCCAATACTCATTCGATATCCTTGCTATGTAACAGAAAAGAAGTGAACAGAAGTTTCCACCAACTTCCAGCCCACATTCATCCAGCTACCCACACCTATGTCATGCACTCTGCCTCCTCCTGATGACACAAAAGAAATGTCTATCTTCTGTTCAGTCAATTGTTGCACTGACCCTCTAGAGCTCATCTCCTCTCCCCTCCTCAAGAACATGGTTCCATCCCTACCTCAAGAACATCTGACCCTCCCTACCATGCATCAACAGTTTCTCTCTATATACTAGATCATCTTCATGTACATGCACATGTGGTGTTATTTCTCCCAACATTCAATTTCATTTACTGACCCCATTTCCTTTACCAACTAAAGTGACATTTCCTAGATTCTCCATAGTTTTGGATATCTAGATTATTTCTAAGGTACAATAGTATACTTTTGACTTATGTACATTTGTTTCTTACTTAGAAGCTCTATCCTTGGACTGTGTCAATGAACATATTCATTTTTGCCACTTTGAGAATTTGTATCAGGGGCAGGTGGGGTGGTAGAGTTAAGTTTGCTTGTTAGTTCTGTGAGTTTGTTGAAATGGTGGTGTAGGACAGGCAGTCTTCAATTATCCACCCCACTGTTTTTTGTTTTTGTTTTTTTCAATGCTATAGTGTCTATTTATTTTTATTAACAATTATAACTAATATAAGCATTTGATATTATACTTAGGACCAATAGTTTCAGGGAAATAAAGCCATGTGTACACTTCTGTTTTTTTTCAAGGAAAAGAATATTTTATAATGAAGCAGTGGGCAATTAGGTTTCTTTTGTTCTTCTTGTATTTGTCTCCTTTCTGCTCTTCACACACCTTATACTCCTACATTCTTAAAACCTATTAAGGACTCCAAGGAGATTTTATTTGTAAGTTGTAACTATCAGTATGTACCATGGTGGAAATATAAAGGGAAATTATATTTGTAAGTTGTAACTATCAGTATGAACCATAGTGGAAATATAAAGGGAAATATACAAAGCTTATATAATGATTCATGTGAAGATAACAAAAATGAAAACACTGCATGTTAAAACATTAAGAGTATAAAGTTAATTCTGACCTTGTATACCCCGAGATCTGTTCTAAAATAAAGTGTCAATTTGTTCCAGAACATCAAAGAACATAATGACAGACCCAACTTAGAGAATGAAATTTATTTGCCTTGGTTAGAATACCTGAATCTGAGAAACTATAAAATGTGTTCGAGTATCAGAAAAGCTTCTTCAATTTTGATTGACTTATTTTATTAATTTACTAATTAATGACCTCTACTGCAATATGAAGAATTAAATTTTTCTGCATAATCTGTCTAGGTAACAAAGGTATTGCTTTACCAGATAAACTTCTGTGCTTTATGTTGACTTTCTCATGCCCTTGATTAAGAAGAACAACAATTCTTCACTTATTAAAAAGCCAAAGTTCTTTACAATTGTATACTTTGTATACTTATTCACATATCCTATTGTCAGATCTTAAGAGTCCAAATCACCTCTGACATTATTTTTAATTTTTGCCTTCCCCAAAGGAGATTCTTAATTAATAAAAAAAATAAATAATTCAGGGTATCTTTTATCCCTAAAACTCTCTTTGAGATTTCATAGAGGGCACCTGGAATCGTAGCTTTGTTCTTCCACCTTATAGAAAGAGAGAAACTAGAAGTGATTAGGTTCATTTGCTATGTTACTGTTGATGGGGCTGCATGGGAAAAGTCAAAATGAAAGAGGTGCTGAGCCTTCCCTAGATTAAATCTGTGTAAGGTAGATGTTATAAATACTCAGAAATAATATGCTTTATGGAAATTTCCTAGAAATGTGTCAGCGTCCCCACTGTGCATGGCATGTTTCTATTTCTCAGAGTCCTGGTTATGCTTGCTTTGATGATAGTAGACAATAATAGTATAGTGCAGCCATATGGTGAGCGCACCAGCCCAATATGGCCCAATACCTGTTTCTATAAATAAGGCTTTATTGGAACACAGACAAGCCCGTTTGTTTAAGTATTATCTATGGTTGCTTTTATCCTGTAATAGCAGAGTAGTTGTGGCAGGGATCTTACATCCTATTAGCCGAAAAGATGTACTAATTGGCCTTTTACAAAATAAGTTCGCTGAAGCCTTGTAAAGTATTAGCCATAACTTTAAATTATTAAAATTTAAATACTTACTTGGCCAAAACCTCACTTCTTTTACTTACCTCTAGCATTTTCTAGGACGGTGGGTTTCAATTTGGGGTGCACATCAGCCTTACCTATGCAGTTTTATAAAGATGAACATATTGAGGGCCTATTCTAGACTTAAGACATTTTTGACATATTCTTGGTATGCCATTGGTATGCTACATGAGTTATGTCTCTAGATTATTATACGTTATACATCAAGATTTTGTTCATCTGTAAAAATTGTGGTCACTAAGTTCTAGAAATGATATGTAACATCCCCTATCTTCTTTGAAAAGAGCTACTCATTATTCTTGGAGAAGTTTTGTCTAATAGGTTTTTTGGATTGGCTTTGTTATCTGGTTGTGTATGCCACAGAAACAATCAAATTTCCTTGTCACTGAATTACACTTGATGTGAACTCTCATAAGACATTTCACATTTGAAAATGGCCACTAATAAATGAAACACAGCTACCATAAGTCTCTGTTTTACTCTGACTCTTCCCTGAAGGCTTTGCAATCAGCTACAGACCCTCTCAGAGCCCTAAGGTAAAGGATTGTAGCACAATTGGATGGCATGATTTGGACAACTTTCAGACCATACCAGGATTTCCAGAACTCTTTTTAATCAAAAAACAGGCAGCTTCATGAGACTGCTACCCAAAAGTCCAAATGAAACAAGAATTAATTACATAGGACTGAAGGAACTAATGAGGGAAATTTTATTTGTTAGCAATACTGTTGATGTTGGCCTAATGTCCTAGTTTGAATAGATAGAGGCTCTTTTCCTTCTTCTTAAGCTATCTGTAACTCCTAACAATTTAGTAGGTTCTGCTTTTGTAAACTGAAATGAAACATTTGCAAATGCTATCTTTTTCATTTTTTTAACTAATTCTCCTGCCCCGGCTCAGAAACTCTTTTTGAATCTCCTTACTTCACATGACTGCACAGTTGCACAGATTCAGTTAAGAGTCTGTTCCCCTTTTTTACCAGGATAGGAAATATTGGTCATGCAACCAAAGACTTGCCTGGTATACCATATTTGAGGATGATATTCATCTAATCAGGTATGGCAAACCACATTTAAGGAAGAATAAATTTTACAGAAAACTGGTCCGGCACCTGGATTTTTATGGGGTCTCAGATAACAGGTGGTAAGGAATGATGCCCTCAGGCAGGCCAAGAATATTGAAGTAATTTGGGAAACCTGAGAAGAGAGAAACTTAACCAAATATCTAGATACTTCAGGTAAAATCAGGTAGACCTTCTTGGGCTTGACCTCCTAGCCTCAGAATGACAAATTATAGAGATCCTTCAAAAGTCCAATGTGAGATTTCTGATTGAAATTTCCAGCAAAGCAAACTTAGGCTGTCCTAGATAATAAATTAACACTTGCTGCACCTCTATAAATAACTAGGCCAAGCCTCATGAGACCAGTCTTACTTTGCAATCAAGAATAATCTTTTTTTGAGATTACTTGTGGTCAAAAGGAGGGAGGATTATAAGAAAATTGGGAATAAATGCATAATTAATAAGTGTCTCTGTTGGAAAACTATGCAGTTTTTGTTTGTTTGTTTGTTTGTTTTTTTAGAGCAAGCCCTTCCAGATTATCTGATTTGACCTTTCATTGCCTTTGAGCTATTTCACACTCTGTAACTTGCAGTTAATTCATATTAATGCTAAATAATTCTTGTCTATAGACAGATCAATTTTGTCCAGTATGTCCAGAAGTCAAACTTATTGCTCTGTTCCCACACAATAGTGAAAGCCAATTTTGTATCTACTTTAACATCCGTTTCAACTTCTTTTATTCCATATAAATTTGTGCTTCTTTGATTTCTCCTCTGAATTAGTTCTAATATCTGCTTGATGCCCTCATTAATAACGCTCTGAGTTCTACAGAAACAATCTTAAACATGTATTTATTAACATTTCTTTGAAGTTACTTGCAAAGCTGGATTTTTAAGAATAGTATCAAAATAACTTACATCCCCCCTCCCTCCTTGGCTGAAACCTATGATAAATATAATAATGAGGGTAAAGCAGACAAAAATCCAATCATCCTAGACCTGACACTCTAAAAGAATGGATACAAAATGAATACCAAAAGGGAAGAGCAACAAATAAAATGAATCCATAAATTAGTACATTTGAAAGTGACAGTATTATGAAAAAATATAAGACATCACTGGTATGAGCTGCTATTCTGGAAATGTAACTCAGTGGCACAGTTTTTCTCCAGGAGGTAACAAAACCTAGAAGGATAATTCTTGGGATTCTAGTGCCATTTGTGGCATATCAGGGTCTTGACTTTTGTGACATATACTATAAAATAGCAGAAATTTCTGGGCTGGGGGTACTTAGAAAAAAAAATAACAGCTTCAAATAAGTGACACACTGTATTACCAGTCATAACCTTCTTTCCCCTAGGTTACAAAAGGCAGCCTCAAACACGTGAATTAAAGTGATGATTTGACAGAGAGATTGATTTTTGTTTCCATTAAATAAGATTTGTACTTGACCATGTGTACATCAGGTCTTTGGGGAAAAAAAATTTAAGCTCTGTCGTACCAACTGAAAGTGGACACATTTAACTGAAAGACACATGACTGGGCATCAGTGCAATATTCAATGGCAGCTTGCACTAGACAGACTTTCTTTATGAAGTAGAGTCTACACCACAGATTTGTAGGAAGTCAAACAGCTACAATTTTATGTCTGATCTCTCAATATAATGAGGTCATGAGATATCCCCCATTTTTGACAGTAGTTGCTTGCCTTACCCATGGTCACCTACAACACTGAAAAACTGAACTTCCTAACTCATACCCAACAAACCAGCAAGCCTTTGGAAATAGTAGAGGTGGCTAGAATACTTACTCATAGGTGGTAGTGATGGCAGAATACCCTGATTTTCTACCAGAACATCAAAGACCAAACTTGCAAGTCTTCAAAGAATTCCACATTGACTACCAGCCTACCTTAGAGAATTGTAACTTATAAAAAAGTAATTTCTTCTGAAATAACTTTCTTTATTATGAAACAGTAGCAGGCAAATTAACTGCAATTGCATCTTCATAAAGATTTCCATCCCAAGAGCTAACATTTCAGGAAATCAATGGAGGGCTAATTATGCATGAGTAGTCTCTGATGCTGAAAGCAGGGACGCGAGGGACGGTACCGGAGAGGCATGAATTGTTACCTCTCTAAGATAGTATCTCTCCTTCTGGTGGTAGGCATATGAATCTGTACATAATTATAGGAAGAAGATGAGTTTCCATTCTTTTTTTTTAATCTCTTCTGTAGATGATAATCAGAGAGACAGATACTAAATGAATATGAGGTATAAAACATGACAACAGAGAAGAACTGTGTTAAATTTTGGTGTTCATTTTGTATCCTTTCTTTCATAGTGTGTAAAGCCTGACTCACAGTGTGCCACTTGATTCAGGGGAAGGAGGGGATTGATTATTTGGAAGAGTGAGATGCTTCTAATTCGCCTGCACATTTTTGTGTGAAATTCTACTCTAAAGGCATTAAAAAAAAAAAAAAAAGCGGGCTGCCTATAAACATCATCCCTTTATAGACTTGCTCTCCTCATACCTTCTTTTCCGAGGAAAAGTGTTTAACAAACATAGAATGACATTTTTTTCTGCTAACACATGGCCTCTGATGAGCCTCCCTGAAGAGGTGTGTGTCGTTGACTCCGCTGGTTCCCCACCTTGCATTTCTCCCCTCCTATTTCTAGCATGGCTTATCATTTGTTAATTTTTCAATCAGCCCCTCCTCAGCTATAGACAAGGATGCTCATCATTCTTACCCATCAATACATGGTATTACGCTGGCAGGTCTTCTTGGCCTAGGCAATGGCATTCATTCTAATTTGGCCCAATGAGACTGAAGGGAAGATCACATTTCCCATGGTTAAAGGTGAGGGTCTCTTTCTTTCAACTACACAGAAACAAAGAAGCACATGGCCCCAGCTGCTACTAGCAGCTGTAAGCTCGACTGCAGACAGCAAAATAGAAGCTTGGAAAGAGCCTGAGTTTTCCAGATTTCAGAGACACTGACCACACTGAACCCTAAAACTAGCCACCTTTGGACTTCAAGAGCACGCATCTCTTTAGTATTCAGGCCTCCTCAAGTCAGGTTTCTGCTCTTTGCAGCTCAAACCATTTTAAACAGATAGAACTCTTTATGTACCTTTTCTCTAAGAATTAAACTTGAGCAGTCTATATTAGTTAGATCCCTGAATGGTTGTCTTTTCCAACCTTCTATTTTTTTCACTTATTCATTCAGAATATATTTATGTAGCATCTGCAGTCTGCCAAAAACTTTAATACGCTGATCCAGCTATAGCCCCTGCCCTAATTTATGGTCTAATGTAGACTATCTTAAGCTCTTAGGTGCCCAAGACCTCTTGACAATCCAAGGAAACCTATGGATCCCTTCTCAGCATATTGCCTTTAGATACACAGGACAAAAAAAAAAAAAAAGAAAGAAAGAAAAAAAAAATCACACTACAAAGAAAACCACATATATTAATATAGTTATCAAAATGTTTTTAAAAATTGTGACACACTTGCACGCACACGCTTCTCTATTGATGCTTTAAATAACAAGATCAAGGCAGAAGTTTTAATAGCCAGCATAATTTAAGAGTAATGATGAGCATAAAGGATATTTTGAGATAGCTACCAAGTACAATGTAATTTGAATATGTGTGTGATTTTTAACATGTGCAAAGATCCTATGGCAGGACAAAGTATGTTAAGTATGGGGGATTAAGGCCAGTGTGGCTGAGTCACAGCGAGTTAGCAAAAAAATGACATAAATAAGGTTGCTTAGGTGAAGATAGGTTGCTTTTCTCTCTCTTTCACTTTCCTTTTCTCTCTCCTGTCCTGTCTATTGTGAGTGCGCACGCACACACACACACACACAACTATAGTAAGCAAAGAGCACATGACTTGGCTGAAATAGCGTATGAGATGGCAATGGACCCGCAGATGTAGTTTTTGAAACAAATGGGTCCATTCATCAGTTCAGTGAAATGTGAATTTTCCCAAAGACACTATAATCTATGGTCAATCAAAATGAAAACCTTGGTTAAGATGCTACGGGCAAATGATAAGACATTTTCACAGTTCATTTAAGAATCACAGACTTGACGTGATTTTAAAATCCATTTTATGGATAGGGAAACTGATGCCCAGAGAGGAGAAAGTAACATATGCTCGATGTTACACGGGTAGACAGTGGCAGAGCCAGACACAAGCCCTGGTCCTTTCACTTGAATTCATGCTACTCTGTTGCTTCCAAACACCCAGTTCAACACGACAGGCATAACGAGGTCATTCTTGTTGCTTACCAAGAGCTTTTATTGACAACTAAGGGCTCTAAGGAGAAATTCAAACAGAATTATCAGAATCTAAACTTGTCTTCCTGCCAGTCCCATCTCCCCACCTCAACCCCTGGGATTGGGAATGAGAATTTTATTTGATGTGTCTCTCATCTAGTCGACATTTCTCTGTGATAAAGAAAATCTATTTCCCACTAAATTAAAATTGCTTTTTCATCCTAACAAACACGATACCCCTGGTACACGCCAGAATAAAAATAAATTGATTTTTAAGTATCCACTGGAAAAAAAAATAACAATAAGAAGCATAAAAATCATGGTGCCATTGTATGCCTTTTGAACAATTTAGTTACGGAAATGGATTCCTTTCCTGGAGACAGCCATTATATCTCTATGATGGCAACACTTTAGGGCAGTTCAGCAGCTTCATTAAAAACTTCAGTCTTCAAGATATTTTGCATGAATGATGCCAAATGACCTGTTTGCTTGACATGTTGCCAAGGTGATAAGATAGTTAATGGAATATACCATTCTATCACACAATAAAAGGGAATGACTATTAAAAAGCGTCTCAACAAACTTTATGTCCTCACTAGAAACCCTCCAACCATGTACGTCAGGGTTTTAAAAGCCAGCACACAATGGTGTGCTCCAGAAACAACAGCAGATACCTAGGGCTGCAAGGGTTCAGGTTGTGCCTAATCCCTTGACCTCTGGGAGACCAAGATTCTGCGTTCGTTATTCTCATCTGTCCTTCTAACAACCTCTCCTCCATAACGAGCTTGTAAAACACTTGCAGAATTACACAGACTTCTTCTCTATGCAGTGCTTTGCTAGTCACTGAGAAGGTATCTTTTTTTTTGATACTAAGGCAAGCATAGATCGATGTCTGTGTGCCCACCTCTGGATCTAAGAGCACACACTCCCAGTACTAAAGCTCACACCAGGTGTCAGTGCAAAAACTGAAGCTAATGTTTTTAGGACCAGGATTTCTCATCACTCAGGATACAGGAACTAAAGTTTAAATAGATGTCCATAATATATCATTAAGTGATGCTCTGAAGATCTCCAGATCTCTCTGGAGATGTGCAATAACCAGTAGGAAGTAAATATATTTTAGTTTCATGGTTTAAAAAAAAAAAAAAAAGAAAGAAAGAAATCACAAAATCCTAAAAATCCCCAGTGTTTAACTTGTATGGCCAACATTAATTTTATAATAAAAACATCAAGAAGGACATCTCTGAATAATCAAAAAGCTCCTATGAAAAGATAATGTGGTACTCTTAGTGCATTGTGGGAAACAAAATTTGCATTTGTCCCATTAAATGAAATCAGTGCTGCCACTGATGATGGGCCCCTAGGCAGGTCCCTTCAAATCTGAGCCTCTGTTCTCAGATCTGTAGAATAAAAGAGCTGGACTAGAGCCTATCTATAGTTCCTCCGGGTCAAATATCTTGTGAGTGGGGGTTCTCTTCTAAGAGGCATATATAAAATTTAAGGAAAAATGTTAAGTCCCAGCACCCTTGCCCTTTGCTCTGATTAACTCTATATATCTTCATTATATCCAAGCTTGGAGTCCTTCTGAAAAGACAAATTCATGTTTCAAGTCATCACTGCTCTATATTTAATCCACCAAAGTCAATTATTGATTATTTCACTATTGATGCAAATGTTTATTTTTTCATCATGGAGAAACCCTTCTGCTCTGTCAAGAATTATCTGTGTCTAGCTCACTTTGAAATGTGCCTCATTAAATGCAGAATTGCCAATAGGATTTTTTAGAAGCCTGAGTAGAGGTCACAACTTTTAAGATTAATTTTACAATTGTTTCAAGGATTAAAAAGCCCTATTTGATTTAATATCACATGAAGGACAACTTCAAGACCCTTCTGATCAAAGCTTGGGAGCATGAGACCCTTTCTATGTAACTGATAAAAAATGTTTTCAACAAAGTTTCTTTCCTCCACTGTAGGGGTTGGAGACATCGTGTCTCTATGAGGGAGAATGCTAGATAAATGGGTGAGGGACAGTCCGCCTGTGTTATCGAAGGACACATTGTTGGTGACATTGCATGCTGTGGCAGAGATAGCAGTTACCGTAATACCCACGTACTCCCTTCCATCTCAGATATTCTCTCACCCCTCCCATGCTGGTGCGACCTCCTAAATTGTGGGTTACAGACAGCATCCCTGGAAGACAGAGAAGGGCTGCCCAAAGTTTAGCACCCTTTACTTGGTCAACAGCCACTAGGATGTGGAGATTCATCATTTACCACATCATATTCCAGCCTATACTAACTAATACAAGTCTTGACACTGACATTTAGCCAAACATTTTGTGATCACTTCTCCTCCTCCAACCCCCCAGCTTTATGTTCCTTATCTGTGATATGTTGGATCCTGAGAACTGAAGAACAGACTTGTGAGATTCAGAGAAGGTTCTGATTTGCATGCAAATTTCATGGCTGAACAAGATTCAAAATTCAAACATATGCATCCCACAGTCCTCTAGTCTTCCTGAGAATGAAACTCTCCCTCATTCTGTTCAGAGGAATAGGAGGTAGAAAGAGAAGGGAGAGCCTTGCTGTCTCAGATAGACTGTTGTCTATGCCCTGGTGGCCCCGTTCCTCATCTGTGATGTGTCCTGATCGACTGAAGACTATGCTGCTTCCTGTTCTAGCTTTCCTTCATCCCTGGAATCTGCCAGTGCTATTGGATCTATTCGATGGCAGGTGCAGTTCTAACTGCTCACACCTCAATGGTTCCAGCAGATGACATACTTTAAAATCTCATCCTGATGGAAACAAACAACAACAACAACATCAAGCTCCACCATGACACAAAGAGATCCTAGATCAGAAGCCTTGAGATATATTCCATCTAATGGATGGAGGCATCATACCTCCACATACACAACAGTCCCAGGAATTGATGTGCTAAAGCCAGTATATCCAATTCCAGTCAAGGAAGACAACCTAGCAGTCAGCTGACGGCAGGGCTCAGCAAACTATGGCCCATGGGCCATATCTGCATATTTGGGTATTGCCCACAAGCTAAGAATGGTTTTTACATTTTTCAAAAGATTTTATTTATTCATTTGAGAGAGAGAGAGAGAGAGAGAGGGAGAGAGAGAGATCATGAGCATGAGGGGAGAGAGGCAGAAGGGAAAGAAGACTCTCTGCCGAGTAGGGAGCCTGATGTGGGGCTCGATCCCAGGACCATGGGATCATGACCTGAGCTGAAGGCAGACGCTTAACCATCTGAGCCACCTAGGCGCTCCCGGTTTTCACATTTTTGAAAGGTTGCATAAAACAAGTAAGCAAATGAACACTTATCACTCTACTAATGATTAAGTTTTCTCTCTCTGCAAGATTATTTGTCTTCACCACCCAAACATTTGAAAACACTCTCCCTTAAGCTTAAGCTTCGAACCTCTACCTACAACTTGGGTCTTTGCAGCTACATTCGGGTTGTTTATAGAATCATTATAGTCAACCCCTTGAAAGCTTTCACTATGCTCGCTGATGCAACCTTCTCCCCTCCCATCCTCTCTCACATCTATTCTAAACAAGCTTTCGCCTCTGCCACTCCAGCAAACCACCCTCTAAGGTCTCCTATGATGATGTCATTGTCCAAGCCCATGTTCATGTTCACATCTGCATCTTTCTCAACTTTTTCAGTAGCATTTGGTCATTCCCTCCTCCTCCAAACCCTTTCTTCTCTGGGTATCCGGGAAATGGTTCTCCTCCTCCCTAGCTACAGGTTCTCATGCACTTTCTTTGCCACCTCTCT
Source organism: Potos flavus (assembly GCA_028534135.1). Lineage (NCBI taxonomy): Eukaryota > Metazoa > Chordata > Mammalia > Carnivora > Procyonidae > Potos > Potos flavus. The sequence goes on along the minus strand of CM052898.1, from coordinate 42,270,973 downwards.
CTCCTTCTTCCCTAGTTTTAAATATGGGAGCATCCTCAGGATCATTCCTCTGCCTTCTCTGCTTACTGTCATGCCTACATGACTTCACTGAGTCTCAAGGCTTAATGTATCATTTGTAATCTGCTAACTCCCAGCACTTCTCCTGAATTCCAGAATTGGATATCCAACTCCTAACTGACATCTTCACCATTTTTCATAGCGATCTCAAAGTTGACATGTCCAAAATCATACCACCCCTGCACCAAATCTGCCCCTTCCATAGCCTCTTTTAGCCATTTTAGGAAATATCATTGCCATCCACTCAGCTGTTGACACCAACAATCCCATGGGACTCATATGGATTTCTCTCTTATGTTTATACCCCCTATAAAAACAGTCACCGAAATCTATCCAGGCCATATTCGCATCTCCAAATTCAAGCCACATTCAATACCTCCAGCCTTGTTTCTCCAGCCCAGGAGATTATTGACTCTTGTCTGGATTTCAGTCATTGTACCTGACTCATCTCCCTTCTCCTACTTTTACCCCTAGAGTCTATTCTCCCAACAGCCAGGAAGTCTTTGTAAACTATAAATTGTATCATGTCATTCTCTTTTTCAAACATTCCAATAACTTTCCATAAAAATGTAGAATAAAATTGAAATTGCTGACCATGGCCCATGGCTCAATTGTCAGGTTCCTGCCCCTGTAAGATCTCCTCCTGCCTGCTCCACAGCCAACACACCGACCTCCTGGTTCTTTCTTTTGCCAGTCACACCTCTGTCTCAGTGCCCGCCCTTGCATTTGGTTGTCCCTTTGTCTGGAGCAACTCCTCGCCACTGACCACTTCCCTCCCAGATGTATTCATAGCTTCTTGCTCTGCTTTGTCCTCTGCACAAATGTCATTCCCCACAGAAGCCTTCCCTGACCACCTCCTTTCTCTCCAGCCCATCATGTCACAACATTTAAGCAACTGATATTATATTACATGTTCATTTGCTAATTAATTTAACATTGGCCTCTGCACCAGCATGGAAGTGCCATAAAAAAGGGAAATTTAATTCCTTAACTTTTATTCCCTAAAATGGATGCTCAACAAGTATTTGGCAAAAAAAAAAAAAAAAAAAGGAATAAAGAAGAAAGGAGGAAAGGAAGTATCTAAGGCATCTCAGCATGAATGAGCTTAACAGATTATGTTTGCTCTCTAGATCTTTCTCATCACTAAGTCAGTGCAACTGTCACTTCCTCACTGAAGCCTTCCAGACTACTACAGTCTGAAGGAGCACTGCTCTCCACAGCCACTCTCCATTCTCATTTTCCTGTTTTAGTTTCTTCAGAGCACATATGACTATCTGAAATTATCTGGCGACTGTTTTCTCTCACTAGAATGAAAGCTCCAACCTTGTCAATTGTGTTCCCTCTCCAAGGCCTGGATAGTACCAGGTACACAGTTGATAGTCCTAAATATACTTTGAATGAATCAATCAATCAATAAGTCAAATGAATGAATCAATCAATAAGTCAAATAAATCAAAGGTAGATCATACCTTTGCAGCAGAAGACACCATAGGATAGAAGATTAGAAAATGTGGATGGCAACAGAGACATACAGAGCAGGGGAGGGAAGTGAAAGAGAGAAAGGTCAGGGAATAGAAAATGACTTTACCCTTCCTTCCATAATGATGTTGAGTTGACACTTTTAGCCCCGTGAGAGGTTGGGCAACTCACCATCTGTTGGTTTCTCCTAGGTTGTATATCTTGTCTTGCTCATGGTGTGAGGGCCCTGAGCTTTGAGAAGAGCCTGCAGATGTTTCAGCAGAGGCCCAGATGGTGCTCAGGGATGTGTCTAGAATCTCAGAGGAGCTCTGGCTGCAGCTCACCTCTGTTACCTGCTTTGATCTGAAATGTTTCTGAATGGTTTCCAGAATGAATGCTGCTAGAGGCCTAAGAGACAGGTTTAGAGGTTTTGCCTTTTTGAAAATGAACCCTGCTGTCAGTCCAACCACTACTGTATTTATAGAAAAGATGCTAATAAACAAATGAACTCATCAGAAAGCCAGGGTAAGGATAATCACTATAACCTAGGTTCTCAGTAAACTGAAAAGATTACCTCTTGGTCATCTATTTCCAGTGACTGGCACAGTGGCAGGCTACAAGGTACAGTTGTGTAGGCTACACACTGTACAACTCCATGGAGTGACTTTTACATCATAGTCTGTATGAATAACAGACCCTGGCATTGTGCAAGATACAACCTGCAACACCCAAAATTGTGATTCTGATTCATGGCATGTGGAACATCAAGGTTCTCTATAAAATGTGCTGAATGAATCGGGGAGGAGGATATACATGGTAGGCTCATTTGCTGTCAGGAACTATCTTAGATGGCCTCTGAGCAAGTGGGTGGGGCCTGAAAAATCCACCTCTTTTTTAGTAGGGAAAAAAATAAAGAATTAGGGTCCATAATCCTGGGTCATTACCTATAGAATTGGCCTACTTGAGGGAAGTTGTAGAACCTTGACTACCTACCTGGTCTGATAAAGTGGGTTCCCCAAAGGGAGGAAAAGGAGATGTTTATGCTGTAAATCACTTTTATTTCAATTTTTCATTTCATGGATTATGTCAAGAACATAGTTGTAAAAGCTCTATCAAGTGTACGTGTGCTTCTGAAACTGCTGTCTACCTCTCTGATCCTGCTCTGGGCCCTCTACAGTTTTCTCCTTACAAGCAGCCCAAGTAGTCTTTCTAAATCATCGTTCAGGCTCTCAAGTCTCTTGTTGTTCCCCATCTTGCTCAGAATGGATTCTAAAGCCCTGCTCGAACATCCCCCAGTCTCCCTCCCTGATCCCATTTCCTACTTTCATCCTCTACATTCCAGCTTCTATTTCTCCAGTCATTCATACTCTGAGCAACTTTGCCCATGCTGTTCCTTGGCAACTTGGCCTCTGCTATCTCATTTCAGGCAGATTTCTGCACCTCCTCCAAGAAGTCCTCACTGACCACTCCCATCTAAAACAAGAGCCCCTACAAGGTCTATTCCAGACCTGTCTTTATTTCTCCCACTTCTTCCTGTTGTTACCTATTTATTTGAATATTGTCTCACTTTTCCTACCAGAATAGAATTTCCCTGAGGTCACAGATTTGTCTTATTCTCACTGTTTCATTCCTAACACCTAGAAAAGTACCTGACACATATTAGACATTCAATAAATATTTGTGGTGATGGGTGAATGAATGAATGTTTGAAATTGGAAACTGTCAGAAATAGCAAACTGGACACAAAGTCAGGAGAAAAGAAAGCTATAAATATGGGACCATTCTTTCATAAGCTGCTGCTTGATTAAGCTGTACTTTAAAAATATCATAGGAGGAATCCTGTTGGGCAGTTTTGACGAGCAATGATCTCATCTAAGTTGTATTTTAAATGCAAAATTTCTTATTGTTGAATCAGAGCTGGAGAGATGCACCTATTTTAAAAGGTCTTCTGTGGTCTTCCTAAATCCTGTATTTCCATTATTGCATAATTACATATGGGGGCTTTAATAGTTGGTCCCAGGAAATTACCAGCCTGCTGAGGTCTATTCAAATTTAACTGTTGCTAGGCTGAGCACCAGGACAGGGTTGGTGCAGGAATTCAGTTTCCTCATATTTTCCAGCACAAATAGCCTTCTCTTGAGCAATGAGGAAATGGCATGCACCCAGGTATATAGGGAATAAGGGAAGATGAAGTTTTTCTTATTCTTTTACAATATATGGTAGTCCCAAAGAAATTTTGGAAAATAATTGAAACTAGATGATAGATGATGATGCTAATAGCACAAATAAAAATGTCTACACTTTATTGAACATTTAACATGTTATCAGGCACTGAGTACTTTATATGAAATAAATGTATGTCACATTGAACCTTTCAAAACTGAAGTCAGATCATTTTGCTTTCACACATAACCCTCTAAAGCCTTCCTATTTCATCTAATCTGATGCCACATGAACCAGTACCTTGTTCTCTATTCTTCCATCCCTTTCAACTACTATGTTCTTCCTTACTTATACTGTCTTTCTTGTTATTTCTGAGCTATTCCTGACATGCTTCTGCCTCAGGACCTTTGCACTTGCTATTCCCTCTATCTGGAATGCTCTTCTAGGGCTCCTCATGGTTTGCTTCTTTAAATTTCTGCCCAAGGTTTATCTTCTCAGTGGAGTCTTCTCTGAACATCAACTCAAAATTGCAAATGCCATCTCCCCCATCCTGGCACTTGTTTCCCTTTGCTTTCTTCATATTACTTGCCATAATCTAACATTCTGTCTTTTTTATCTATTTAAAGTCTATCTTCCCAGGGTGCCTGGGTGGCTCAGTCAGTTAAGCATCTACTTTCAGCTCAGGCCATGATCCTGGGGTCCTGGGATCCAGTCCCATGTCGGGCTCCCTGCTTAGTGGATTGCCTGCCTCCCTCTCCCTCTGCCACTCCCCCTGATTGTGCTTTCTCTTTCAAATAAAAAAAAAAAAAATTATTAAAAAAAAGTCTATCTTCTCTCCACTGCATTACTGGAGTATAGACTGGGAAATTTATCTCCTTATTTCCTGCTGCTTCCTCAGCATACACAACAGTGCCCAACCCCTGTACACATGCGCAATTAGTTAACTCATTCAATCTTCATGGTAACCTTTTGAGATACATATTACTGTCATTCTCATTTTACAACAAAGGAAACTGAACCACAAAAAGATCAAGTAATTTGTCCAGGATATCAGAAATGACTATTTCTATTGTCAATGTCCACACTCCTGAATATGGTGGTCATGTGAGACAGGCTCTCATCGCAAATTTCTTTGTCCTTATCCAGCTCTGAGACCAGAGTCCCTTAACCTCTGTGAGCCTCTGTTTTCTCATTTGTAAATGGGTGGATGTTAACATCTATTCAGAGTTTGGTGTGGAGTTTTAAAGAGAAAATATATACAAAGTGTTCAGTCTAGAGATTGATGCATAGAGAATGCTCACCCATTGATACTCCAGACTCAATAATTTGCACCATCATTTTTTTAACAATCCCAAGTAGTACATTGTATGGTAGATCTACAGTGCACTTAATCACTTTCCTTTGGCCAGACATTTAGATTCTGATGAATATTCTGATACCTCCATCTTTAGGAACATTTCCAATTTCTTCCTTATCCTAAACTCCTAGAAATGGAACTACTAGGTCAGAAGGCATTTATATTCTAAAAGCTCTTGGTGCATAGCATTAAAAAGGCCCTCCTTATGACTTGATCAGTTTAGTGATGTGATAGATGTCTTAAATATTGCTATAATTGCAATCATAACATCCAGTGTACCAAATTAACATGTTGTATATCTTAAATTTACACAATGTTATATGTCAAATATATTTCAATTAGAAAAAGGAAAAAACAGATTTTATCATCCATTTGTAGTTAATAAGAATATCCATTTTCCCTCGCCACCATGTATATTACTGGATTTTTTCATCTTTAGTATTCTGAAGACTAAAAAATGGTTTGAGATTGTGTATTTTTTATATATGATTTGGTAGTTAATTTCAATAAATAACTTCCACAATCAGTTCCTTCAATTTAGAAGGACTCTCTATTCTAAGAGTACCTGATCGTCTTTGAAAATTTGCCTTGTTTATGCAGTCTTCATGAACATACTGCTCCGGCAAGACCAATCCCTCTCATTTCTTGCAATAAAACTACTTTCTCATGGTTTTATATTGAAGGCTGGGGTTGCATCTTACTCCAAAATAGATTTGTTCATTTATCTCACCCACTGAAATTTACTGAGCATTTACAACAAATGCCAGTCACTGAGTCACTGTTTAGGAAGCAGATAAACCAAGTGCTTGCAGTCAAGGTACTTATATTTATGAGGAGACACAGGCAAAAAGTATGTGAACAGCAATTACTGATACTACTTATTGATGAAAAACAGGAAGGAACAGGATGTGACTGGGCTAGAGAGAACTTTAGTTGGGATGGAAAAGAGTTAAATGACCCCTTTGAGATGAGTCTGGAAGCTGAAATCTGAATGATGAGAAAGAGACGTTTTGGAAGACAGCATTCTCGACAGATGGCACATACTGTATAAAGGTCCTGGGAAGAAAATGGTCACAGTATGTTCAGGGGCAGGAGTTAATATCATCAAGATGAAGAGAAATCAGTAAGCATGAGAAGCGTAGGAAACGAGGGTCAGAAAGATAGGAAAGCACCCCATCCACTAAGGCAGGGGCAGCGACCTTTTTTGGTAAAAGTCCAGATTATAAGTATTTTCTGCTTTGCAAGCCATACGATCTCTGCCACAATAGCACAACTCTGTCATTGTAGCATGAAAGCAGCCATTGGCAGTATGTAAGTGAATGAACGTGGCTGTGTTCCAATAAAACTTTATTTATGAAAACAAGCAGCTGGTTAGATTTGGCCCACCAGCCATAGTTTGTGACCCTTGTCCTAGATCTCATAGACCCTAAGGAAGAGTTTAAATGCTATAATTTTCATGGTGACAGAGAGGCAATACTAATATTCATACCACTACTACTGCTACTAATATCCATGGGAAGCCGCTGGGGGATTCTTTTCAAGAAAAGAGAGGGATAGGATTCCCAATTGTTGGGGTCTCAAGGCCTGACATGTTACAGGCCCTGAAAAATCAATGCTAAGTAACAAGGGCCATTCTCAAAGACAAAAAAAACTATTTGAAAACTCTCTTTCTGAGAATATCTAGCTCAGAGGTGGTAGGCACTGGAAGAAAAAAAGACAGTACTATCATGGGGAACAAAACTCTTTGACATTTGCTGTTTTGGTACATCTACTAAACCGGTGTTTTTAGACGCATGCAATGGGAAGCACTGGATCAAAAAATGGACGGTTGATTATAAGCCAAGCAATCAGTTGGAACATAAAGCTGAATGGAAGTACACAGACACGTTAGAGAGACAATTTTCAATTTTAGGCACCTGAGGACCCGTTAGAGACACCAGCACTTTTGTGTCAGGCAGACTGATTGCTGGCATCACTGTTAAGGAATCATTGCCTCACATTTTCCTTTCCTAACAGCTGTAGTGGGAAACTGGATTTCTATGACAAAATGAAACAACAGTCCCTTCTATTTCCCAAAGCTCTTTATTAGGATCTAAAATTTAACGAGCTCACTTACCAATCATCCACACAGCTCGAACCCTAGCATCAGATGGTGAGTCTCCTCTGCCATAAGCATTCTTACAGTAGCCCGTTCAGTTCCTGTCAGCTGTTTACCTCTGTTGTTTTTTTAGCTTTTGTGCCATATTTTCAACAGTGGAAAATCTGAAGATTCTGAGCCCTTTCCCCACTGTACTCTAACTGGGTAATGTCCCCATTTGGAAATTAACACACAAGTGCCAAAGTCTGATAAAACACTTATCCCTACTCCTGTCCACCCAGCAAGGATTCTGGGAAAAAGAAATGAGGAATTAGATTGAATTTCACTATGCAAATTGTAATTATCTGTGTGGTTCTTTGTCTCTCGGTTAAATTTCTTAAAAAAAAGAAAATGCACAGAATACTTCTACACCTCAAGTTCTGGAACATTAAACAAAGAGATAATTATCTTATTTCTGGGTTAAAACTAAGCACTCAGTTCAGCTGGCTTTTGGTGCAGCACCAGATAGTGGCCCTTGTCTCATCAACAATGCAATTTGGACATGCTATCCCAACCTAGTCACTTTGACAGGGCACTGGAAGGTTACCAGACAAACACAATGGACTTGATCAAATTGGAAAATTTAGCCAGCTTAAATACCTAGTCTTGGATGCGAAAACCCAATCATTAAAAGCTGATCTGGGGCTTTGGGGATGTTGGCCAGAATCTCCCAGGTGTGAATAATTGAATTCTTATATATAAATCAAGCCTCATTGGAAACAATTTTAGCTTCCTAAAAGTGATAAATCAGCAAAGCGTATCACATCAACGTTTAAAGGGAAATTGGAGAGCCTGCAATATAAGAAAGAAAATGGAACTTCCTGTTTCAGTCATTCAGTTGTCCATTTTTAGTGGTAACCCATTGTGCCTGACCGAGGTTCCTCCTTCAAGTGCATAGGGATATTTGAGGATCTCAAGGAATTGTAATTTACTGGTGTTGACTTGTCCTTTACATTCCTTGCTATAGTGTACACTCAGCCTTGCCCTGTAATTTCTCTGTTGACAGTTTGTAAACTCTTCTCTTCCCCCAAAATTCCATGTACATGAGATCTGAATAGGAAAGTGTGATTTTGTTCAGAGTTGAGAGTTGAGAAATTCCACATGAGTCCTTTTGAGGTCTATAATTTTCTTCCTTCCTTCCTATCATTGTTTTGTTGTTTTTATTTTTTTGGATGTTGCTCAATTCCTGATGCCCTGACTTCCCAACAGCTTTACGGCCAAATTCAGCCAGACCTAGAGAGCTAAATATGGTACTAAGCTGGGGTAGAAAGCTACTAAAGGCACAGGTGAACAAACTTGGTCATCTGAGATTTTACAACTCCACAGCAGATGGCAGGCACCCTGATTCAAAGATCCAAGTGCCAATCAGTTGAGGACAGCTTTATTCATTGGGAAATGCTTACAATTCAAAATCCAGAGACCCCTTATTATGCTTGGAAGAAACCAGAGCAGCAGCAACACAGTGAGGAAACCCAAAATCAGAGAGACTGTGTACAGGCAATATTTCTAAATGTATAGACTCTTCAAAGCCATTCTTAACCAACACTCATAATATAAATCAACAAGTACTGTATTGTAGTCTCTCCTATAGGTTCCTCCCTACCTGGGGACAGAGCATATAGTCTGGAGGCAGTGTTCCCAAGTCTCCCCCCCACCAACCAATTTATGGAGCAGGGAAGGGAGCGGGATCCTAATTCTCAGATCCCAGCTACCACTCCCTGGTATAGGAGGCTTTTTGGCTCCTTTACTGAAAGGGAAGTAAAGGTGGGGACAGCTGGATACCAGCTCTGATCCAATGTTTTTCACCAAGAGACTGCTCTCAGTCTTTCTCATCCTTTGGATTATATACTATCATGAATCTAAAAGTCTAAATATAGGAATTCCATTTAAATCATCACTGATAACCACTGTCTATCTTTCCAGGGTAGAATTTCACATATAAATTATAAAAGGTTCTGTACTCAATTCTAATGTATGGATTTTCCCCCCACACCACCAACCAAGGCTTTGACACCTGCTGGGTGTCCTGTAATTCAACCCAATTCTGACACTTTCTACTTGGAGATTGCATCAGACTCTATAGGTTAAGGGCTCAGTCCCATAAGACCACGCCTTCCCACTTCCACTTTAGATGCCAATCTGAAGTCCAGATTGTCATCTGTGCTTAAGATCTATAGGTTATAGATTAGAGGTTCCAACAATACCCTCCTTAGGTTTGATTAATTTTCTAGAGTGCTTAACAGAACTGAGAAACATTTTACTTACTACATTACTGGGTTTTTTTGATTTGTTTTCTTTTTGTTGTTTGGTTTTTGCTTGTTTTAAAGATTCGTTTATCTATTTGAGAGAGACAGAGAGAGAGCACACACACACTCAGGAGTGCAGGGAGGGGCAGAGGGAGAGAATCTTCAAGCCAACTCCTCACTGACCATGGAGCTTGACATGGGGCTCAATCCCAGGACCCCTGAGATCATGACCTGAGCTGAAACCAAGAGTCAGACACTTAACCAACTGAGTCACCCAGGTGCCTTTTGTTTTGTTTTGTTTTTTATAAAAGGATATAACTCAGGAACAGCCTGATGGAAGAGCTGCATAATGCCTAGGTATGGAGAAAGGACTCAGAGATTCCCTGCTTTTGAAGCATACCATTCTCCCCAAATCTCAAAGTATTCGTCAACCTGGAGACTCTCCAAACCCTGTCCTGTTTGTTTGTTTATTTATTTGCTTGTTTGAGTGAGAGAGAGAGAGAGAGAGAGAGAGCATGAGAGGGGAGAAGGTGAGAGGGGAGAAGGTCAGAGGGAGAAGCAGACTCCCCGCGGAGCTGGGAGCCCGATATGGGACTCAATCCCCCATCCCGGGACTCCGGGATCATGACCTGAGCCGAAGGCAGTCGCTTAACCAACTGAGCCACCCAGGCGCCCCTGTTCTCTTGTTTTTTTTTTTTATAAAGTCTTCATTATAGACATTATTGATTAAATCACTGGTCAGTGGCAATCCATTCAACCTGCAGATCAGGGAGTGGGACTGAAAGTTTCAACTCTCTAACAACATGGTTGGCTCTCCTGGTAACCAGCCCCCATCCTTCAGTAGGGTTCCAAAGTCACCTCATTAACATAACAAAAGATATTTTTATTGTTTTCATCTCTTCATAAATTCCAGGGGTTCTAGGAGTTCTGTGCCAGAAGTGGAACAAAGAGCAAACATATCCTTCTTACTATAAATCTCAATATCACCACTATCATGCAAACCATAACTCATAAGCAAAGAGGAATCTTTTGAAACCACAAATCCAACAATGTCCCACACATCCCTGCTCTAAAATTCATTGCAGAAGATTTCCCTCCGCTTGCCCAGAAAACAAAATCAAGCATACAGTGTCCCCCAAGAATTCACCTCTCCCTGCCTCTTCAGTTAGTTCCTACCATCCCTCTAATCCACACTTACTTCTCTACTTTCAGTTTCCCCAAATACAGGACTATTTTACCTTCTGGGGACTCTCTTGCCTGGACCTACAAAGCAATCTTTGCTAAGGGGACCCTGGGGTGGAAGGATACAGTTCTCCTTTACTGAGCATTTACCACAGGCTATAGAGTATTTGAAGAGCTCTTATACTTTAACTCATTTATATAATTTTAGTTTCATTACTGATACGATTTATAGTTTCAGTACTATGCACATAGGCCTGTAGGCATAAGAGCACTTAATGATTAAGTTTCAAGAAACTAGAAGAGGAGCAGAGAAGGAAGAGGGTTTCTGGCAAAGCAATTTTTAATGGCTTTATCAATATGTCACTGAAGTATGATAAACTGCACGTATTTGAAGTATGAAATTTGATCAGCTTTGACATACGCCTATGTCTGTGAACCCATCACTACAACTGAGAGAGTGAACACATACATCACCCTCCAAATTTCCTTGTGCTCCTTTGTAATTCTTCAGCCCCCCTACCCATCCCCAGCAAACAAATGATCTGCTTTCTCTCACTGGAGATCAACTTCAAAGTTAAAAATATTTTGGTATAAGTGGAATTACACAGTTCATATTCTTTTTGTCTGTATTTTTTCAGTGAGCCTAATTATTTGGGATTTAACCACGCTGTTGGACATATCAATAATCCACTGCTTTTTACTGCAGAGTAGTATTCCATCCTATGGCTAGACCACAACTTGCTTATCTATTCAGCTATTGATGGGCATTGGGTTGTTTCCAGTTTCTATTAAAAATAAATCTACAAAAAAAAATATGTGCCAGTGTGTGTACATATATTTGTTCATTTGTCATGGGTAAAGAGACAGGAGGAATGGCTAGAGTAGTACAGAAGGTGCATGCTTAACATTTTAAGAACCTGCCCAACCATTTTCCAAAGTGGTTGACTAACTTTCGCATTCCTACCAGCATTATGTGAGAGTTCCAGTTGTTCCATACCCTTACCAGCATCTGGTATCATCAGTTTATAAACACTGTACTAAGCAGTTTAAAGATCTTATTTTCTCTTACACAAACCTAGAAGTAGGAATGATTATACACATTGGGCAGATAGACTAACCGAGGACCCAAAAGGTTAAGTGACACATCTCCACTATGTACAGTGATTAGGTTCAGAGCACCACAGCATGACGGGGTATGGAGGAATTGCCCTCTAGGACCACAGGGCATCTGGGACCCACACAAAATACTAAGTAGAGCAGTATTATGGTCTGTACTATGGGTAACTCAGGATCCCAAACCTGGATTTGGCAGCCCCCTGACTGCTCATCAGCAGACTATGTTCTGTTATCATTTCCCGTGCTTTGAGAAGAGTTGTTTCTGAAAATGACAGGTGGCCTTTGATGCTCAGAGAAATGCCAAAGAACAGAGATCTGTCTGAATGTCCTGGTACTAGTTGTAAAGGTGAGGCCTGGGTCCTTGGGACTGCATCCTTTGGAGGCTGAGATCTCAAAGTGAAAGACACTTTGGACTTTCAGGGGACACCCCACGGAGGACCAATTCAAGACTTGGTGAGTTTTTCCTTTTAGCAGCAATTTATCTTTCTTGAGTACCTCTCTGTTCAAACTTTTAATGGTGAGGTCTTTTGTTTTAATATAGTAAGCTATTTCCTTATTCTCACGCAGTTCAGTTTTACACAGGCTCTTGAGTTTTACCTGCTGAACTAGCTATTCTGGCTAAAGGAAGGGACTGAGATGGTGAAGACTCCAATTATCCTAGGTGACTGCACTTGAAATTAGCTGATACATCATGAGGGGAGTACAGGACAGCATTATCCCAAGCCATTGACTAATACCAGACATGCAAACAGCTGGTTTCAGAGTGCTGTTTGGAGAGGAGCTCAGTTACCATCAAGGTCGCAGCAGGAAGCAGAAAGGAGATGGTTCCATATGCTTCTGATATGAATTTGAACAGACAAAACTGAACAACAAAAGCAAGACCTCAACCACCACTATGCTTGCCCATCACAGCATGGGCACACAAATGACCTCAGCCTAAGCTATGCACTGGGACGCTTCTCTCAATTATGTTTAGATGCAAGGTGAAGGTAAAGATTTTTGTTTTAAAAGACATTTGTATTTGTGTATGAATATGTGTATATCTATGTGTCTAGAAGCAGAGTCATCAGACTGCTGGCAATAACTATATATAGAGAAGAGGAGGGAGTCCTTTCTCTTGCCTTTAGTGGGCAAATTAAATAGTGGGCAATTGCTACTTGCAAAATTAAAAAAAAAAAAAAAGTATCTCTAAGAATATCTCCATTTCAGTAACAAAGCAGCATAACACAAAAAGAAAGATAAGGCATATTATATGCACATATTCTTTTAATGATCAAAGTGTTCAAAGAAGCTTTCAAACCTGCTTTATCTTTTCTAGCCCCTCAGGCCTTCTTCAAACCAGCACCATCTTTTGTCCATCTATTACAAGCGCTCCTTGACTTAGTTTTCTTAACTCCAGCTGCTTCACCTTTGCTCATCCTCAAGTACTGTCCCCGGAATTCACATTCCAAAATACCCTGTGTTGACGTTCTTCCCACCTTTATAAACTTGTCTTGGCTTAAAGGGATAAATCCAAACAGAGTCCTCTGTAATTTGGATTTGCTGCTCTTCACTACATCATTCTCTCTGTCATAGAGCCCAGGCCTCCAAAATCGGGGGGGGGGGGGGGATTGCATCAGAGGGAAGACCTTGCATAATTCAACATAAGCATGAGGGAAGATATCAGCCTGAGAAAGGAAAGCAGGTATTTAAGCTTATGAGTTCTAGTATGTAAAATTAACTTGGTCCATCACTTTGAAAAGATGAGATTCTTGCCAAAAATTTAATTTGGGAATGAAATGTTGGAGTTCGCACTGTTTTAAAGTTTTCCCATAAAATGTGGTTTTATTAAGTTTTATTCCTACACCCTCATATTTTCAAGAGTCAAAGTTGCATTAAGCGCAATCTGTGTCTTCAGTCTCCGTACCATGTGGTGAAATTGCCACCCCCTACTTTTCGACATTGGATGTAATTTCTCACTGGGTTATCATAGTACTTCCTCTGACTGCTAACTTCAGTCCACTTGTCACTTTTCCATGAAGCACAAGTGGAGTTCCTGTTTCTGGGTGCCCATCCTGCATTCCTTGTGTGACAGCTACAGCATGCCTCACACTATTCAAAGTTGGTTTGAAAATATTACTCCCGGGGCGCCTGGGTGGCTCAGTCGTTAAGCGTCTGCCTTCGGCTCGGGTCATGACCCTGGGGTCCTGGGATCGAGCCCCACATCGGGCTCCCTGCTCAGCGGGAAGCCTGCTTCTCCCTCTCCCACTCCCCCTGCTTGTGTTCCCTCTCTTGCTGTGTCTCTCTCTGTCAAATAAATAATAAATAAAATCTTAAAAAAAAAAGAAAATATTACTCCCATAACAACGAATCTTGGAACGCTGCATCAAAAACTAATGATGTATGGTGACTAACATAACATAGTAAAAATTAAAAAAAAAAAAAGAAAGAAAATATTATTCCCAAAGAGAGCTAGAACTGCTCCTTTCTGTATGGCATTTCGAAAATTTAGAAGAAGAGATGTGTAATCAGAGACAAAATAGAGACTAATTCAAGCACACCCCCATTTCCCTATTGTTTATATTTAAGCAGATTAATTTTAATGAAAGCCACCCAGTGGCTCTTGCATAAGGACAACAAAGAGCTGAATGGGAAGAGATATCAAAGGTCATTTGTCAGTGCCCAGTATTAATCAGAAATGACACATGTATTTCATATTCCTTCCAGTTCTGACTTACTGCTAGTGGCCTCCTACAGACTGTGTTGATAAGGATTTTAAAAAAGCACCTGGGTTCAGGGAAAGTTCACTGTAATTGATTACCAACGTCTACGTAGGGCATGGATTAGGAAATGTTTACCTACCTGACAAATATCTCTGATCCCTAATATCAGTCCTAGGTTGGTTTGCTTTTTGTTCAAATTCTGGGGAGCTATCTGCTACAGGTGGATGATCAAAATGTTGGTTTATAGTCCAAACCCCTCTAGAAATACTCCTGGGAAATATTCTCCCTGTCTTCTTGCTACCTCTGGTTGCAGGGTCAATCAATGCCTTGGTCCTGCCTTGTAAGGTTTCTGGCTATAACCTTGGAGTTAAAACTTCATTCAGACCTTTTGAGTCTAGGCTTCGTCTTTGTGAATAATGTCTTTCTTATCTCCTGGTTCCTTGATCTCTGGACTTCCCAGTTGCTTGGGATGAGAATTAATTATTTCTAAAGGCTCTAAAATTAGAGATCAGGAAATATTTAAATGACATATTCTGTGGATTAGGAAGAAAATGCTCAGGTAGTTTAAGAAGCATGCTTGGTTTGCACTGATATACTTCCAGCATGCTTGTTACAAAGTCTAGCATTCTATGCCCATCCTATTGCCTACTGAACCAGTTGGGAGGGGCAGATATGGAATATTTTTAAAAACAAGTTCCAATGGGGATTATCATGGACACAATTTTGAGAACCACGGGGTTAAGGACCCTGAGCTGGTTCAGAGATTGCTAACAGTAACCCTACTTCTATCATCTAGTAAAATAATTTTTCAATAAAACCGAAGAATTCGATTATTTAAGTGTTGTAATCCATGCTGTTCTATTTAGCTGTGTGCAGAAGAATGGCCTGCGGGTGGCATTACAGAAGACATATTCCTTCCTATAAGCCACTACTCTTTTTCCAGTGTTTTTCTCTGAACAGAAAATGCCTCAATCCTTTACTTTCCCCTCTTCTCATCAACCTCCTACCCAAACAAACACTTACACACAGACAGGAAGACCTCTGAGACCCTCCAACTCCACTCATGTTATATCAAGGTTTACTTTGTCTTTGCAGAGCCAAGTGGTATAGAGCTTGTCTTCTCTCCATGTGTAAAAAAAAAATGATACACTGGTTCACCTAGAAAGTTCTCCTGAAAACAACCGGCTAAAAAAATCTGGATAATCATAGCATCTACAGGGTTTCTCAGATTTTGGGAGGGTAGCTTATATCCTCTCTACCTGAAGCATGCTCTTTTCCAGGCTGCATGCAAAAAAGATAGATAAGCCACAAACCAAGCCTTTGTGTTCATGGAAAACAATCTAGTCCTTAACAGCTCTTACCAGTATATAGCCATGGGACATTACCACACTTCACTAGACCAGCTAACTCCTACCTTGCAATTACTCAACTATGTTTCCTTGAATCATTTCAGTCATCTAAATAGAACTCCTAAAATCAAGGATTGTTCTCTTATGGCTAAAGTTTACCTTTTCCATCCCTGACCATGCTGCATGATGCCCATTCTAAAAATCACAGGATTAGCAACAATAAAACAAGATAACGGTAATCTCCTGCATCCTTCACAAAAGCAAAAATACACCGAGGATTGATGTTTCACAAGAAAACAAACATTTCTCATCCTTTATGCTGTGCTAACAAACTCAAGTGATAAGAAATTTCACAAAGATATCCCTAGCATAATCAGAATGAACTCAATTTCCTAAGACAGTAAATAGTTATTACTGAACTCACTGCCTAATCTTTTTTTTTTTTTTCCTGTTACAATGGAATTCTTCCACTTAAAACACTCAAATTGATCTAAACAAAAATGTAAGGGCTGTGATTCTGAATATTGCTAGCTTGGCGATGATGCCTTTTTCTGCAATCTCTGTTGCATTTGGCAATTTCCCGCCTTCCACTATTTAAATTCCATCGTTTCATGTACAAAAACTATTTTTAACTTACCATTCTTCTCTAGCCATATGCCTATCTTTAAGATGTGTGAATTTCCATATAAAATTCACTGTTCCCATTTGGCAATTTAGTACCTTTAATTGTGCCAATCAACCATGTAAAACATCACAATCTACTGAGAGTATACAAAGAAAAAATACATGTCTTCTCAACTCTAGGGTATCAAGCACACTCCTTGAAGACAGCTTAATTTTTCCTGTGGTTCAGTTCTACCAGCTCAAGGCCTTGTAGAACAAGTGGAATTACTGAATTCAATTCCTGAAACCCTGTATCATTTTCAGGTTTTTAAGCAAGTCAATTATACCCTTGACCTTACTGAAAAGATTCGTAGTCATGACTAGAAATGGCTAGAAATGACAAATGAAATGGTAGACACTTGCATTGTCAAATATCATTACAACAAGGCCCATTTATAAGACAGTGGCAGGTATTCCTGCATTTTGCATTCCCCAAGAATAAATTTACAAGAAAAGGATTTAATGTTTTTAACCTGTTACACAGGCAATTGTTTGTTTTAATAAAAAAAATCATTATCTTCATAGGCTTTGATGATACACATCATTTCCCATAAAAAGTTCAGTGGTTATCAACTTACCAGCATACATTTGGGAATTTCTTTTTCTTTTCTCTCTATTGCATTTCACTACCCTAACTCATATTTTACTATTCCCCTGGCCCAGGGATAGATAGAAGCAATAAAATGCAATTCAAGTTGGTTTCACAGACAGTAAACATGCATTATGAATTTGAAACATACTGTTGGAAACATACTATGCTTGTTGAACATATATTTTAGAACTTCCTCTAAGACACTTTATGACTAAAACCTTATCTGGAACCACTCACTGTCCTCGGTTGCAGAATTCTCCATGGTTTCATAAGACATGCATTTAAAAAGAAAAAAGAAAAAAAGAAACAAACAAAAAAGTCCCCCAAACCCACACAGTCCAAACTGATAGCTTCTGCATCAAACAGGTTAGGTGAAAGATATCTCCTCAGGTGGAACACCAAATGTCATTAATTATAGGATTCTATGAAAATAGAACAAAGAAAAATTCAGATTCAACTAATTCCTAGAGGCACAGATTATGAATCTGTAGAGATTGCTACTTCAGTCCTTGTTTTCCTCATGCAGGGCACTAAGTCCTTGAATGTTTTACGGACTTCTCCAAACTTCTCCAAGGTAACATGGAATCAGGCTAGACTCCCTGTGTTCTAACTTCTAATCAAGCCATAACTGTGCTCTCTCTGATACAGCGCACCAGTTAGGGCTGTAGGTCTTGGTTCTGGCTTGGCTGTACTACCCTGTCAAAGCTGACTTCACTGAAGGAAGGACAATGCATCTTATTAAGATCAACATATTAAAACTCCCTAATTTGCATATACACACAGCCATATCCAGGTGAGTATAAAAGTCAGATGTATGAATCTCATCTAGAATCAACGCTTTAGTTTTGCCTAATTTGCACGCCTGTCAAACCCACAGCTAGACATGTATTAATCGTTTTTTAAGTATCAACACATTAGGGGTACCTAACTTACAGATTTGTACAAATGCATAACTATATGTAGGGAGCATGTACACTAACCATATCTGGGACAACACATTAAGGCTCGCTAATTCCGAACTTCCATAGCTTGATGACACTTGCTCTACTGTATACGGTCCCTCCCACTGCTAGAAAGTGGAGTCTCTGGTATCACTCTGAATCATTTGATGCGATTAATATACATCTAGTTTTAGGGAGCCGAGGGTGGAATGACAACCAAAACTTCCCTATATTGGACAAATGGACAATATGCAAATGGCCAACTCTTATATATTATGTTGCTCGCACACTAGATCCAATCCATAGTAACAGCCTAGATGGTCACTAAGAAGAGTGAGAAAGAGCTAGTAATGACCATCTCATCCTAATGAAGGACTGTGGCCTTTTTCTCCTAACCCAAGGGAACATATGTATAAGAAGAGAGGGGGGTAATGAATACACTGAAAGGTTTTAATTTGGATAGATCACACAATTTTATACTGGATAATCTCTTGCTACATTGAATAATTCTATCATAAATTAACAATGAAAAAGTTACCTTTGGTTGGTTTCCCGTGAAATGAACATGGCACAGTTCCCTGCAGTTTTTAGTATTTTGTATTGATGCCTAGCAATTTAGGATATAAAAGTTCTCGATCTATACCATCAATTTGGTTTCAGTATTTACAAAAACAAACATATTTCTGAAATGGACAGTGTGGTGTGCATTTTCACTTACCTTTTCCGCTGACTGAGCAGTGCCAAAAAAAATGGGAATGAAGGCAAGCCACACTATACACGTCGTGTACATAGTGAATCCAATGGGTTTGGCTTCATTAAAATTCTCTGGGACACCCCGAGTCTTGATGGCATACACAGTACATGTGACCATGAGAAGAATGCTATATCCCAAGGAGCAAATGATTTGGAGATCTGTAATGTCACATTTGAGAACTCCCCTGGCCTGCTCAGGGTTCATTGTCTTATGTTCATCATAGTCTATGATGATGTTGGGTGGGTCAACACCAAACCAAATGAAAACACCTAGAAGCTGAACTGATATTAAGCTGGAAGTGATGGCCAGCTGTGATGTCGGGCTTATGAGTCTGGGAGCTGTCACTGATTTCTTGCCCTGCTCAAATATGCGATAAATCCGATTGGTTTTTGTCAAGAGGGCTGCATAGCTGATGCACATACCCAAGCCCAAGAAAACTCTCCGGAAAGAACACACTGCCACATCAGGTTTGGCGATCATCAGGAAAGTGATAATGTAGCAAAGAAAGATGCCAGTCAACAGAACGTAGCTCAGTTCCCGCCCAGATGCCCGGACGATGGGCGTGTCATTGTAGCGGATGAAAGTGGCCATGACAAAGATGGTGGCGATGATCCCCAACATTGCTAGGAAGACAGGGATGACGGCCCAGGGGGAATGCCACTCTAGTTTGATGATGGGGATATCCTGGCAGCCGGTTCGATTTTCATTGGGCCTCTGGTCGTAGGGGCAATGTTGGCATGTCATCTCATCAAACTGGTACTGGTAGCCATCGCAAGGCTCACAGGTCCAGCAGCACGGAGTTCCCTTCTGTGTCTTCTTTCTTTGCCCGGGCTTGCATGGCAATGTGCACACTGAGGGGGGGATCTCCCGGACTCCTTTACCCCACTGCATGTCCTCTATCTGCAGCATAAGAAATGAGAAGGGGGTAACTGGCAGATTAGTTCAGAGAAAAGGAAAAGAATGGAATATAAGTGATAGCAGCAGCATTTGAGACTTGACAACATTAAGGGGCTACCCCCCTCCATAGTTAGTATGAACCATAACTAAGATTTGACCTCAACAATTCTACCCCAGCATCCTTACTTCTCACCACTATGGAGTATGCCAAACCTGTCTGATTCTAAGAATTCCCTGCGGAAACTATTAAAAATACAAATCCCCTGTTCCTACCCTAGACTTGCCAGATAAGAATATGCTAAAAATAAAAATAAGTAAAAAGACTTTTGGATCTTCAACAAATGCCCAGAGGAGTCTTACGATAAATCAAAATAAAAATCTTAAGTAATGTAAAAAGTTACATGCATCTCCCTTGTTAGCTGCTTTAAAAAATGTTTTAAAATTATTTTGAATGATTTTGCAATGTCGACCACCTTCCCTAAAATTCTGTAGGCATCACTGCCATTGCCAATGAGAATTTCTGAAGCAAATTCGGTCTAGTCTATTATATATCACATAGGATCAACAAGGTTCATTACTGAAGGCTATAATGGTAGTTAACTATATCTAAGTGGTTAGGAAGCATTTGATTAAAAAAAATTTTGGTCTAGAAACCTTTTTTTTTAAGATTTTATTTATTTCTTTGACAGAGATAAAGAGGGAGAGATACTGAGAGACAGTGCACAAGCAGGGGGAGCAGCAGGCTTGGAGAGAGGGAGTAGAAGGCTCCCGGTCAATCAGGGAGCCCAATGTGGGGCTTGATTCCAGGACCCTAGGATCATGACCTGAGCTGAAGGCAGATGCTTAACTGACTGAGCCACCCAGGCATCCTCTTCAATACTGGTCACGTACCTATTTGGAGATGAAATTTTAAACTAAATACTATATTCTAGAGAGGATGAATGTGGATTCGCTTAATTACAATAGTGGTTTTCTGGAGGGGAATTCATAGTCAACAGTGTTCTGAGAAATACCATTAGAAACAAAGAAAAAGTACTACTGGGTTGAAATTTCATTGTACCAGTGATCTCTCATTTGCCAGCACAGTATCTAATCTTCCTCTTTCTTGGCATCAGTTCCTCAGATCTATTTTCTATGTGCTTGCTGTAAGATGCAACTTACAGAAAGCCCTGTGTCGGGGGGCAGGGAAGGAGAGGGAGGTTTGCTCCCATGACCCAATCTTCACCAATTAGTGTGTTGCACTGGTTCTCAAGCTTAAGCATTCATTAGGATCACTAGGAGGACTCCTTATCACCCAGTAGGCTGGGCTCCTCACAGTAGGATCTTTTGATTGTTTGTGTATACGAGGGGATCTGAGAGTATTTGTAACAAAATCTTAGGTGATGTTGCTGGCAGTTCTCTAGGGACCAGACTTTGTCAAAAACGAACACATTCCAACCTCCTAGCACAGAATATGGGTCAGGGACAGGATCATTATAGAATGGAAGGGAATTTACTTTTACTTTTACTAAGACTACACACAATAAAAATCTTTGTTTTTGTTAGACTGGCAGTTTCTAGGATGTAAAGATGCCAGTGCTCATGGCTATAAGAAGGAAGGAGTTTGTAAGACAAAGAAGTCAATGCAAAGGGAAGGATTACTGAAAAAGAGAAAGAGAAGAGAAAGATTACTGATTAGACTGTTTGAGCTACTTGATATAGCCATGCCTGAAGCATGACCCCTAGACCTCACCCTTATGCAAGCCAGTAAATTTGCTATGCTGAAACTCGTTAAATGGCATTTCTATTACTCACAACCAACAGTCCTGAAAAACGTATGTACTAAATAAATACTTTCAGTATCTACTAGTAGCAAAATGTGTGCTGAATCAGCAAATTAATTTACAGAAGAAATTCCAATGAACAAATTTAACTGATATTCCTCATAACTTTTTAATACAGTTGGACCAAAAAATAGGTTAGAAAAATACTGGAAAACCCAAGGCATTTTAAAAATGTGTAATTTTAAGAGATAAGGGGGAAAGAAAATGAATTTATTATTCTTAGAAGTTTAGTGTCATATTAAAACGGTGCGATATATAGCAGGATATGATACTTCCATCAAAACTTGAATGAGAACTATATTCACAATCTAAATCAAATGCAGGTAACTGTGAAAAAAAGGGCTCTTGGATTAAATTTCATAAAGTATCATAACCTTCTACGGTTGAATTTAAACTTTAAGCAGAGACCCAAGAATCTTCAGATGACTCATGTAAACTCATTTGCCTGAATGCAAAGCCCAAGTCAGCACTAATAAATCTTACTAAATATAAAACATAATCATCTCTTTCTCAACATCATCATTTTTGAGGCAGTAAGTCACTGGCAACCACCCAAAAGTCATAAAATTAAGGAAATAATTCGTAATAAGAGAGAAAGAAATATGCACTAACTTTACAAATGTCAAATTGCAAGAAGTTGGAATCTAAAAAACTGCTATCATTAATACAAACGTTTCCAAATGTTAAATTAAAAGGTCTTACTCGTGGTTAATAAGAAATATTAACCAAAAAAAAAACCCCAAAAACCCTATAAATAAATTTCACTAGTTCAACTTGAGATTGCCTGATCCTAACACTAGTAGATAGTAATATGCCATATGATTAAACTTGATCTATGGGAAAAGAAGTAGGGCTTATACAAATATAAAAACAAATTATCATTATCTGTAATATTTTACAGCCAATTTTAAATGTTGCCAGCTCACTACTTTTCCCCCACTTGGAATAAGATAAAATGCCCAGCAATGCCGAATAGCTTTCTTTCCCCCCTTAACTTATCCAAATATATACAAGAGCTGTAACCACAAACATTACATTGACTGATTACTTAATTTGTTTTCAATTTTCATTTAAAGTACATCTCAACTCAGTTTAATTGTATATATTACAGCAACAAAGTTGCCTTTTGCACCAAATGAACAAAAGACTAATTTACTTGCTTTGCCAACAAAAATCATTATTGAAAATATACTGTGTTGAATGAAGGTACCAACTAACCTTTAAAAGTTCTAGTAAGTGAGAATTTTTCTTGAAGTGATACATTTGATTTGTGTGTATTTAT
The DNA here is from genome assembly GCA_028534135.1 of Potos flavus. NCBI lineage: Eukaryota > Metazoa > Chordata > Mammalia > Carnivora > Procyonidae > Potos > Potos flavus. The sequence goes on along the minus strand of CM052898.1, from coordinate 42,248,254 downwards.
ACCCAACCACACAACCTCAGTGGCTTGTTTCATAAGAAGAAACCGTCAGCTGCAAACGCCCATGGGTACTTATTGAAGGGAGAATAATCATTTAGGACCATGAAAACTCAAGTATAATGTCAATTTACTTTGCCAGAGGCTAGTAGGAATGCAAATTTCAATTTTATTTGAATGCTGCAACAAAACCATGTTTCAGTTAGCCATACCTGAAAAGCAAAAAGTTAAGGTGCTGAAAGATTAGAAAAAAGGGCTAGGATGTTAATCGCTATTTTCTTTAGAAGAAACTCTCTCTTCGTAGATGACATGATACTTTATATGGAAAACAAAGACTCCACCCCCAAACTACTAGAACTCATACAGCAATTCAGTAATGTGGCAGGATACAAAATCAATGCACAGAAATCAGTTGCTTTCTTATACACTAACAATGAAAATATGGAAAGGGAAATTAGAGAATCAATTCCATTTACTAGAGCACCATAAGATACCTGGGAATAAACCTAACCAAAGAATTAAAGAATCTGTACTCGAGGAACTACAGAACACTCATGAAAGAAATTGAAGAAGACACAAAAAGGTGGAAAAGCATTCCATGCTCATGGATTGGAAGAATAAACATTGTTAAAATGTCTATACTGCCCAGAGCTATCTATACTTTCAATGTCATCCTGATCAAAATTCCACTGGCATTTTTCAAAGGGCTGGAACAAACAATCATAAAATTTGTATGGAACCAGAAAAGACTCCGAATTGCTAAGGAAATGTTGAAAAAGAAAAACAAAGCTGGGGGTATCACGTTGCCTGATTTCAAGCTTTACTACAAAGCTGTGATCACCAAGACAGCATGGTACTGGCACAAAAACAGACACATAGACTAGTGGAACAGAGTAGAGAGCCCAGATATGGACCTGCAACAATATGGTCAAATAATCTTCAACAAAGCAGGAAAAAAATACTCAGTGGAAAAAAGACAGTCTCTTCAATAAATGGTGCTGGGAAAATTGGACAGCTGTATGTAGAAGAATGAAACTTGACCATTCTCTTACACCATACACAAAGATAAACTCGAAATGGATAAAAGACCTCAATGTGAGGTAGGAATCTATCAAAATTCTAGAGGAGAACATAGGCAGTAACCTCTTCGACATCAGCCACAGCAAATTCTTTCAGGACATGTCTCAAAGGCAAAGGAAACAAAAGCAAAAATGAACTTTTGGGACTTCATCAAGATAAAAACCTTCTGCGCAGCAAAGGAAACAGTCAACAAAACAAAGAGGCAACCCGTGGAATGGGAGGAGATATTCGCAAATGACACTACAGACAAAGGGCTGATGTCCAAGATCTATAAAGAACTTCTCAAACTCAACACTCAAAAAACAGATAATCGCGTCAAAAAATGGGCAGAAGATATGAACAGACACTTCTCCAAAGAGGACATACAAATGGCTAACAGACACATGAAAAAATGTTCATCATCATGAGCCATCAGAGATTCAAATCCAAAGCACATTGAAATACCACCTTATACCAGTTCGAATGGCCAAAATCAACAAGACAGTAAACAACAAATGTTGGAGAGGTTGTGGAGAAAGGGGAACCCTCTTACACTGTTGGTGGGAATGCAAGTTGATGCAGCCACTTTGGAAAACAGTGTGGAGATTCCTTAAGAAATTAAAAATAGAGCTACCCTATGACCCTGCCATTGCACTACTGGGTATTTACCCCAAAGATACAGATGTAGTACAAAGAAGGGCCACATGTACCCCAATGTTCATAGCAGCAATGGCCACAATTGCCAAACTGTGGAAAGAGCCGAGATGCCCTTCAACAGACGAATGGATAAAGAAGATATTGTCCATATATACTATGGAATATTATGCCTCCATCAGAAAGGATGAATACCTAACTTTTGTCTCAACATGGACAGGACTGGAAAAGATTATGCTGAGTGAAATAAGTCAAGGAGAGAGAGTCAGTTATCATATGGTTTCACTTAATGTGTGGAGCATAAGGAAAAGCATGGAGGACATTGGGAGAAGGAAAGGAAGGGTGAATTAGGGGAAATCAGAGCGGGAGATGAACCATGAGAGACTGTGGACTCTGAGAAACAAACTGAGGGTTTTGGAAGGAGATGGGGGTTGGTTGAGCCTGGTGGTGGGTATTGAGGAGGGCACGTATTGCATGGAGCACTGGGTGTGGTGCATGAACAATGAATCTTGTAACACTGAAAAAATGAAATAAAATTATAAATAAATAAACAAACAAATAAATTCTCTGTAAGGATGCATTTTCTTCTGGACACCAATGTTTATGCGTATTGGATACTGGCTCTGCTCTTCAGCTGGCTCATGGGGAAGAGATGTTGAAATCCTAGCTGTTAGCAAGAGAAGAGAACTTTATTGATAGAACTATCAATTAACACCATGTGCAGCACATGGATTATATGGATAGGGAGATCAATGATTTAGGAAAGAAATAATAAAGAGTTCTAGCCAATGCAAGCAAAAATAAGCCTGATGTAGAGTCCGAGGAAAGTGTTCTTCACTCTTAAAAGAGACACAAAGAAGAGATATACTGTCTTTAGCCTCTAAACTTTGATGTGTGCAAACTTGATGTATGGAGCTGCAGAAGCCGTTTTTTAACCATAAACAGACAAGCTACGGGAAGAAGCCAATATACTGAGGATAGGAAAAAAAAAATAGATAAAAAAGAATTTGTGTCTTTGATGATGTTGAAATAACTTCTAGGCCCAAGATGGAGCCACTCCTTCCCAGGCGACATGTCAGCAAACCAAACTTAAAATAGGCTCTGTGTCCCTATAAACAGGTTTCACTTGACCAGACACAGAGTGTATCCAGTCAGCCAGTCCCCAAATGCCAAGCCAACTCAGCCTTCTTACCCCAAACAAGACTGTCTATATCACCCCAGCCAATCAGGTATTTTGTTTGTCTTTTTTTTTGTTAATTCTTTATCCCGTAAAAAGTTTTCTGCATTCTGCCCCATTTTGTGATTCTCTGCCAGGAGACTGCCTAGTTCATGAAGTGTTAAAATTAGTTTGTATCATCTAAATTGTCTTCATTAATCACTTTTTAACAGTGGCATAATGATATCACCAAATTAACCAACACATGTACCACTGTACCCCTGCATTTTGAACATAAAATGATAAACTTTCCTTAGTGGGTGACCAGTATTTCCTGGATAGTCTACTACTTGCAATGAAACATCCTAACAAATACACTTTTTCTTACTTCAGCATTTGGTATGTGAAGACCTTCTGACTGTTAGGCAATTAACCAATAATTCAAATTCCAACAGAGAGAGTAGGTAGCTCCAGAAGGAAAAGGGATTTTCAAAGTGCATGTGATCAGACACATTGTCTTGTCTCTGGGGGATGCTCCTAAAAGAGAGTGGTATAGCCCTAGATTCTGACCATCAGCTGTGACTCCATTGCTTCTGGCTCAGAGAGAAACAATGAAAAAGCACCTGTCAGCTAAAGTTCTCTAGCACATGTGACTGGCAAAGATTGGGGTCTGGCTCTTGTAGAGAGTTAGCTACTCCACAGGGAATGTGCAGCCCTTATAATCACTGGAATTTTAAAATAAAACCAAATTTAGTTGCTGTCTTGCTGCCAAATGCAGAACTCAAACAGAGATAGAATTTTTATAAACACTGTTTGGTATATCATTTTTATCTAGAAGAGATCTGTTCTTTTCCCTACACAGACATTTTCTATCTGAAAGAAAATTTTGTCATTCCAGGGATATTTTCTTTAGTGACATTACATTTGCATGTTTCCAAAGCTTACTCTGTAGACCAAGCTGGTTAGTGCTTTTATTGCATAATTCTCTACAATATTATTTTTTTACTTATTAAAACCCTAATAGAATGAACTAATTTAAAAAGAGTTTTCTTATTAAAACACCATTTGTTCATTAAAATACATTTGTCCTAATTTATGAAAAAGGCTTTTTAGGAAACATGCAAAGGAATGTTGAATTTTCGATACTACAAAAGAGCCAGGTTTTGGTTCTAGGAAGGGGGCGGAGTGGGCAAGGTGGAGGGGCTACCAAGAGCTTCACAAGGAATTCTGTAGCACTCAATGATTTTCTCTTTTCTTTTTTTTTTTTTCTTTCTTTCTTTCTTTTTTTTTTTTTTTTAAGACTGAGTCTCTATTTTTAAACCTTAGGCAGCATGACTAGACTATGAAACAGAATTTCAGGGCTGCTATATTATAATAGAAACACTTACTAATTCAGATTCTACCTATTCAAACTTTAATTATAAGAATCACCTTTTTTTTTTTAATGTATTCTAGGAAGAATGTTAGGAATGGCTTTTTACTATGGTAGACCCTGGGCATTCATGGAGGGACCCAGAGCTTCATCTCACCACAAAACCCCTGGAGATCCAAGATGCAGATTAATTTATGCTGTTATAGCCTTTATTTTTAATTAAGCCAGTGGTTCCCAAACTTGCCTGCACATGTGAATCACTTGGGGATCCTCTAAAATATTCAAATGGGCATCAATGTGTTTTAAAGCTCCTCAAGTGAAATGTAGACAGGTTTGCAAACTACTGAATTACACTCTCTAAAGGGCTGGGGTTACAAAGAAAATCTTTGCACTTTTTAAAAAAGCTACTGACCACAGAGATTTACTCCCTGGACTTCTATTCTTGACCTTATGATGCAGTATCTCATTAAAAGTCTGAATGGGTGACAGAAAATGCTCAGTGATACTCTATTATGATTTAATAGGAAAGTATGAAGTTGTAGTGAAATTACAGATTTGCATAGTCAATAAAGTCTCCAGACTTACATTTCATAATGTCATTGCCCAAACAACTTAAAATGCCTACAGCAGCAGAACATATGAAATAAACAAATAACGTGGGTAGGAGTAATACAATTCTTCCCCCAAAACAACCACGTCTAAAGGAACATAATACAATTATGCATACTTACAAATATGTGTTAAATTATACATCAAGAACAGATTTCATAATAGTTCTGCCTAAATGATCTGCATTCACTGTTTCAATACCTGCATTTCCCTCGAATACAAACAATGGGGTGGGTGCTTATTTTTAAATGTATATAATTAAAACCTCCCAGATTAATTGAACAGTTTGCTCCTCAAGTCAATCTAGGTTTCTCATTTTTTATGCAACTTTTCTATACCTCTAACTAAAAGGAATGACTATACTGGGTTTCAGCACTTCCTTCCCCCAACCCTCAACAGCCTCATGTGGAACCTTCTGATTTTTTATAAGGTTGATGCCTTTCAAAAGATATCATGTACTCTAAGGACCGAACAATGCACATCTGCTGACACTGGCTAGCTGTCGCTTTCTGAAACAATGCTGTCACTGGAGGAGCCATCTCCTTAAAATGTACATGCTAACTACAAATGACCACTTATCTACTCCGCCTCTGGGGACACAACTCCCTAAAAGATGCTTATCAAACAAAGATAGATATTTCATCTTGTTCTAATTACTGAATACTTTTACAAGTACTTTTCTTTCTTTCTTTTTTTTTTTAAGATTTTATTTATTTATTTGACAGAGAGAGAGGGAACACAAGTAGGGGGAGTGGGACAGGGAGAAGCAGGCTTCCTGTGGAGCAGGGAGCCCGATGCGGGGCTCGATCCCAGGACCCTGGGATCATGACCTGAGCTGAAGGCAGGCACTTAACGACTGAGCCACCCAGGTGCCCCAGCAAGTACTTTTCTTAACAGCACGATTTAACAATAATTAATAACGTGAATGTAATCATGTGGATGCCTCAAAAATACCTCCAATTCCACTTGTTTAAAACTAAAGTCATGAGGGACTCCTGGGTGGCTCAGTTGGTTAAGCATCTGCCTTTGGCTCAGGTCATGATCCCAGGGTCCTAGAATCAAGTCCCACATCAGGCTCTTTGCTCAGCGGGGAGCCTACTTCTCCCTCTCCCTCTGCCTCTGCTGCTCCCCGTTTGTGCTTTCTGGTGCTCTCTCTCCCTCTCACACACAGCAATAAATAAATAATCTTAAAAACAAACAAACAAAAACTAAAGTCATGATCTGCTCAGGCACTGGCAAACTACTGCCCATGGATTGAATCCTGCCTACTGCCTGTTTTGCTAATAGCGGCTGGAGCAGAACATCATGGCACTTGTTCATTTAAGTTTTGTCTCTGGCCAATTTTGCGTTTCAGTGGCAGAAGTTGAGTAGCTGTGGATGCATGGACCACAAAGCCTGAACTATTTACTATCTGGTCGTTTATAGAAAATATTGACTGTTTCAGATCCAAAGAAAACAAAAGGACAAAGCCCTCATGCATGGCAACCTTATCTGCCTATAAAGCACAAGTTTTGTCATCTGTCACATCTTTCCTCCCCTTGGCCCCTCATATTTAAGTGACCAACAACTCATGTAGGTTTTACCCCTTGAAATTACTTAAGAGCTAATTATTTCATATAACAAACTATATATTAAATACAGGAATACCTTAATTTATTGTTCTTCCTTTTATGGCCCTTAGCAGGTAGTGCATTTTTCACAAATTGAAAGCTTGTGGCAACCTTATACTGAACAAGTCTGTGGGTGACATTTTTCCAAAAGAATTTTTTTTTTTAAGATTTTTTAGTTATTTATTTGATGGAGAGAGAAAGAATGAGCATGAACAAGGGAACAGCAGGCAGAGGGAGAGGGAGGAGCTATTGTTCAGAATACAATACACTAGGGATTCAGAGGGGAAAAGCCATTGACCTCTCAATAAAGATGCCGCAAATCCAAAATAACTAACTAACTAAATAAATAAATAACTTAACACAATTTGTCATTATGCAAATATGTTATTTCATTAAAGTCTTATTTCCCAATTTCTATGTAAGCTCCTTGAGATCAGAGCTTCTGTGTACTTTATTCACTTGTTGGAAACTCCAATATGGGAGGAGGCTCCATAGCATAGTTGGACTGAATGGGTGAATGACAGGGTGAAGGACAGAAAAGACTGACTTCTCCCCTAGCCAAAATTTGAGTTTAATTGTAACTAGGAATGAAAGATCCCATGGGGCGCCTGGGTGGCTCAGTGGGTTAAGCCTCTGCCTTCGGCTCAGGTCATGATCTCAGGGTCCTGAGATCGAGCCCCGCGTTGGGCTCTCTGCTCAGCAGGGAGCCTGCTTCCCCCTCTCTCTCTGCTTGCCTCTCTGCCTACTTGTGATCTCTCTCTCTCTGTCAAATAAATAAATAAAATCTTAAAAAAAAAAAAAAAAGAAAGATCCCTAATTGGGGTGCTTGGGTGTCTTAGTTGGTGAAGCTTCTGCTTTTAGCTCCGGTCATGACCTCAGGGTCCTGTTCTGGAACCCTGCATCAGGCTCCCTGCTCAATGGGGAATCTGCTCCTCCCTCTGACCCCCTGCCACCCTGTGCCCCACTCAAGCTCGTGCTCTCTCTCTTAAATAAATAAAATCTTGAAAAGAAAAAAAAAAGAAAGGATCCATCACTTTTATGATCCATCACTTTTATGAGTCTCATCTGTCTTCTGGTCATTTACTACACATCTATAGAGTGAAAGTTTACAGTTGAAAAGTCCTTGGCATTTTCTTCAAGGAAGAAAGAGAATTAAATGTGGAGCACTGAACTCCTAGGTAGAGGGGAAGTGAACACAATGAATACACCAGAGAAAGGGAAAAAAAAAAAAAAAACAAGTCATGTACCATCTGCAACCAAGGACATAACTTGATTTGAATAGGTCCCCGTTTCACCAGCTAGACCCCAAGACCTGGCCTTGACTGCCCACCTGCTTATACTTACTAACCTTTGTCTTACATTTTTCCCTAAATTCTTCTTTCAGGCTTTCACCTTAACTCAGACAAATGAAACATGAAACCCACCTCCAGGTGATGGCGACTGCCCTGATAGGACCTTCCTTGGATCCAGACCACCTAGACCCTCTGACCTAAACCTGACTCATGCCTGCACAGATGGATCATGAAGTGGCCTCTAGAATGACTTACATTACCTTTACCTCATTATAATACCACAACCTCCACTAGGAAGGAGCTTCAGCCTCATTTATGTCTGTATATGTATGCTTCCCTTAAGGCGCATGTGTGACCTTATACCTGCCTCTACATAGGATGAGAGGGCTTCCCCATGTAAATATTCATCCTAACCGTAAACAAAAGAAAACTGTTCAGCCTCTCTCAAGGAGCCATCACTTTAGAAGCCATTACCTGTGATCTCCTCATTTGCTACAATTAAAAGTTTCTTTGTGGGACAACTGAACCTGGTGTAGTTTCTGACTCATCAAGGAGCAAATTCATGTTGGTTCAGTAACACATGATTGTGTAAATAGAAAGAGTTAGGGATCCCTAGGAAAATGAAGACAAGGCATAACTTTCTTGACATAAGAAAAGTCATTTTAGGGGGCTCCTGAGTGGCTTTGTCGATTAAGCTTTTGACTCTTGATTTGGGTTCAGGTCATGATCTCAGGATCGTGTGATCAAGCCCCGCATTGGGCTCCACACTGAATGTGGAGACTGTTTAAGATTCTTTCTCTCTCTCTCTCTCTCTCTCTGTCTCTCTCTCCCTCCACCCCTCCCCTCCCATGCATGCTCTTTCTCTTCCTCTCAAAGAGAAAAGAAAAAAGGAAAGAAAAAAGAAGAGAAAAGAAAAAAGAGAAGAGAAAAGAAAAAAAGAAGAGAAAAGAGAAAAGAAAAGAGGAAAGAAAAGAGGAAAGGAAAGGGAAAAGGAAAGGGAAAAGGAAAGGGAAAAGGAAAGGGAAAAGGAAAGGGAAAAGGAAAAGGAAAGGAAAGAAAAATGTCATTTTAGGTCCCTGGCCATCTTGTGATTTCTCCCTGACCAGGACTACTTGCCCAAAACACATTTCCTGCAGAACTTCCTGGAATATGTTGAAATTGCAAAATAGACCCCAGTAGATAACGATTTTAAGGGAACAACAGAATGTTAGAACAGCCACTGTTAGGCTAGGAGATAACCTAATTATATCACAGACAATAAATCAGTGGTAAAAGTCCCAGTGCTGTTTCAAATGTAAAGATTGATCTGATGCATATTCTTGAATTATCTTTGCAAGATTTAAACCCTCTGAGCACTCAAATATGGAACCAACTAAAGCCAGAGGATTGATGATGCTGACCCTTGATGGACCTTGAGACCCTGACTTGGACTCTGTCACCTTAAGATGACTTTTGCCCTAATTCCATGATGAACTGACTATCATGCAAGCACCCTTAGTTTAAAACTTCCCCAGTTTTGTTGTTTAGGGAGACCTGCTTTGGGAAAGTTCTCCAGTGTTCCCCCTTTACTTGTTGCAGGCTCAACACATCCCAGTTTCGGGTAACAAATGTTCTCTGGATACTATCTTCTGTTAGTAAGCTTCGCTACAGCTCAAAATAGAAAGAGCATGATCTGGGAAGTCAGACTTTCCTGGGTTCAAAGACAGACCTAATCACCTTCAGACAAATAAGACAATCCAAGTGTCTGTTTGCCAAGTTTATTGGCTATGAAGACTAAATGAAATAACATGTCTAAGGAATTAGCATGGTGCCTGACACATCATAGCTGCCTGAATAATTGTCATTAGAATATGTTATGGCTTCAATGAGCAAAGAACCTTAGAATGGCCATTGTCAATTCTCCCTACACTCTTGAGCACTGATTCTCCCATTGGAATATGACCAGCGATTCATGCCACAGGGGCATTTCAGACTCTCTGCATCAAGAACTGAACATATCATTTTCCTTCCCCTACTTGATTTCACTCACACCCTCTGACCTATCTTGGTATACCAGAGTAGTTAATGTCAGTGTTGGACTCAGAGGGACATGTGCTCAAATCCTAAGAGGAATGCTGGCCAGGTCATTTATGTTCTCTGAACTTTTTTTTTTTTTTTTTAAATCTGTGAAATTAAGACAGTAAGAACACCTCCTAGACTTACAAAGAAAATTAATGTCTGTGACACACATTGTTTTACAACATGGTAAAAGCTACATGAGTTATGTCTATCCAAATCATTATTACTGACAATACTGTTCTTTTTTGATACCCCTCTCCATCTTGCTCCCCTCAAAAAATAACAGTTGCAAAGTTTGTTCCAGTCTTCTGTGAACCCCTTTCATCTTTGTCCTCAAAGACAAGGATCTACTATAATTATCATTACTGTGTTCTCTTAATGCCTCTCTCTGAGTTTAGGTCTTCCCTTTCATTTCTTATTCTTTTCCTCTGGTATTCCTCCTCATAGCAGTTACAATCTGCAATGAGACATCTAGGTGTTTCTTTGTCTCCCTCCACGGGAAGAGAGCACATCAAGTTGTTTCCTCACGTTTTTCAGAAGGAACCTGTACTTAGAAGGGTGGCTCAAGAAGACTGGCATGTCAAGGCCAGAGTGCCTTCTTGGAAGGTGAGTGCAGGGCTACTGCAGCCTGGATTCAAGTCCACTGCCCACCTGAGGCAGTGCAGACGCCTCATCATCAAGTCCCTCCCAAGCAGACTCCTGGCCCTCTTCTCCAGCTTCATCTGCATTCACCACGCCATCACCTTAAGTTACTCTTCTAGCAAAGGGCAGTGCTTCTGTTTCCCCTGAATACCTCTGATTCCCTACTTGCATTATCCTAGTTCACACTGTCTTTTAGCTGTCACGCGTTCGCCTAATTCTTTAACAACCAGCTCAATGCCCCAAATCTTCCCTGATGCCTCTGTGCTACAAACACCCTCTCTCTTTTTTGACATCTCTTAGCATTTTGACCTGGACCATTTTTCTACCTCTTAGACTATGAAAACTGGGGCCACCACATATTTTTTAAACCCTTCAGAGCCTTTTTAGACTTTTTAGGTGGATCAGAAGCAGTGCAAATTCTGTTCCAAGAAAGAACCCCCAGGATTAGAATGTAAAGAGATGAATCCTTTGGGGGGAGCGTGGGGAACGGCTTCTTGTTATGCCCTTGAATGCTCTGCATTCTTTTTTTTTTTTTTTTTTTTTTGAGACTCCCAACTCTGACTTGCTTAAATATGACAAAGTATACAAGCAAGAACAATAGAAGTCTTCATATCACTGCTACTAATCTTCTTTTCTAACCAGACAACTTGCAAATTGCTTTTCACCCACTCACCTGGGGTGAGTCATGCTCTCTGCCAGGTAAGCGGGGAAGGATGCTGTCAGTCAGTTTACCGTTTGAGACAAGGACTTTTGATTTTCCTTCTGTTTTTTTTTTTTTTTCTCTTTTCTCTTTTTGTAAGCCCCTGAATCTCTTTCTTCCCTTTTCTAGAGGAAAGAAACTGTTTTTATACATATTTTTTAAAGATGGTTATCCCACATTTCATTCTGATGAATACTAGCCTTGCAATATATTCTTTTGAACATAGGAACCCCACCCCCCAGCCACGTCTCATTAACCATTGCCATGTTGGGAGGAGCCACAGTACAGTTTATTAAAGACCCTGAGAAGTTTTGCTATTAAGGAGACACTATGCTTTGATGCAAGCCAGTGGTTTCTAATTCATTTGAGTACAGAACAAACATTCTTTACTGCTCTGTCACATTGATTATCTCAACATTCTGCAGAATCTGTATCTGTCCAATAACAGAGAGTGTCCATAACACTATGGAAAACAGTGACACTGGCTAATACTAATAACTAATTTGGGATTCTAGCATCGCCTTTCAGATCTTTTTCCCTTCTTGGGCAAGTGTAATCTGCCAGGTCATGGCAAGTCAGAGAACATGAAGTGGATTGCCAACTCTCAGGATGCTAGCTGGATCATCTTAGGCTTCTGTGAAGCTTCACTTCCTCACCAATAAAATGGAGTCAGTTATTGGAAGAGCAAATATGACTGTACACAGGGGAGTGTTTTAGATGACTTAATATTCAATTAAAGTATTTTTATTTCTTCTAATTTTTTCATTAGAAGGAGAATAAACTATTATTTCAAGCAGTCTTTAGCTTTCTCTTTTTCACTGCCTCCCTGCCTTTGACCACACAGCCCTGCTAACTGGCACGTCCTCTCCCCTATGCGGGTTAGCAAGACTGAGCCGAATATGTCTTCCTGGGGAACACCAGGCAAGCCAAACTAAAACGTTAACCTCCCTATGACAGGGAACTGGGTTACAGCTCCCTACAAACTGAGCTTAAGTTAGTCTTGTTTTTAAAGCCTATACTTCCTGATGATGAATTGGAAATTTATCACTTTAACAGACACCTCCACGTTGATCTAAGGAAACAACTCAAACAACTGGAATTACAGGCTCAGTTGGCAGCTCAGAAGACATGGAAGTGACATATTTGGGTAAGAAGACTTTTGGTATCCTTCATATTACATCTAAGTAAGTGGTCATCTACTGCCACTGAATTTTGTCCCATAAGAAGTTTCGCGGAGGGGCGCCTGGGTGGCTCAGTGGGTTAAAGCCTCTGCCTTCAGCTCAGGTCATGATCTCAGGGTACTGGGATCGAGCCCCGCATCGGGCTTTCTGCTCAGCAGGGAGCCTGCTTCCTCCCCTCTCTTTCTGCCTACCTCTCTGCCTACTTGTGATCTCTCTCTCTCTCTGTCAAATAAGTAAATAAAATCTTCAAAAAAAAAAAAAAAGAAGTTTCGTGGAAGGCTGTTGAGATGTTAGAATAGAGTCTATGATGTCACAAATGGAAAGTCCACAAAGCTAAGAGACAAGTGGCCTCTAAACCAAACAGGATATGCTATTCTCCCCCAAATTCCTATGGTGAAGAATTATCCGAATGGGATGATATTAGGAAGTGGGCTCTGGGAGGTAATGATGCCACTAAGGTAGAGCTATCATGAATGGGATTAGCATACTTATAAAAGAGATCCCAGAGTTTTCTCTCACCCTTTCAGCCCTGTGAGGACACAATGAGAAGACAGGGGTCCCTGAACCAGGAAGAAGGCTGTCACCAGACACTGAATATGTTGATGCTTTGATTTGGGACTTACCACCCTCCAGAACTGTGAGAAATCAATTTATGTTGTTTACAAGCTACCCTGTGAATGATATTGGGTTATAATAGCCTGCATGGACCAAGACAGCATATTTGTTTATTTCTACATTGAGAAGCTAGGTTATCTTTGGAAGTGCAACAAATGAAGTGTTTATTTGACTCAGCTTATCTTTCCAGGACTGTTAGACCACTAAATGAAGGGATACAAAAAGTATTTGTTCATCATGAAAAGTACATACAGGACTATAGAAACTATGATGTCTGGGAAGGATCTTTCACAGCAAAATTTTAAAGTAGACATGGGTGGTCTTTAAATCCTCCTCCAGACATCATCATGCATTCCTCCTGTCTCATAATTCAAAGGCCATTCACTGACACTCCTGTGCTCATGCACTACATTAAACAATGACAATACAGACACAAGAAACACCTATTTCCTTTCAGTTGAATTTTGGTGTCATGCTGGAAATTTGGACATAAGTATCACTAAAATCCAATGTAACTCAAGATACAACTGTGGTCCAACTGGCCCTTTAGCTGCCTTTTCTAGGATATTAGAGCAGAGTCTCTGGATGAATTGCACTCTTCAGTGGGACAAGATAAGGAGAAAACATTCAGGAAGAATGAACATCTTGAACAAATGCAAGAAAGCATGAAAACACTTGATTCACTGATGGGGATGAGGATGAAGAGCTATAAGTACTTTAAGTTGAGCTGAAATCTAGAGTGCAAGGAAAGAAGAAAGAAGATAATGTTAGAGCCAGACACAGGCAGTCCCCAGATCATGGAAAATCAGTTTGCTCATAACAGACTCAACAACTATTTACTGGTCACCAGGCATGCACAAAGTGATGTTCAGTAGGATATGGCTGATGATCAAGTCAGGTAAGATTCCTTACCTCAAGGAGCTTAAGTTAGTAACACAGACAAAGCAACAATCAAAATATATATTATAACAAGTGTGAAGCAAGAAATAAATAATGTGCTAATGCAAGAAAAACAGGGGGGCAACTCCTTTCAGCAGATGAAAGAAAAAGGTGATTTTCAAGCTATGAATTTAAAGGTGAGGTCACATGAATGGGAAATAACTGGGCAAGTGCAAAGGCCCTGAGGCAGAGAAGACTGGCCCATTACAATGGTGCCTCTCAACAAATCTCCTGGGAATCTTGTTGCAATGCAAATTTTTGATTCAGTCTGCCTGGAGTGGGCCTGAGACTTTGCATTTTTAACAAGCTCCTGGGTGACAGTGCTGGTCTGGAGACCACACCTTAACAGCAAAGAAACTGAAGTCAGAGTGTGCCCAGAGCTTTGTGGTGAGATTAACAGCACTGTCCTTAAGAGTGGAGAGGAAGAAAGAGGTCAGCTCAGGACTGTCACAAGTCCCACTGGGAAGTCTATGGTTACCAGTAGGACTACAATTTTTTCTCCTCCAATATGGAGTGATGGGGGAGGGTATATGTGGGGGCATCTTCCAGAAGGAAAAAAAAGTAAAGTTGCTGCATCAAATTTCCTTGCCCTAACAACAGACTTCCAGGAAAACAAATCAATGGTAGCTTGAGAATCTTATCTATGGAATGCTTGTGGCAGGATGTGCCTACTCTGTGTGAAATTGCATATGTTAAACAAACCCACTGGAATCTATCAATTTACAGGGTATGATTTCCTAGAAAACATCTTAAAGGCTCTGTACCTAAGTTTAAAATAATGATGTTTCATGTCCAAAATGCCTTTTCTCCATGTAGCCACATAAATTACTTACAAACTTAACTTATTACCCTGAGTCAAAGTATGACCTGAGGGCAAGAAGTGGTGTTGGTACTTCCAGATCTCTCCCTACTTCCTGTGTCTCACAATTATTTGTAACTCTGGAATTCAGAGTAAAAAGCCTGTTAGTGGGTTGTATGGACTGAATAATGTTCTCCCCCAAATTTGTAAGTTAAAGCCCTAACCTCCCCACCAACATGTAACTCTATTTTGAGATGGGGCCCTAAAAGAGATTTTATTAAGGTTGGATAAAGTCATACGACAGTATCAGTGTCCTTGTAAGAAGTGAGGAGTCACCAGGAGTGTGTGCACATATAGCAAAAAGTGGGATATCAGTCCAGGAAGAGAGGTCTCATCAGACACCAAGCCTGCTGGCACCTTGATCTTGGACTTTCAGCCTCCATATCTGGGAAGTAATACATTTCTGAGGTTAAAGCCACCCAGTGTGTAGTATTCTGTTAACGGCAACCTGAGCTGACTAATACAATGGGTAAAATCACGATGTGTGAAAATCAGGTTTGATCATCTAATCCTTTATGTTGACTCACCTTTGCAGAGAAGTTCCAAAATAATTCTGCAGAATGACTAATGGCACAAAGCGGTAGTTCTCTGCCCAGGACATGTTGGGAGTTTTTGAAACATACCCATGTCAAGGCCCCAGCCGGAAGGGTTCTGATTTAATTTTTCAGGGCCTGTACATCAATAGATTTTAAAAGCTCCTCATGTGATTCTTCTCCGCAGCCAGAGGTTTGAAATAGTGGCTTAAATTATAGTTGTAAAGATGTTTCTGAAGATCCTGGGCATAGGGATAGTGTGCAAAATGTCTATAAATAAATGTGGGTCACAAACCTTGGGTTTTGTCCTTCCCAGACCTGATAGGTGATAAACAGCACAGTTTCCCTTCCTTTCAAACCTCCACATGCTCCCCTCTGTCAGGGCACCTGACTTTCTGTACGACCAGAAACCAAGCAGTTCTGTAATGGCAATAGATCCTATCCATGCCTGGAGTGCCAGGCCCCTCAATAATTGCCCATTTTAATTAAAAAAGTAACTTTTATTATATATGCATTATTGAAATGCACTCTCCAATCTTTCTTGCCAACCTGCACATTTCTATAATAAGCCATTTGTTCAGAGCTCAATTATTTTGTGATATTTGATTAAACAAAATCAGCACCAAAATAATTCTATTAGGGTTAATTGACATCTTCTCTGAGGAAAAGTAACCATGTTGCTGGTCATGCTTTCAGTAACAAGCTTCCCAGATTTCCATGGCCATATCTGAACACAATTCTTAAGGACTGCTCAGAAGATTGAATACAACCTCACAGATTGCTTTAACACAACAGTTACCATGTCAACAGATCAAACAATTATTTAGCCTTATAGATAGCACTACAATATTCATAAGTGTTGGCAGCCAGGATTTAACTATTTAAGCCTTGTAATTAGTTTCTTAATCCAGAACTTGAAAATGATAATAGTTTAAGCCCAGACTACGTCAGTAACATTTAGGCAATGCAATCCGCTGAAATAAATAAAATTTGAGTTCTCTTAAGAAATATACAAGACAAAGATGAAGTTACCTTGGACCTGGATTGGATAAGCTTTCTGAGCATAATAGTAATTAATTCATTGTTGTTGTTGTTTATTACTATCCTCTTCCCTCCCACTAGGGTATGGTGCTAGAATTGTGGAATTCTCCTATAGCCCACAAGCACTCTATCAGTGCTGGAGGCCTTCATATCTTTTTTCTTTTTTGACTACCAGGTCAATATTTTTACTTGCAAAACTGCTTTGGACCTAAAACTGAGCCAGAAAAAAAAAATTATTTAGCTACGACTTATCAAAAAAACGACTTTTACTCTTCAATAATATAGTTCTTGTTACTGAACATCCACTGAATGCCAGGCATTAAGTATACACCATCTCTAATCCTCATTATAAACCATTCGAGGTAAGAATTAGTGCCTGGACTTGGTGAATGAGGAAACCGGGGCTCGGGTGTTAAGGGTCTGAGTCCACAACTTTCTATTTATATCTTGGTGGCTTTCAGAACATAAAAAGGTATTTAGTTACATATCTTTTAAAAATTCAAGAGGTACATAATCATATACTACGGAAAGATAGTTTTTCCTTTCCATTCTTGCAGCCAACTTCTCAGAGGCAAACACGTTTACCAGTTTCTTGTACACGTTTCAGTGGATCTGTAAAAATACCTTCACTAATTGCAGTGCTTATGTGAATTTTCATGTGCTTCCCTCACCCCCCAGGAGGAAAAAAAAAAAAAAAAGAAGAAGAGCTACAGGGGGTTCAAAACACCATTCATTAATTATAGATCCTGCTTATTTCTAAGGATTGCTCCCCTCCCCACTGGACTCTATGGCTCTTCGAGGTTATGCTCAGTTATAAAAAGAGCTGCCTTATTTGTAAATGGCTGGCTTAAGGGAACAAAAAGGAACTTTACATATTCAGGCCCCCGTTCAGAATTATTTTTAGTTATAGTAATTATAAACAATTTGAGGATGGTTAATGAGCTTATGTCTCCTACTATGTTAGGAAGTTATCAAGTATGTTTAATATGATTTTTGGTTACTGTTTTCATGAGCAAACTTGGATCTCTAAAGATGGCAAAGAATTCTAGTAGCTCTAACATGTCTTTGCACATCCTCCTCCTTCTCTTTCCATTTAACGAATCTCTCCATTGCATCTCTTCCTCTTCTCCAGAAGGCACAGAGAAATCTCAGAACTTCTGTTCTATAGATCCAGGGCATCTTGCTTAAACCTCCACTGTGAAATTATAACTATCATCAAGATTTACATTTACATCTTCCTGTAAATTCTCCCAGGGTTGGAATCCAACATAAAGTAGGCACAGAGGGAAGATTTTTGTGGTGGGAAGCTTGTAGTAGATTTTCATCTCATATAAATCTGAGAACCAACACATATTTTCCTTATCTTTCATTTTGTATTTTTAGGCAAGTAACCAGGTCTTTCAGAACCTTTTTCTGATTCAATCAATGAAGAGAGTGTCTGCCTTAGAAGCTTCTAGAAAGATAAATGAAGATTAATTAAAAGCACCCAAAACATAGGAGGTGATGAAGACATGGTAATTTATCTTTTTCCCTCCTCCTTCAATATATGTTATTTTTTTGAATTGACAAATACTGCCATTCTAGTTTTATTTTAAATTAATTATAAAATATATCCCCAAACTTCAAAATTAATTTACGATCTATCTGGATCTGGCCCTGTCCCCGTGAATGGTACAGCTATCCACGCAGTTGAGGAAACAAGAATCCTTGGAGAGTCGCTCTGCATATTGTCCTTCCATATCTAATCTATCTCCAAATCCTGTCGATTTTACCTTCTGAATACCTATACTGGTCACCTGCATTTCTCACTCTCCATCTTTATCCCTAGAAAGTGAGTTCTCTTCATTTCTCATGAAACCCTAGACTCTGGAAGGAACCCTGTGCAGGTCAGTGCACATCTATCTGCTCAGCTCCCGCCCACCAGATACAGAGATGTTTCAAAAGTCAAGTCTAATCTAGTCATAGCAACTCCACTTTTGTCCACTTAAAACCAACAAATGAGTGCGTTTTTATTATTCTTCAGCAAACATCATACTTCTAAACTGTGGCCTTCAAGACATGTTTTGTTGGCCTCATCCCACATGCCATGATCCCCTTAGCTTTCTTCAAAGGCTTAAGCATATCTGAGTTCTTCAAGCACATTTGGCTCCCTCCCCTTGCCTAGGCAAGCTCTTACTCCATCCTTCAGCCCTCAGCTCCCAGATCACTTCTTCAAGGAAGCCATTCCTCATCTCGCATTTTGATGAAATTCCCTTAGAATGGACTTAGAGCATTATTCATTGTCGCGAATGTATTTTGATATGGTATGTGAGTGAGCATTCGATTATCATCTGTCCCCCCTACCAAGGAGCCAGTTCAGTGAGGGTAAGGGCAGTGTTTTGGTTCACCATTGTGTCCTTCTCAGCCAACACCAAGACCTGGCATAACAGAACCAATAAGTGTCAGTCAAATCAGTATATGAACTATCACTATAGCTCGCAGCAGGTAGGAAGAACTCAGTGCTTACTATGTGCCAGGCACTTTGTCTAGATCATAATAGATCTTTACAGCAAGTATCATACCTCTTGAACTTGACTTCAGAGAGGTGAAAATAATTCAAACATACAGCTTAATCTGTGTGGATTATCTAAAATGCTGATTCCCCTTTAAACATTTCAGACTGACGACATGAGGGGCTGCTGGTTGTTCTACCATATTGAGCAGTGATTCTGCTCCTTAACTGCAACTGTCTGCCTTGAAGTTAAGTACCACTAAGTGAAAATACCCACCGATTCAAGATTTCTCCTGCCAAAGAGAAGAACTGGGATTCAGGCAGTCATAATAATGTTTTATTTGTCCATTAAAACTATACATAGGTTGTTAGAACTAAAAGAAAAGCTAGTTGGAGAAAAGCTAGTTGAAGCTATCGTTTTATAAGAGAGAAAAGCCACAACAGCTATTTGCAAAATTTGAGTAAAAATGAAAACCACACATCTACCCTGTCAGAGTCCTGGTTAGGAGGCAGGCATGGGGAGCCTGATATAACCAGGTAAAGGGAAGGGAAAAGATCGTAGGCTACTCCAGTGCTGGTAAGCAAAGAACCAGGTGAAATGTCACACTGACATGAGAGTGGACATACAGTAACAAAGAAACAGTAGCATTTTCTGCCTCTCTGATTTCAAATTCTAATTCCTTCAGGTCTTGCCTTATCATCACTACGGACAATCCCAATAACAATTTAACTGTAATAATGTGCTTGGAATAAACTAATCAGATCCTGCACTAACTGTTATTTATAGAGTGTATCAGTTATTTCATTTCACTGCCCACAAAACAGTGTGCTGGTGTGGTCATCCATGTTTTATAGTTGACAAGAGCGAGGCATGGAGAGCCTGGATCACTAAATCCAAGCTGGCAAGTGGCAGAGGCAGGAGGAGACCAGGCAGGCTGACTCCAGAGCCTGCATTTCTAACCCAAGTCACTTACTGGGTGACGCTCTACTTGACCAGCCTGTTCTCTACTTCTTCCTTGAGGCAGAAAACAACTGAAGACTCTTGCAGGCACCTAGCTAGTCCATGCTCAGCCTCCCTTGCATTTATGTTATAAGCACAGTGGTGTGTGTTATCGGCAGACCTGCCCACAGAGCCTTCCCCTCCAACTGCCTGTATGCTGTCTGCCTGCTGAGTAAGGAAGGAGGCCCTAGAAATGGCCACATGGACAAATGGAGGGTCTGGGCAGTTAAAAGACTGAATGGAGCCCAGGTCCTACCATCTCCATACCAGCCCCAGTCCCCACTGTCCAGCCATAGTGGCCTGTGACCTAAGAGAGAAAAGAAACCATTATTATGCTAAGCAGCAGAGATTTGGAAGTGGGTTATTTACCCTAACTAATTCAATGGTGTAGGTGTCCTCCACTGATCACAGTCACAATTTTTTTGTATGTTATTCATTTACTGCTGTCTTCTTTGCTTAGTTGTAAGCTCCCTAAGGGCAGCAACCAAATCTGTTTCATCCACCACCATATCTAGTAGCAAATACCCAGCCTGCAGCAATCACCTGGTAATATTTGTTAAAGGAATATTGGGGGGGTGGGGAGCAAATGCAACTAAGTGATCAGGGGCACATACTCCCCCCTGCCAGTGACATGGGAACTGTGCTGAATGGAATTTAATTCAAGAACCAGGAATGCTAGTGTCTTTGAGCATATTCTTAAATGAAAGCTTTAGGTTCAAAGGTTGGATATATTCTTCCCCAAGAGAGGTATTAGTATAAAATTAGATCAGCACCAAAGTATGTCCCTAGATCTGGTAAAATTCTACTTTGCATGGCTCGTTGTGGCTCTAAATGGATGGTGGGGTCCTAGAAACCTACACGGAGGCATGAGGCCCCTGTTTCTACTGCATGGGACCACTCTCTCTTAGTTGACTTACAAATTAAGAGCTGAAAACAGATTGAGAACTTAATATAACTTTGAAGAGGGTCTGTGATCCCTCCTTGCTAATCATAGCCCCCCCAAGATGATACACTAAACGAATGAAAAAAAAAAATAGAAAAATAAAAAACTCTGTCTGAGAGCTCACCATGGACCAGGCATTAATATGATTCACCTAATCCTACACCAATCCTCTTGAGCAAGTAATGAAATAATCCTAATAATAAGAATAATAATTCTAGTTTCTACCTACTTTCTAACTATTACAGACTAGGCAGAGGCAGTGTTGTACATGCTTTAGACATTACATCATTTTTAATTTTTAAATATTTTATTTATTTATTTATTTATTTATTTGAGTGGGTGGGGGGCACATATGAGCAGCGGGGAGGAACAGAGGGAGAGAAGCTCGAGCAGACTCTGCTGAGCATGGAGACTGACATAGGGCTCAATCTCACTACCGGGAGATCACGACCTGAGCCCAAACCAAGAGTTGGCTGCTTAATTGACTGAGCCACTCAGGTGCCCCATTATTACATTTAATATTGCAACAAATCTATGAAGTAAATGCCAAGTAATGTCAAGGTTCTGAGATTTTACCCTATTTTCAAACTAGCAGGTTAGCCTGCCATGGTCTCATGGAGGTTGGCAGAAGCAAGCAAGCCCTGGGTCAGAGACAAAGGACCGTTTACTGTTCACAGTAATAGCAATAGCCAGAGTGACATCATTTGTGCTGGTTTCTGAATTCCCACAGGGCATTGTGAAGAGGGGCCAGCTATATGCTGTACAAACTGTGGTTGCCTTATAAGTGAAGGACCTGGAGTTTAAGAAACCCCAGTAACTCATAGGGCCTGCACACACGTTCTAAGCTCTCGCATGGACAGACATTATTTTTATTTTCCTGGACAGAAAACGAATCTGTCCTCTGCTCTATAAGAAGAATTTTATATCTTCCACAGTGTTCACTACATAAATATCCTAGAAAAAAAAAAGTATGAAACAAAAGCTGAATTCATTTGCTCACAAAACATGTGGAAATGTGACAGACCCATGGAGATTTGTTTCCCATTTTACAAATGTGATAACAGGTCTACAGCCTTTGGGTAATTTCCCCAACTAACTAACTGTAACTGGGAAGAAGATAAGCAAGGATTCCAACTCTGGTCTAACTAACTCTAAAAGCCACACTCCTAGCTACTATGCAACATTATTGTCAGGTTTTCTTGAGCAGGAGACCAGGACTTGGGGAATTAAGGATTAAGTCCCTTAATGCTAAAGGAGATTGTAAGGAAGCTGAGATTTGAGTCTAAACCATCCAGCGCCAGACCCAGTGGTCTTACCACTATACCACAGCTAGTGACCAGACACCAGCTAGGGGCTCAGGGCAATCCAGGCAAAGTGAACAAAGCAAGGAAAGGTATGGAGAGAAGGGGAAGCACAGTTTACTCAGGTGGGATAGGTAGGCCCCATCATGGTTAAAGAAGAGAGAGAGAGAGAGAGAGAGAGAAGAGAGAGAGAGAGGGAGAGGGATGGAAAAGTAGAAAAGAGAAAAGAAAGAGAGAGAGAGAGGAGAAAGAGAGGGAGAGAGAAGGATGGGGGGAGAGAGAAGGAGAGAAAAGGACAGAGGTCGGGGAGAGAGAAAGAGGAGCTAAGAGGGTATGACTGGGCTTGATTTTGAGGGCTCGTTTTTACAGTGTGTAGGTTTGCCATCTAATTCAAATGAAGATTGTGGGTACTGTGTTTGATGGACAGATATTTTGGGGACAGATCTACCTCTCCTTTTCAGATGAGCTCACCTGCTGCACCATATCACATTATATTTGCCCCAGCTACCTGGAAGCTTAGCATGACAGGATGGCAACAACAAATAAATCTCATCAGTCATGGGAATATACACTCCATCCTAGGAGGCTTGTAGGTGATGCTTACAGGCTTTAAAATGAAGTTAAAAAAAAAAAAACCCATATAGGAAAATGAGCAAAGGGTATGAAAAGACAGCTCATGGAAGGAAGGAAGGAAGAAAGGAAGGAAAAAGGGAAGGGAAGGGAAGGGATAAGAGACAAGACGAAGAGAAGAGAAAAGAAAAAAGAAAAGAAAAGAAAAAAGAGGAATGGTTTCTAAACTTATGAAAAAAGCTCAGGGCCACTCAGCATAAATAAAACACAATTTAAAATTCCATGGAGACACCATTGCTCAGCTGTCGGATTAGCAAAATCCAATACTTTGACCACTCCTTCAGCGAGCTGGGCTGCCAGGAAGGAGGCAGTCCTTATGTTGCTACCTTTACAAAGAGTTACTCATTGCGGCATTACGAAATAGCAAAAGAATTGGCTACAATCTAGGGGTCAAGGAAGTGACTGATGAAACAAATTCATATAATGGAACACACTTCAGCTATTATCCAAAAAAAAAAAAAAAAAAAAAAAAAAAATGAAGGAGCTCTTTATGCACTCATATGGGAAGATAATCAAAATCTATCATTAACGGTTAAAAAAAAGAAAAAGCAAGTGATTATATTATGCAACATTTTGTGCAATAAAGGGGAGAACGGTGATTAAAAAAACATTTATATTTACTTCGATATGCAAATAAGAAACAAAGGGTATGTAAAAAGAGCAGTAGGGGTACAGAGATGTGGGGTGTTAGAAAGATGGTCTTATGTTCATTTCATGAGTTTCTATACCTTCTGGTTGTTTGGACCACTTCACTACAATTTAAAAACTCAGTTAAAATGCAAACCCTACAAATTTATGATCAAGGATTAGCTCTTCTGTAAGATCAGGATTGGGAAAGTTGGTCTTCTAGGATTTCATGAGGCAGTTTCATAAGCTTCTGGCATTATCATCATTTGTGAAAAGAGGATTGATTTCACCATCAGGAAGCAGAGCATGGATTCTACAGCTAGTTGCTGGATTTCTTTTCTCAGTATCTTGCCTGGTTTGTATAAGATACTGAAAGTTTCTTCTCCCCACCCGGTTTTCTAAGCACCTTCTGGGAAAGTCTTCTTCCAGGTTCTACCTAATCATTGTCCTTTGTGATAATAATCGAGGCGCTTCGACTGTACCCATTCCTTCTCCCCAAATACTAACCCTACCCCAGAGGTGTGCTGGGAAAGGTTCACAGCCAGGTCAGTGAGCCAGGTCAGTGAGGGGGGGGAAAGCCTTGCTTTATAGCAATTGATGATTCCCACATTATGAATACACACTGTGGCTGATTTCAAGTAGGCAATGTGATGTCACAGAGCAGCACAGCGCATAATTAGCGTATTTCCACTACATGGACTCAATAGATGTACATGACCTCTAGCATGGAGATAACAGTAAAATGCAGTAAAATAATTAGGATGAGTTTTAGGAAGGATGAGTTTTGAGTATTTATTACTTTTGTTTCTAATTTATTGAATTGTAAGTTTATATCACTTAATGTTAATATTTCCTTAAAGACTACCTCACAAATTTCCTAAAAATTTAAGTCAGCTCTTATGAGTCGATACACAATGGTGAGAGCTAGGTCCAGCATGTCACTGCTGTATCCCAAAGCTCTTTTCAAGGATGTGTACTCTCTCCACACTCTGCTTATGAAGCAAACTTCGGAGAAACTGAGTAAGACATCCCATACCAGTTGATAGGCTACTAACAATCACCATAAAATATCAAGCCCTACGAAGTCCCAGATACTGCGAGATGTGCTTTCCATCTTGCCTAGCACTGTAACCAAGCCAGACCATGCCTGTTCTTGAACTCACCCTCTGCTCCTTGGAAATGTCTTCAAGGGAGGATTTAAATTGAGTTGGACAAATGAACCTAGTGGTCAAGGTTACAAGAAAAACCGAAGAGATATTGAGACTGAGTAATGGGTGGCCCTGCTTCCCACCCTCCAAGCAAACACATTATTCCTATTTTTTAAGATTTTTTTTTTTTTTTTTTTTTTGCCTTAGGTTTTCCATTTAAATGTAGTCAGATTTCTCTCAGAATATTTTTCTCACTCATGCTCTGGGATGCTGACTGGAACCTTTTAGAACCCAAACTTGACACACCTTTAACTCTGCTTTTCTTCCTTGATCTTGCCACCCACCCCTTCATCTTTCTCCTACCCATCTCCACCACTCTGCCTTCCTTGGGCTTTCTTTGGGGATCTATGGTCTAACAATTCTCTTTTCCAAACTAGCTCCACAGGAAATGATGTCCAGTTAGCGAAATGGCTCGCCTGACTTCAAGTCAACTGTATTTTCTTTTCTTTTTTGTTTTTTTAAGATTTATTTATTTGAGAGAGAGAGAACACAAGTGGGCAGAGGGGCAGAGGGAGAGGGAGAAACAGACACCCTGCTGAGCAGGGAGCTCAACGCAGGGCTTGATCTAGGACCCTGAAATCACAACCTGATACAAAGGCAGACGCCTAACTGACTGAGCCACTCAGGTGTCCCTCAACTGTATTTTTAAGAGTCAAAGGAATGACAATTCTTAAAGCATGTGTGTGGCCAAGGAGTAGTTTATACCCATATGTGTTTATTTGTTTTTGTCTTCTTGTTCAATTTTTTCTTCCTCTTCTTTGGGTACAAGTAGGTGTGAATAAGATCTTTGTTAGGTTGGTGTTTGCCAAACTTTACTACACATTGCAACCATCTGGGGATCTTTAAAAAAATATTTATGTCAGGGGCTCACCTTGGAATTTCTTAACTGGTAAGGGATGGAGCCTGGGCATTGGGATTTTTTGAAGTGGCTTTGGTGATTCTTATATGCAGCAAAGTTTGGCAAACAGTAGCAATTAAAAATTCACCCTGTAGGTGGCTGTGATGAGAAAGGCCACTCTCTCAAAGGGCTTTCTCATCAATCTAATATAGGACAGGTCCATTAATTAACACTTCAATTAACTAAATTTTCAATGAGCCCTCTCTTTCTACCTTAGGCCTGGTGGATTCGTGATGTTTCAAATTCATGAGATGCAATCTGGTTTAGTTTCCCAGCGCCTCCTTGCTTTCAAATAAAATAAAACAACCTCTCCCCTCAAAGAGATGCTTACTAAATAGAGTGTAACTCAGCTGGCAGTAGAGAATGTTTTCCAATGGCTTATTAAGTTACTCTAACAGATGCATTTACATGCAAATAATTAATAGACAAATTATAAATTATTTGTTTTTGTTCATTAAAGCAGAACCATGATTTATTAAAGCAGGAACCAAAACAAATGCTCTTATTGTACAAATAATCCAGCTATTATAGAAATTTTAGAATATAAAAAATCAGCATGTATATAAGAGAAAAATATTTCTAGGCTTTTCAGTATTCATCTAATGGAAAATATGACTAACCCAAGGTCAGTGTTAATTCATGAATTCACAAACTCTCGGGAAGACTTTACATTTTCTGAGGCATATGCCCTTGGCCAAGTCAAGGTAACCCAAAGGCTTTGTTTCTCACTTGCTTTTGCAAAGGACACTGTAGCCTTGAAGCTATATCACCTCCATTTCCCACAGCAAGCTCTTTTGTTTATGGGCTGCTGAGAGATATAAATACGAAGGCCTGAATTATTTAACAGGAGACAGCACCATCCAGGTAAATTCACCTGAGATATCTTCTTGATGTTGGTCTATTGTTTTCCTTACTAAGTTTCCTTAACCAGCTTCAACCCAGGGCTATGGTCAGTTCTCTGTAACAAAAGGCCCAACTAGGTAGGGTCTGAGGAATGGATCCATTACACAGACAATCTACCAAAACGTTGAGTATAGAATGTAGGTGGTTAGGTCTAAAAGAAGTCACTGTACCATTCTTTCCGTTTTTCTGTGTGTTTGAAAATTTTCATGATGAAATGTTGGGATCAGGGGGAGTCTACATCTTACCCTGTTTCTACACTAAGATCCCCATTGCTCATGAACTGATGGTGATGGACACTTCTAACTCAGTCTCAGTAAATCTGAGCTAAATGAATAATGTTAATGAATAACAACTAATTTGTAATTACTAATCATCAATGAACCAGATACTTTGCTAAGCCATCTGTGTACTACATTTCATTCAATCCTACCATCAAACCTGTGAGGTAGGTGCTAATATTATTTTGGTTTATAAAGAAGGAAATCAAAGCTCAGAGAAGAAAAGTGACTTGCCTAAGCAAGTGACCTTTAGAGGGCTCAGTTTTATTATTCTGTCTTTTAGTTGAAATATAATGCACATCTATAAAAATACACAAGTCGTAAGTGTGGGACTGTGAATTATCACCACCTGAACATATCTATATAATTAGCACCCGGATTAGGAAACAGAAACTCCCCAGAGCCCTCAAAGCTCCCTCTTTCTCCCTCCCAATCACTGCCCCTGGGCCTCAAATTATCCCCTCTCTTAACTTCTAATACCTTAGATTCAATTTGCTTCTCCTTATTCTTGGTGTGTCAAAATTCTCAGGGCAAAGTTCTCTTTTTGCAAGGAATAGCATTCTCATCCCAAAGATTTCTGGTTAAAAAGTGAGCTAAATATGCTGCTACTCTAAAGTGCAAGGTTTCTTTCTCTGGTGCCTACAGAGGGCTTCCAGGTTGCAGAAATGAATCACTTCAGTGAGACAGAAATGGTGGTTACAAACAAAGGTATTGTACTCCACTCCTTCACTAGTGGAGAGATCTCTACACTCTCAGAATTATTTCAACCCAGGATGAGCTGATCTACATTTTAATTCCTCCTTTCATGTTCATTAAAAAGTTAATACACAGTGATACAGAGCAATAGGAAATCGACATGAGTCCTCAATGTGTCAACAATTAGGTTAGAGATGAAACAAAGATCTGAAATAATTTTGAACAATTTTGGATAACTGTTCAAATAATTTTGAAAAATAATTTTGAACAATGGAAGGTTTGGATTGGTTTTCAGAAGTGAACAAGCATGTTTCCAATTGCTAGGTAGCAAGCATAAGACTAAGCAATTTCTTTACATTGTTCTCAGCTAATCCTCATCCATCAACTGATTCA
Organism: Potos flavus; assembly: GCA_028534135.1. Taxonomy (NCBI): domain Eukaryota; kingdom Metazoa; phylum Chordata; class Mammalia; order Carnivora; family Procyonidae; genus Potos; species Potos flavus. The sequence continues at coordinate 42,220,572 of CM052898.1, read as the reverse complement.
CCACGCCCCCATCCAATAAATTATCACCGTGAATTTCTTATGTGCTGTATACCAAGGATATTGTAAATAAGACACATACCTTTTGCTAGCCTATAATTTATAGTCTGGGGAATGCATTCTCAACAAGGGGCAACATTGCCCCCAACAGGCCAAGAATTGCTCGTGGGGGGTAGGGTCGGTCAAAGAATATTAAATCTTACAATGTGTTATGGCCCTCTAAGGGACCACAGTACACAAACAGATAGAGTATCTGTGATATTAAAATACAGTGGGGAGGGGAGAGCACCATTAGGAAAAAAAAATGTCAAAAATAATCCTGAAGGGACAGTAATGAAGCACAGATAAGAAACACTGGTCTAGAGGGAAGAACTACAGCATTATAGATCATGGGTAGTAGAATAGCAGAAATATAGGGACTTTTGAAAAGAGGCAGCTAGGAGTTCTTGCAGGTGATGACTTGGAAGTGACCTCAGGGCCACCTGAAGGGATTCTTGGAGCAACTGTAATCTTGGATTTACAAATGAGATACTGGGTTTAGTTCGGCTGACAGCTATCTGAGATCTCCCACCTGGTTATGGAGAGGCATAAGTGATTTCAGATCCAGAGCCCTTTCCACCTGATTCAAGCCCAAATATATGTATGCTATCTGGTCCTACAAGTGACAGAACTAAGATTCTCTATCAAGCCTGTCTACTCTGGACACCGAACTGTGAACTTGTTTCCTCCTGGCTGTAATCAAGTTGTAGTCGAGCTTCTTGACTAGATTTCTTCTTAATGAAATTATAGAATCCATAAATTGACTTGTAATAGTGAAAGGCTCTGATTTAAGGAAAATGTAATGGCTTTGCCCAAAGAATAGCAAGCCTCAGCTTTTACTGGGACAGTGTAAGCCCAGGGATGAATCTGTGCCTCTCATTTAAAGCTAACTCAAGTGTGGTGCCATTCCCAGACCTGTATTTTGTCTCCTATCCCTTGCAGCAAGTGCTCACCATGGCTGAAGATTTGGTGTTGATTTATGGCTTCGTAAAGATATATCCTAAAGATATACCCATAGAATTTTCTTTTTCTATTATATTCTAGCCAATTCTCTCTTTACAGCTTCTTACTAAAATTTTCCTCCATAAAGTCACAAGGACCCTTCCAAATTCCTGCACAGCCATCTTCAAAGATTTGAACTATTAAGTGTAATGGGGAGTTCCCCAGGCCTGTTGCCTAGTGGCAAATTGCTGCCGAAGCAATTAGCTTAATGTGAAAAGCACACACAAAGTGGCCTCAGGATAGTACTGTCCTCTATGTTTTTTTGGAGCAGGCCCATGAACTGAGTGACACAAGATTGCTTCTTTGAGAACTTCCTGCCTGCCCCAACTTACATTGCTGCTTTTTGATAACCTTCCATTTTTGCCTACAACCCAAGTCCATGCATTCTGCCTCCTCCTCAATGACTGAGCCAAGTGGGTACTATAATCGCCCCTGTTTTCCGGACTAAGTAACAGAGACTTAGAGGTGTCAAGTCAAAGGTCATATGATAAGTGATAAAACTGAAAGGTCTGTCTCATATTAATCTACTTTGAACCTTTTATGTAAGACTGACTTCTTGACAGATATATGTGTTTCCATACTTGCTTCTGGGTTATTCATTCACTCATTTGTTCATTCAATTATTCATTTTAACAAAAACTTAGGATACTTAGTGTGTGTCAAGCAGTGTGCTACAATTCAGAACCAGTCAAGATTCCTACCCTTCACAGAATTTTATTTGGGGGAAGGGGGACAAGGAGCAAAACCCCATCAAATTAGTGGTTAAATATTTACAGATTGTTTTTATTTGTAACTTAATTACAACTATCTACAAATTGCTATTAAGGAAACTATCAGAGAAGAGAAAGAGAAAGAGAATAATAAAGAGGGATAAAGTCCTTTTTAAGAAAGGGTGGGATAGGAAATACATCTTAGAGGAGGTATTATTTAAAACCAAGACCTAAAAACAGAGATGGAGAAAGCTGTAGGAAGATCAAGGGAGTATATTCCAGGCAGAGCAATTTGTAAGAGTATATTCTAGACAGAGAGTGGTACATGCAAATAGCCTGTGGTAGAAACTAAGGAGGATGCTCCAGAAAGTCAAAGATCAGTGTAGTAGCCTAGTGGGAGATGAGCAATGGGTAATAGACAGCTGGGCAGGTCTTGAAAGACATTTATTATGGGTTGAATTGTATCGCCCCTAAAGATATGTAGAAATCCTAACCTCCAGTACCTCGCAAGGTGACCTTATTTGGAAATAAGGTCTTTGCAAATGTAATCAAGTTAAGAGGAGGTCATACTCAATTAGGGTGGGTCCTGTTCCAATATAATCCTGTAAGAAAAGAAAACAAGCAGACACAGGGGGAAGATGCCAAGTGATGACAGAGGCAGAGTTTGGAATGATGCAGCTGTAAGGCAAAACATGTGAAGGATTTCCAGCTACCACCAGAAGCTAGAAAGAAGCAAGTAAAGATTCTACCCAGAGACTCAGAAGGAGCATGGCCCTGCCAATGGCTTGATTTAGGATTTCTAGCCTCCGAAACTGTTTTGTTCAAATTTCTGTTGTTTTAAGCCCCAGGTAGGTGGTACTTTGTTATGGCAAGACTAGGGAACTAATACAACCTTGTAGATGCCAGTTAAGGACTCCAGACTTCATTCTAAGTGACTAAAAGCAGGACAAAGGGCAGCTGGGGAACACTGGAGAGTTGCAGCAGCCAAGGAAAAATTGGTGGTTGAGTGGATGAAGGTTGTCACAGGGAAAATGAAGACAGGGCTGAGTATGTTTTGATATTGGAGCTAGTATTTTTATGTAGAACAGTGAAAAAGATCCAGAAACTAGTATTCCTTAAATCACTTGGGGGTAAGTTCTTAAAACAAATACATTATTTATTCTGTAAAGTATGAATCATAGACTTGTTGTGAAGATTTACAGAGTGCCCAGCACATAATAAACATCCGATCAGAGTTAGCCATTCTTGCTACTGTTATTACTGTATCAGAATCTAATGAAGGCTGGTACAAAACCTGAGCCCCAAATGTATGTACCATGTTAAATTTAGTGCCAGAAAGTTTGTGTCTAAATCTCCATTCTTCTATTTAGTTTTATAAAAATATTTGAAGAGGAAATTTTTGATATTTGACTATTTTTGGCCAAGAAAAATTTCAATTTCCGATGGTTTAACCAAATATCATAGTCACATGCAAAAGAATATTTACAATATATAAAATATAATAAATATTGATCTCTACATATTTGTCACTCAAGAATCAGAATATTGCCAGACTCTTGCAGACTCTTGTCTTTCTCTAACACATATCACCACAATGACTATTGCTTGATTTAAAAAAAAAAAAATTATATGTGTATATATATATATATATATATATATATATATAAATTGTATCTATCTACCTACCATACCCACCTACCTATATATTTTCTCTCACACACATTATCAGCCATTAAAAAGAGAACCACAAACCCAAAATGGAGTCACTTAAGTGAAGGCCTTACGTCAGCAAACCAAGACTTAATACCTAACATAACTGTAGTCCCCACTTTCCCCTCCCACCAGGAACATAACCTTTAACCAGACAACATGGGATTTCCTGGACAAAAGTAGCGAATTTATTGATAGACTCCCTCTGTCCCTTTTAGAAGGGCCTCTTTCCCTAAAATAACACATTATTTGCTAATAATTTCCTTTTCCTGTTCCCTTTTCGCCTTTAAAAACCGTTCTCTGATTGTAGCTCAGCAGAAATCCTTTCTGTTTTCTAGATGGGGTGCTGGCTGATTCATGTACCACTAAATAAAGCCAACTTCATCTTCAAATTTATTCAGTTGAAATTCTCGTTATTTAACACAGTGAACATATGTGGTTTCAAGCTTTATAAACACACGGAATGATCTTTGTATTTTTCTTCAACTTGCTTTTTTTTCCCCCCACCTGAATATGTTCTTACGATCCATCCATGTCCTTGCCTTTAGTTACAGTTGCTTCATTCAGTGCTGTGTAATATTCTACTTTGAGTATGCTGCAAATTTTTTAAATAATCCATTATTCTGCCTATGGGCATCCCTTGCTGGGCAAATCGAATCACTTTTCAGTAATCTTATGTCCTAATTTTTTTTCCTCACACATTTTTTGTAATGGAGATATAATCTGCATGTTATAAAACCCTCCATTTTAAAGTTTAAGATTCAGTGTCTTTTAATGTATTTTAATACATTAAATATATTCACCAACTTGTATATAGCGTCACCACTGACCAGTTCTAAAATTTTATCTTCCCAAAGCAAGCCCCAGACCCATAAGCAGTCATGCCTCAACCTGCTTTTCTCCATTCCTGGTCATTAATCTTCAACCTTCTGTCTCTATGGATTTGCTAATTCTGGACATTTCGAATGAATGGAATCATGCAGAGAGAGAGAGAGAGAGAGAGAGAGAGAGAGAGAGAGAGAGAAAGTGTGTGTGTGTGTGTGTGTGTGTGTGGCGTCTTTCACTTAGCATGTTTTTAAGTTCCATCCCTATTGTAACATGAATCAGGACTTCATCTTTTTGTGAAATAATATTCAATTGGGTGGATATACCACACTGTGTTCATTCACTCATGAGCTAAGGATTGGGTTGTTTCGTCATTATGAACAGTGCTACTATGCACATTCATGTACAAGTTTTTGTGTGGACATACATTTTTAATTCTCCCCAGTACACACCTAGAAGCCACGGTGCTAGGTCATCACAAAATCCCATTTTTAACCCATTGAGAAACGCCAAACTGTTTTCCAAAGCAGCCACTCTGGTTCACATCCCCAACAGCAATAAAGAGGGTTCCATTTTTTCCATTATCGGTACTAATATTATCATTTGCCTTTTGATTACAGATAATTCCTCACTTTCAAAATAGGCATATAATAAGAAAACTCATTTGCAAAGTTATTAAGAGAAACAAATATGATAGGTATGAGAATGCTATTAAAATTGCTAGGTGTCCTTGTAACACTGATGGAATCAAGGAAAATAAAAGAGATACAGACAGCACTTCTTTAGCGTGCCACAGAGACACACAAGATATTTTAATGACTAAGTAAGACAAGCCATCTTTGAAATTTGACTCAGTGCCAATTCCATTTCCAATTCTAATGAACTCTTAAAGCTGAAAGAACCTTGGAGTTGGAAGCATTTAACCTCTCCTGCATTCCAGTGGTTTGCCTTTACCAGGCTGTCAGTGACTGATGAGGCACTGGCTATAAAGAAAGCAAGAAAAACTTCATCAAGACATTTAGGAGAACTTCCTGATTTGAAGGCAAAAAGCAAATTTTCTTTTTCACGGCGTGACACATGCTGATGGTTGTAGGGACTTTTTTTTGGTCACAAACTTGCATAAAACCCTGCCAGAGGCCAGAGAGTAAATGTTAGGGTGAAGGCTTGGGGCAGAGTGGTGTGGTCTCCCCAGCTCTTGTGCCCCTTGTTCCCCGCTGATCTGGGCACAATAAATCACCTCAACAGACACATTCTATGGCCTTTGAGTATTTAGAATCCCAGTTCTCATCTGTAAGAATCAACCATCTGAAAGTTAATTTTGGAGGTCCGTGAAGAGGAACCAAATTTTGCATCATTTGGCAAATGGACAGTTAGTTTGGGGGTGGAGGCTGCTGTGAGTTCCTCTCTGAAATACAAAGGCACAGTGGAGCACAAATTCGGTTTTTCTCTTACTAGCTGCAGTCAAGCATAAAATCACATCCCATTTGCCAAGTCCCTCTTCTGATAACCTGCTTAGTAACTCAGATTACTATTCACTAGCATCTATTCACTGGATTTTGTTAGAAAAGGAACAAAAAAAAAAGAACAAGAAAAACAAGATCCATGGTAAATAATGCTCTTAGCTGATATTCCTTCGGAATCCTCAAAACACTATTAAGCTGTATTTAATTGTATGTTCTTTTCATCACGTTAAATTCTTTTTTGGGTTGCCGTGGAGCACTGTATTGCTTTATAAGCCCTGAGTCTGACATCTAGCTAGTACTCAGTAATATTTACTGATTTGAAAATAATTTTTCCAATACTATAAAAACTGCCAACATGCTTATACACTTTCATCAACCAACAGAGCTCATTAAATTAAACCTGTGTATTTTTCAGCCTTGTGGAAAGAACACGCATTTACTGATATACTTTCTCCAGCCTGCTCCTGTCTAGGGACAGTAAGAGCCAGAGAGGGCCACAGAAAAAGCCCAGGTATCAAAATGCATTAATGACAAGGGCAGAGACTCCTGTTGTAGTCATGAAGCCAGCAGAACCAAGAGGATAAGCTTAAACCCAGTTAAATTGTGGATACAGCTACCAAGGGTATTCCTTCCAAATACTATTTTCATCTCGCCAAGACCAGTTTGGGGGAAAAAAAGCCAAAAACCAAAAAAATTCAGCTGAAATTCTATTTTCTGCCCTGTTGATACAAACTGCAGACCATACTAGCCTTGATCAGTAGTTCTCACACTTTGGGGGGCCTCTAAGAATCTGCAAAAGCAATCGACTCTCACCTCTAACCATGGACACATGCACAGTTAGTTGAAGCATTTACAGGGAAATGATCCCTCCCTGGATCACTCTGCCCACCTGCCTGAGTTCCAGAGGAGAGGAAGCTTACGCATTCCATCTTTGAGCAATAACCTCTGCTAGCACAGGGCTTGCATGATCAGGCCTCCAATGCATTTCCTGCAACTGACCTCAAATCTGAAGCTGTTTTGGGAAACACAACATGAGAGGACAGTGCCTGTGGCCTCTTGCGTTGAAACTAGGGTTTAAATTGAATCAACCCATTTGCCTTTCCATGTACTTATTTATTTATTTTTTTTTTTTGAGAGGTACTCTTCCAAGTCTCATGAATCTGCTGTGGTTGACCCTGCTGTTTGCCTCAAGCCACAGAATCAGACACTCAATTTTGAAAACAGCTTCTTATAAGAACCAAAGATTCATTGTAGTCCTTCAGGGTTTGCCTGAGCCAACTGTCAAGAATCCTGGTTTTATAATTTTTAAAATTTTTTAAAATTTTTTGTTGTTGAATGTTTTGGGTTCTTTATTTCATTTTTAGAGTAATTTGTTTATTTCTATTGTATTTTATAGAAATAACATCATGCAATAGATCCAAAAGTTAAAAGCTTGTCCTTCAACATAGGTAATTAGTTTATAAGACAGTGTAGGAACACTCTTCCATCTTTCCACCTCTCATTTCTCACCTCCTATTCTCTCCTTAAGCCCACTTACAGTTTGCTTTTTACCTCCTGTATTAGTTTCCAGGGCTGCTATAACAAAGTCCCAAACAAGGTGACCTAAAACAACAGAAAATTGTTCGCTCACAGCTCATGAGACTAAAAGTGCGATATTAAGATGTCGGTAGGGCCAGACTCCGTCTGTAGGCTCTGGAGGAGAATCTGTCCTTGCCTTCTCCAGCTTCTTGTGGTCCCAGGCATTACTTGGCTTGGAGGAGCTTGACTCCCATCTCTGCTTTTGTCTTCACGTGACCACCTTCTCCATGTGTGCCTCTCTGTTTCCTCTCTTCTTCTTATTGGACTTAAGCCCCACTCCAATCCAATCTGATTTCATCTTGATCCTTAACTTACTATATTTGCCAAGACTTTACTTCCAAATGAGGTTGGAGTTGAGTTCCCTCAACATGGGACTTGATCCCAGAGATCGTGACCTGAGCCAAAGGCAGACACTTATCCGACTGAGCCACCCAGGTGACCCAGAACCCTGGTTTTAAACAAGAAGATAGATGTCTTCAAAGATCAATCCATCAAGAAATAGGAAGAAAGGAGAAGAAAACAGGGAAGTGGAGAAAAGGAATGGGCAGAAAGAGGAGAGAAAACTAAGGCTCAGAGGCAAGAATGGTCCTGGCTCATTTGTACAGCTGGCATGGCTGTGACCTGTCCTGGCACATCTTCCAGAGGTCACCTGCAACATAATCTACATCTGCATCTTTATGCTGTTGAGATGCTAAATGAACCAGCCCCCAAACCACCCTGTCTGTAATCTTCATGTTATGTAAGGAAATATATTTCCTATGGTCTACATCAATCTGAGGCTTGGATTTCTGTTCCTAAAAGCCGAAGGTAGCTCAGCGGTTTCACCACCTAAGCCATGTCTGGATTCCCACATGCTGTGTTTTGTTTTTACTTGTCATATTGCTGTCAACTAGGCCATACATTCTGTAAGGGCCAGGACTGTGTCTTTAAGTTTATATTCCCTAGAAGACTGACTACAGTACCTTATTCACTGTAGCTCCTTTATAAACAGGACAAATAAGACAACTGAAATTTAACTTACTTCAAAGAAACTTTTAAAGGTGAAACAAAGCACAAGTATCCGTTTACTAGCTGTGTGTGGCCTGCCATGTTATTTCTGAGTTTCAGTTTACACATCTGTGAAATCGGAGATGGTAACCCAAGATGTGGAATTAGCACTATGGGTTCAAATCCTACCTCTGCAATATTCTAACAGGGCAAGTTTCTTCACATCTCTGGGCCTTTGTTCGCTCATCTATAGAATCAGACAACATATTTCAAAGTATGGTAGTGAGGCTTAAATAAAATATTTAAAGTATTTAGCACTTTCTATGCCCCATATTTAATACTTGGGTTAATAAATCACTTGATGGGATTGTTGTGTGGATGTGATAAAATGTACTACTCATAGCACCTGATGCATAGTAGGAATGCAGGAAATCACTAGGGAAGAAATTATGTCTTAGTTGTGAGGCTGAGATGGCCCAGGTCTTATTACCCTTTGGAACTGGGGGAAGTTGGCAGTGAACATAGGCCATGGAAGTATCTGTTACCTGTGGGGAATTAAATATTGATTTCATTTTCACTTCATTAAGTCTCCCATTGATTTCAAACAGACGGAGTGGAAGATGGCAGTCAATCACTAAACAGACACTCGATAAATATCAGGAAAGTTTGTTCTTCCTTCAGGATTGGGGCTCCCTCTAGATTTTGAGAGCCTTTTGTGAGGCTGCATGGTTTACATGGCAGAGGTGAATCAACCATTCTTGTTGCCCTCATGAACCCAACCTCTACTGGTCCTAATTGTAAGAAGCTGTCTATCCATACCCTAGATGAGGATTTTGAGAGTGACCACAATTCTTCTTGTCATACCGGAATTTGACATCCTAAGGACAGCACTGGGTAGAAGGGTCAGAATCCAGAGTCTGGTTAGATACGTATAAGGGAGAGTAGAGCACACATTAAGGCAGGCAGATCAACCCTGAGAATCAGGCAGAGGTTTGTGAAATCCAGAGCACCACACTTTTTTTTTTTTTAATTTTAAAGATTTTTATTTATTTATTTGACAGTGAGGAGAGAGATCACAAGTAGGCAGAGAGGCAGGCAGAGAGAGAGGGGGAAGCAGGCTCCCCGCTGAGCAGAGAGCCCGACGCGGGGCTCGATCCCAGGACCCTGAGATCATGACCTGAGCCGAAGGCAGAGGCTTTAACCCACTGAGCCACCCAGGTGCCCCCAGAGCACCACACTTAACAGTGGGCTAGGAACCAAAGTATGAGAACCCAAGGGAGGTCTGCAAAAAGTCATGGAACAAGAAAATTGGGCAATATATATACCCTGAGAGTCTCTATAATGTTAATGACTCCGACAGTGATTCCACTCTTGAATGGAATCCACTCAGAGTAATTCCACTCTGTCCTAAAGAAATAATCCTTAGGTTTATCTGGTTGGGTTGTGGACATCTGACTCATACCAAGACAGAGATTTCCACCTGTCTCTCCTCCACCACCTCTCCACACAATCTGGAGTTACACCGGGAAAGACTTTTCTCTCTCTTTTTATGACATTGTAAGGATGTCAGCCTATAACCGCTAGTGACCAGGTCTGCAGACTCTGAGAAGCTAGTTTAAGCAATGAGAAAAGAGGAGATGAGAAGATGAGAAATGGAGACAGAGCAAGAGCTTCAACATGAAAAAGTCCCAGATTCCAGTGATTATGAAGAGGCCTCACCTATACCTACTTCACAATTTCATCACACAGGTCAATAAACTGGGCTCTTTCTGCTTTAAAGGAGTTTGAGTTAGGTTTCTCTTATTGGCAGTAATAACACATTACATGCATAAAAATACATGAAATGCATGAAGAAATTTTAAGCACAAAGATGTACTTTGCTACAAAGGTTTAACTGGGTATGGGGTTTTGGCACATCTTATGATAAACTATAACACTAAAAGTCTTCTTTTTATTAAAAACATTCTTAAGCACTGGGGTACCTGCCGTGGCTCAGTTGGTTAAGCATCCAACTCTTGATTTTGGCCGAGGTCACGATGCTGGGATCATGACATTGAACCCCACGTGCTCAGTGGGGAGTCTGCTTGAGATTCTCTCTTCCTCTCCCTGTGCCCCTCCCCCTGAATCTTTCTCTCAAATAAGTAAGTCCTAAAAACAAAAAACATTCTCAGGGACCCCTGGGTGATTCAGTTGGTTAAGCATCTGCCTTTAGCTCAGGTCATGATCCCAGTGTCCTGGGATCGAGCCGCATTGGGCTCTCTGCTCAGAGGAGAGCCTGCTTCTCTTCTCTCTCTGTCTGCCACTCTGCCTACTTGTGCTCTCTCTGTCAAATAAATAAATAAAATCCTAAAAAAAAAAAAAAAAAAGCATTCTCAAGTACTTTACCATATGGCACGTACTATGTGATAGGCTCTACGTTTTTCGTTTAGTCCTCACAACCACTCAGTGGTAGGAACTGCTTAGTCTTATTTCACAGAAAGGGAAACTGAGGCCAGAGAGGATACAAAACAAGCCCAAGATTGTATAGGCAGTAGTGGCAGTCAGTATGCCAACTGAGATTCTTCTAAGTCCCAGAGTTCATGCTCCAAACCTCTCCTACACTGTTTATCAAAACCACACAATAACAGATTACTACACGAGGTTAGAGAAAACAAAATGATGGGATGGGAAACCACACATACAGAATGGTAATAGCCATATGGGATGTATACAGCAAGCAGACTAGGGGAAAAATGCCAAAATGTACCCTGAGGTAGAATCAGGCATTATTTTAAAAGCTTTTTTTTTTTTTTGTATTTCCCAGGATAAGCATGGGTTACAATTAAAATGGGGGGAAATGTGTTGGGAAAACTTATACTTGATTTTCAGCTATATACTTCCAAAGTAAAGCCTCTCTATAAACTCTACCCGGGGTCAGAAGAGGTCTTGGATATTATTCCACCTCCAGAGCAGCATGGGGAGCATGAGGTAAGGAAGCAGCCAACAATACTACAGATTTTATCATATTTACTGTCATTGTCTTGCTTTCTCTCCTGTATCCCTTAAATTTCAAACTATAAGCACACTCCCAAAAGCTTTTGGAGAGACCCTTGGAGGGCTGTAAATGGGGGGGGGGGGGGAGGTCAGATAAATGTTGACAGAAGAGAGGTCTAATTACAGGACCTACTCCTGCTGTTCATTCACCCCGTCTACTAGCCCCGCCATGACTATTCTGGAGGACCATACCTGGCCCATGTTCATGTGTGTACTTCAATGTCACTCCAACCCAGCCTCACTCCCAACAGCTCCAACACCACCCACTCCCTGACTGCTGATTCAGTGAATGCTCTGGCTGCTCTTGCAGGGCACATGGAGGGCCGGAAGGAAGGTCTAGTTTCCTCATTTCTCTGCTGCTGCCTTTGTCCTGTACCCCTTTTCTTATAACTTAGATCTTCGTCCTTCAGCTGTGATTCATATTACTGATTCCCCTTCCAGTGGTTTGCTGCCTTGCCAAACCCTAGAAGCTGAATGAATGTGTGTAGATAGATGGCTAGCTACCTGAGTGGATAGATTCTTTCATACAGAAGCACCTCTTAAGAACCAGACGCTATCTTAAACATTCATTTAACAAAGATTATTTAATATTATCCTGAGTCAGGAATTATGCTACAAAATGGGATCTGATCATTCACAGCAATAATTATTTTGTGACTATTAGGAGTCAGAGACTACTAGACACTGGAATGCCCAGGATAAAAGGCTTTCTAACCTGAGTACATAGCAATTTTCCCAGAGTTTTCCTAAAAATTTAGTTTCCCAGACTCTATTCCTAAAGATTCTGATTCAGTCCACTTTGGCTGGGATCGAGAAACTGCACTTTGAATAACACCAAAAGATTTAATAACACATGCTCATGATTACTTCTGAGAAACAGTGAACAGTGCTTCAAAGCATCTTCTGAATTCACTTAGGGTCCAAACTGAATTCAGTGCAGTCTCTGTGGGAACAAGATAGAAGAAGAGGGGCTTTTCCAGAGACACCTAGAGTTTACTGCCTTGGAAAAGCATCGGCAATAGAACCCAGAACATTATGCTGAGATATCACCCCTAATTATCCTTTTTTGTTCTCAAAGTCAGGATATATTTCCTGGAATCCTCCCTTTCCCCATCTTTGCATTTCCATGACTAAGTCTTTATTCCCCAATGTCTCCCCAATCCAGCCACCTGCTAATGTGACAGTGACTGTGACCGTGACAGCCACAAAGGCCAGAATCAGAGGACATACCTTTCTAATCCAGTCCCTTTCTGGATCCTAAAACAATTCCTCCCTTTCCCCGACATTTTTCTTCTGATGGTGCCACAGTCAGGAAAGCTTCCCCCTTGTAGTATTCCCAGGTTTGCTTATTTCCCTCAAAGTTCAACGATGCACATTGTCAAATGGCACATTTATTATTTAAGTGCTATTGGCTTCTGGTCTTTCATGCACATGACAGAATACAGCAGGAGTGTACCCTGCTTACCAGCTCAGAGATGTTTTGCTGGCCACATTGTTTTTTTAAAGTCCAGTCTAGCAAAATGGGAGTGCACGTGAGCAGCACAACACTTCAGGGTCTCTTGGGCTCCATTTGTTACAGGTAGCTAAGAAACCTGCTTAGGTGGGTTCAAGGTTTGACTAGGATATAGGGGAGGGAGAGAGTGGGACAATTTCAGATTGGAAAAAGCTCCTTCTATATGTCAACTACTCCTTCCTCTTCTCTGACCTACCTCTTTACTTGAAGGCCCTACAGGAAATAATTGATGACAAATAGCTCTCTCATGGGAACATATGGGAAGAAAACACGTTAAGTAGGGGGAAAAAAAAAAAAGAAGAAACATGAGAGCAGAGAAATATTTTTCCTGTTTTTAAAAATAAATTTTACTTGTAATAACTATCATTAACGACTCTATATTTAATCTTTACCCTGGAGAATATACAAGTATAGGCATTACCAGCTTTGACATTTACTAAAAAGGTATACTGTATACTAATGCAAAAGGATAAGACTCTCTTCCCACTCAGAATCTCTTCTTTACTATAAAGAATTCTCACTGCATTTGAATTAAGATTCTAGAGCATTCAGCAGAGAAGAACTTGGGTATTAGTCAGCTCCATCTGCCATAACAAAGTGTCATAGACTGTGGCTTAAACAACAGAAATTTATTTTCTCACACTTACGGAGGCTGAGAAATGTAAGATCAAGGTTCTGGCCCATTTACTTGCTGGTGAGAGTCTTTTTCCCGGCTTGCAGACAACTGCCGTTGTGCCGTGTCCTCACATGGCAGGAGACAGTGATGGTCTCTCTCTTCTTACAAGGGCACTAATCCCCTGGGCCACAAGCTCAGGACCTCATCTGAGTCTAACTACATCCCAAAGACTTCATCTCCAAATACATTAAAGTACTGGGGGCTTTAACATATGAATTTTAGGGGGGATACAGTTCAGTCAATAGCAATAAGCTACAGAGGTCATTCTGCCATTTACAGGCTTGTAACCTTGACATGTGACTTGCACTCTGAGTCTTTTCCTACAAATCCAAAGAATGGAAATTGAGAAGTAAAGCATTCTGGAAGTATCGGATGTGGCCAGAGCCCAAGGAATGTTTGAAAAGGAATTTTCTGATTGCCAAGTATCCATGAGTGCATGTGTATATGGTTGTTGGTGGGGGAGGCAAGAAAATGATCTTCAGGAAATGGGGAGGAGGGCAGGTTTTATAGCACTGAGGTCCAGCAGCTTTGGATCTCCAGATGGAGAGAGAGGAGCAGATAAGATGCTATGTATAGGAACATGAGGCCAAGGACACTTCAGGATCCTGGGAGGACAGGTTAAGTGGAGAAAGTAGCACAGGAAACTAACTGCTGTTTTTGGCCTATTTTTATGTTTCCAAACCTTAGGTTTTTTGCTTTGTTTTTTAAGTTGATTGAATTTGTACACAAGGAAGGGATGGCACTATGATAGTATAGTCAGATTTTGGGTTTCAAGAGCTAAGGTCAAGTCATATTACAATGGATTTGATCAGAAAGAGCCAGTCTATCCCACCGTCTTCCCCTTATCTTCTGGAAGATTCTAGAAGCTATAGTGTAAGTCAAACCTGAATAGGTCTATGGACCACCAAGATGGGCTAGAGGGGAAAGGCAGTTCTAACCCTATATAAACTGCTTCCCTAAATAAACTCCAAGGTTGAGACACTGGGTTCCACACTCCAGTGTGAAGAAGAAATCAGAGAACATAAATGTCCATGTGACCTATGGAGGTGGGTGGGACTTGGGGGTTTCATCCAGCTCCACTGATTCATTGAGAATCAGGGAGCCTTCAGTGATTTTTACACAGGAAAGTGATGAATAACTTTATCTCCATTGACTTGCTAGGTATCCCAAGTAGCTCAAGAGGGCAACTCAGTGTTTTTTTTATCTCTAAGGGGCATAGCAGTATCTAAAGGAGGCCAGGCCTGAGAATATCTTATGGTAAGGTTCCTCAGGCATGAACCCACAGACGGAAAGAGGATCCCCTATGGAGGGACCATGATCAAGGACTGAGGCCACACCCAATCACCACCATTGCTCTGAGCTCAGTGTCCATGTACCACTGGAATCTAGGGAAAAATGGGAAGCGGAGAGACTTTGGCCTGCTTGACGTTAGGTTCTATCACCCAATGGAATGAGGCCCAAACTAGGAGTATGTAAATTTATTCATTCAAAAATAATTCTTTGCACACCTGAATTTTTGTCCTGATACTTCCACTCACTACAGCTAGATAATCATCCTACTATCAATTTAACCCTCCCACCTCCTTCTATGTTCTTCAGGAAAAACGAAACTGGAATCAGAACCCACTCACCACTCAGGATTTGGAAGGGCATAGGGGTGAGAGGAAAACAGAATCTGGGATATGTTAGGAAGGGAAATTCCCCAAGTTTTAAATATATTGGAGGGATGAGCAGCAATGAAGTAGAAACTCAAGTTGCCTTCACAATCAAGTGCAATATTATGCACTGACAGGAACATTTCTGATGTACCACTCTGGAAGGTAGACCATTGGGATGATCTCCCCCAGGGAATAAAATCTATTTTAAATGGGAATCTGAATGCTACAATTACAGCTCAATTGTCTATGTAACAGCATTATAAGCTTCAGACAAGGGCAAGCTATGAATTGGGCCCTAGGAAACATGTTTTCTACACTCTCATCCCCCCTGGGAAATAAAGAAGGAAATAATCCGTAGAACGTGAATTTGCATTGGGGTCAGTCTCAGTTGATTCTGGGCTTTAGATGCATTGTATCTTAATGGACAAATGTTAAGAGTCCCATGGTGGTGTTTTATTACATCCAGAGAGTCATTTGAATGTGGGACATAAAGAAGACAGAACTTAGAACTAAGTGATGCGAGGAAGACCAGAAATTAAGAGGATTAATAAAGTAAGATGGGACTCTTATGTGCCTAAACCAGATACACGCCTGGCTAACCACTAAAGTGGCTCTTAAACCTATTAATTCAACAGGTACTTGTCTGCCTCTTTCTTGCGTTCTTACCTTTCCTTCAGGGTTCTAGCAACCATGGCTAATCAGATTACCAAGCTTTTATGGGATATCATGTGTTCCAAAGATGGCACATGTCACATGCTCCTCTTATGATACAAAAGACGAAAAAAAAAAAAGACGTTTTCTCCCTCAAAAGGTAAAATCTGTTTCCTCTTCTTGGATCTGGGTGGGGACTGGGATAGCCACAGTCAATAGAGTAGGGTGAAAATGATGCTATGCTTTTTCCTACAGGTTGGGTCCTGGGATATAGTTTCGACCTGTCTCTCTCAATCTTACTCTTAGGATGCTTGCCCCTTAGCAGCCAGCAACCACACTTTGAGGAAGCACAACCTAGCCCACAGGTAGAGGATATGGATAGGCTTGCATGGAGTAGAACTGTGGTCCCTAGCCAACAGTCTGCATTGACCACCAGCTAAGTCTGTGAATGAGGCTTCAGATGATGCTAGCGTTCAGTCTTTGAGCTGCTCCAGCTGATATTAAGCTGAGCTGAGCTACCCCCACCAAACTTTTCCGAAGTTACAGATTCATGAGCAAAATAAACGTGTCTTGTTTTGAGCTACCAAGTTGCAGAGTAATTTCTATATTGCTTATAGGTAACTGGTACTGATGAATAGGTGCCAGGTACTACTATAGACTGGATTGTGCCTCCCCCCAACCCCATCAATTCATATGTTGAAGTCCTAACCCCCAGTGTGACAATATTTAGAGGTGTACCTTTTGTAGATAATTAGGGTTAGATGAGATCATGAGGGTGAAGCCTCATAATGGGATCAGTGCCCTTATAAGAAGAGGAAATGACACCCCCGAGCTCTCTCTCTGCCATGTGAGGATACTGAATGAAGGCAGCCATCTGCAAGGCAGAAAGAGGGCTCTCACCAGGAAGAAAGTGGGCCAACACCTTTCTCTTTTATTTCCCAACTTCCTGAACTGTAAGAAATAAATTTGTTGTTTAAAGCACCTGTTCTATGGCATTTTGTTATGGCAGCCCACACCAGCAAATACACATGCCTAATATTATTCAAGCACAAAATGATAGTCTGATTGCTGGATCATCAAGAAATGATCCTAATTTTGCTTCGCTGGTAATTGGAGTTTACCTATGGCCTCTCTGACCCCTGTTCTAGGTAACTAGAAGTAAATGAATGGCTGTTATTTGAGTTGGATGTAAAGTAACATTGTAAGTTCTATGCAACAACAAAGGTTCTAGACTCAGCCCAGGTTACAGATCCAAAAGAAAGGGATATATAATGGCTAAATATCAGTTTTATTATTAAACACTTCTAAGCTCTGAGATGTAGCTTGGTTTCATGAAGAATAGTACATTTAAAGCAAGAAAAAAACTGGGTTGAAGTATTGTCATTTTTCAGCTGGGCAGTCACTTAATTTCTCCAGACTTAGTTTCCCTTAATGCAAAACTGGGCCGAGAATACTGTCTCCTTAGCAAAGTTCTATTAAGATTCAATTAAGTGGGTTAATAGAGGGAAAGTACTCAAAATTATCACATGAATGAGAGTTATGAATGGCAGTTTTTTAATGATTTTTTTTAAAGGACCAATGTTAAAAATAGCCATCTAAATCTTAACATTAATCAGAGGTCCATTTTTCACCAAGGAAAATTAAAAACTTATTTCATTAACTTACATCCAGAGGTATTACATGAAAATTATTTTCCATATACTGAAAATCATCTTACTAATTTCTACTTGGGCAGCTAAAATTTTGAATTCCCCTGGCTTCTCAGAGTCTGATTGGCCGATGTTGGTCTTTTAGCCACAACATAAGCTACAGGAAACCAGAGCTGGCAGCTGCAATATTATAATTTTGACGTTTAAAAAGTCCGACCAGTTCCGAGGTATTTTTCTTAGCATTTTAATGTCAATGAGTTAATGGCTTAGTGACAGGAGCAAGGTAAAGTCAGGAAGAGGAATCTTAGATGTGCAATCTTTTCCTAGGAAGACGGGAAAGAACACCGTGGCTGGCACCTTTTTATACTCTTGCTTAAAGCCTACCATGCCTCAATTACGTAACGTGACACGGAGCACCCAGGCCATGCCAGGCAGAATGAGAAAGCTTTTTCACGATGCTTTCTGGTGCACTTTACACAGGAGCTATCAAATCACATTAACTTGGAGCTATCTCCGGGGTTTGATTCTGTAGAACTTCATTGGTATAGTTAGAATTCCCTCGCCCCTTGGAAATGCTGCAAAGGCTCTCCAGCGGGAGACTGTGAGGCCTCTTTCTGAAGAAAGGATTACACCAAGCTGTTCTCTCTTGGGGCTTACTTAGCTGCAAGGGTCCAGAGCCATCTTAAATCTGCATTTTGGGCATCTGTTCAGATCCCACCTCTGTCACATGTCAGCTAGGTAAGCTTGGACAATTGTTTCACTTAAAATCTGAGGATAAAAGAAGTTCTAAATTAATGAACCATTATGAAGATGAATTAGGGTAATCCATGTAAAGTGTTAATGCCTGACCCCTATAAGCCCTAAAACTAAGCAGCACTAGTATCAATAAATAATACTGTTTTAACAATATCAAGCATTAATTTATTTATAAAATTTACTCTCCATTCTCTACATGTTTATTAATATTTACTAACTACAAGTAAAGGAAGTGCAAAACAACGAGTGTAAAATTAAAACAAATAAAAAACGACAACAAAACACTTGTGGGCTCGTCCTCAGTTTTCCCAAAAGGAAATGAAACAGGACAGCTGGAGTCTCAGTGTGATTTATGCTGCCCTGACCTGTCCATTGTCTCCTGTCTTGTCATGCCCTGTGACCACGATGTCAAGAGAGTCACAGAGTGAGAAAGTTGCCATAGCCATGTCTGTGAAAGGAATTTCAGACAGGATCAGCATGCTCCAGCGAGGCTGGCCACAGAGAGATTGATGTTCTAAGTGGTGGAAAGTGAACGGGATCTGCAGAGAGGTGCTTTTCAGCAACCTAAAATTAAGGTTCTCTTATAAAACAGGAGATTCACAAAGTCATCTCAATGTAAATAGCAAGGCTCTAAGTTAAACAGGACCGAGTTAAATCTGAGTGGAAAAATGTTGAAATGCTGTTTCACTACAGAGGAGGCGTAGTCATCAATGGAAGCAAAGAAAAGAGTCAGATTGTTGAGACAAATGTTGGCAAGACCCATCAAAGAACTCACAAGGGCCTCACCGGTACACATCCCTACTGTGGGGTTCGTTCGTGGGGTCTGGGGGCTTGATGCCATCCAACCCTCCAGTTCTTCAATGCATGCCCTTTTTTCCTATTGCATGCTCACCAGATAACTTCAGAAATCTGGCTTCCCCTACTTTGTTTTAGGGATCAACTGTACTGGTCACACCAACTTCAGTGAAGGTGGTCTTGATAATTCTATTTCTCTTTACAAATGAATGAACTAACCATCTAATTTTTCTATCTGTCTCACGAAAGAGTCACTGCCTCCTAGTTTATGCAACAAGGAACATCTGGCCCTAGTTCAGTAAGATCCAGGAGATAAGCAAGCCTGAGAGCATATGGCCTTTCCAGTCTGAGAATCTAAGCCTTTCACGTAGCTAAATCATCAATTATATGTGACTTCTCCAGGTGACAGGTCAGCTTCCCTTGCTATACCCTAATCACACTATGAGACTTCATAATTCTGGGGAATTATTGCAACAGATTACCATTATGCCTAGGTAATGCGTTAGTGTCCCTTTTGATGCTAGCTTGATAAAATATTAGCAAGTATTGATTTCTGAGTCTTATTTTATCCTTTGATGCCTTAAAACCACAGACAAATTGCTAAGACAGAGCTTCTTAGTGATTTTTGCTCCCCAGGAAACATTTGACAGTGCCTGGAGAAATTTGTGTTGTCACAACCAGAAGAAAGGGCACTACTGGAATCTACTGGGTAGAGACCTGCGATGCTGCTAAACCTCCTACAATGTACAACACAACCTCTGTCTCTCCCCATTCCCTGCCCCCCCAACACACACACACACACACACACACACACACACACACACACACACACAAAGAATGAGCTGGTTCAAAATGTCAGTAGTCCTTACGATGAGAAAACTTTAGTTAAAAGAAAATGTGTTACCTTTTTCTTCTCCATCGAATACTGTACTTGTGTTTCAAAGGAACAGGGACTAATTTCTTTTGAGCATTTTGCTTTCACATGGATTCTTAATTTTCACAACACCCTTTGGGGTATCGATCAGTATCCCCATCTTACACACAGGGAGAATGAGGTTCAGAAAGGTTGACTAACTTGCCTAAGTTCCCACAAAAACAATATTCAGACCAGGTCTGTCTGCTACAGTACATATCCCCTATGAATTAAGATTTCTAATCTGAATTCAAGGGTGAAATAACCCAGCTAACTCCTAAAGACCAATTGAGTTTTAGAGATATTAAAAACTAAGCTAAGTTTCACTGAAAAGGACTCTGGAGAATAAAATCAAGTGCTTATGTCTTCTGGAAAGTATTCCACTGAGTGGCACAGGGGGCAAAAGTTCTCACTGGCTCCTTTAATCATGGTATATACTTACATCAAAGTCAGGCTCATCCTGGATTTAGATTGTACCATGTAGTGATTTATGTTAATTATTAAATTCTACAAATAAGATGGCCCTATAGGACTTCCAGGGGAGTCCTGGGAGCAGTGCCCAAGAACTTCAGGAGATTCTTTGAGAAATCAATTATCCTTACTGTAATGACCAGAAATAGCACTGGGGCACTGACTGGCCATAGTCATCCCAACCAAGAACCCTCTGATGAGAAAAGAAGTGAAACACCAAACACTGGCATATCAAAGAGAGTATCTGGGCTTCACCACCTAGTGAATTCAGGACTGACCATTTTTCTTTGACTAAAATTCTCAAACTTTAGCTTTCATCGGGGTTACCTGCAAAGTTTATTAAGGAGGAAAATATGTGGGGTCCTATTTCAGAAAATCTTATTCAGTAGGAATCTGCAATATTTACATGTTCTGATGCAAGAGGTTCTTCTAACTACTGCTTTGAGACAACCTATTCCAAAAGTAACCTAGAGTGAACCTCTATCTGCAATCTCATTTTTGTCCCTCCCTGGGATTTTTTAATAGGAGAATTATATATATTTTTTATGTTATATGCTCAAATTATTTCTTCAAAGAAAATAGAAAAAAGGGGTGCTGGGTGGCTCAGTTACGTGGCTGCCTTTGTCTCAGTTCATGATCCCAGCGTCTTGGAATCGAGCCCTGCATCAGGCTCCCTGCTCAGTGGGGAGTCTGTTTCTCCCTCCCCCTGCTCTTTGCTCTCTCTTGCTCTCTCTCTCCCTTTCAAATAAATCAATAAATATTTTTTTAAAAAATATAGAAAGGTAATAAAAAATAGTAGTAAATTAAATTCAATAGTACATTAAAGTGAAATTCATCCCAGGAATGCAAGGAT
Source organism: Potos flavus (assembly GCA_028534135.1). Taxonomy (NCBI): domain Eukaryota; kingdom Metazoa; phylum Chordata; class Mammalia; order Carnivora; family Procyonidae; genus Potos; species Potos flavus. The sequence goes on along the minus strand of CM052898.1, from coordinate 42,199,293 downwards.
GGTTTAACATCCATACAACAATCAACATGATATACCACTAATGAACCAAAGGATAAAAAATCATATAATCATCTCAATGAATGCAAAAAAACCCCATAATTTGACAAAATTTAACATCCTTTTATGATAAAAACTCTCAATAAAGTGGGTGCAGAGGGACCATACCTCAACAAAATAGGGCTATATATGACAAACCCACAGCTAATGTCTTACTCAGTGGTGAAGAACTGAAAGTTTTTTAAGATGAGACACAAAACAAGGATGTTCACTCTCCGCAATTCTATTCAACATAGTACTGGAAGTCCTAGCCACAGTAATTAGGCAAGACAAAGAAATAAAAGGCATCCAAATAGGAAAGGAAGAAGTAAAACTGTCACTATTGGCAGATGACATGATACTATACAGAAAATCCTGAAGACTCCTCCAAAAATGAATTAGAACTAACAAGTACAGTAAATTTGCAGGATATAAACTAACATACAGAGAACTATTGCACTGTTGTACATTAACAGCAAACTACAAGAGAAATTAAAAAAAACATTTCCACTTCCATTTGTATTAAAAAGAATAAAACACCAGGGCACCTGAGTGGCTCAGTCATTAAGCGTCTCCCTTTGGCTCAGGTCATGATCCCAGGGTCCTGGGATCAAGCCCCCATCAGGCTCCCTGCTCGATGGGAAAGCCTGCTTCTCCTTCTCCCACTCCCCCTGCTTGTGTTCCCTCTCTCACTGTCTCTCTCTCTGTCAAATAAATAAAATCTTAAAAAAAAAAAAGAATAAAATACCTATGAATTAATTTAACTGAAGAGGTAAAAGACCTGTACTCTGAAAACTATAAAACACAGATGAAAGAAATTGGAGATAACACAAACAGGTAAAAATATATTCCACGTTCATGGACTAGAAGAATATTGTAAAATGTCCATACTACCCAAAGCAATCTACAGATTCAGTGCAATTCTAGCAAAATGCCAATATCATTTTTCACGAAACTAGAACAAATAATACTAAAATTTGTGTGGAATAAAAAAAGACCCCAAATAGCAAAACCAATCAAAACCGATCTTGAGAAAGAAGAACAAAGCTGGAGGTATCACAATCCCAAATTTCAAGACATACTATTAAGCTGTAATAATCAAAAGAGTATGGACCTGGCACAAAAACAGACACATAGATCAAATAGAACAAAATAGAGAGTCCAGAAATAAACCCACACTTACATGGTCAATTAATCTACTACAAAGGAGTCAAGAACATAAAATGGTAAGTCTCTTCCATATATGATACTAGGAAAACTGGACTGCTACATGCAAAAGAATGAAACTGGACCACCTTCTTCTACCATATATAAAAATAAGCTCAAAAAGGAGTAAAAATATAAATTTAACACCTGAAACCATGAGGGATTAAAAACTTAAATATATCATCTGAAATCATTAAATTTCTAGAAGAAAATATAGGCAGTAACTTTTCTGATGCCAGTCTAAGCAATATATATATATATATATATATATATATATATTTTGATCTGTCTCCTCAAACAAAGTCAACAAAAGCAAAAGTAAACAAATGGAACTATGTCAAACTAAAAAACCTTTTGCACAGCAAATGAAAGAAAACAAACAAACAAAAAATCTGATTAAAAAAATTGGCAGAGGACCTATATAAACATTTTTCCAAAAGAAGATATAACGTGGCCAACAGACATGTGAAAAGATGCTCAACATAACTAATCATCAGTGAAACGCAAATCAAAATCACAATGAGATACTACCTCACATTAGTCAGAATGGCTAAAATAGAAAAGAAATAACAGGTGTTGGTGAAGATGTGGAGAAAAAGGAACCTTCTGACACTGTTGGTGGGAATGTAAATTGGTGCAACCACTGTGGGAAACAGTATGGAGTTTCCACAAAAAATTAAAAATAGAATTACCATATGATCCTTTAATTCCACTACTGGGTATTTACCCAAAGAAAATGAAAACACTAATTTAAAAAGATATATGTACTACTATGTTCACTGCAGCATTACTCACAATAGCTAAGCTAAGATATGGAAGCAATTGAAGTGTTTATCAATAGATGAGTGTAAAAAGAAGATGTGGTATGTGTGTGTTTTGAGGAGGAAAAGTGAAGATAAACATTCTTGAAGAAAGTGGAAAAGAGGCAAAAAGGGGACACACACACACACACACACACACAGAAGGATATTATATAGCCACAAAAAGGAATGAAATCTTGCCATTTTTGGCAAATGGATGTACCTACAAGTTATTATGCCAAGTGAAATAAGTCAGAGAAAGACAAATATTGTATGATTCCACTTATACATGGAATCTATAAAAATAAAGCAAAATAGAACACAAACCCACACCTACATATGGAAAACAAACTAGTGGTTGCCAGAGAGAAGGTTGGGGAGGCTGGTGGGGAGGCAGGCAAAATAGGTGAAGGGGATTAAGAGGTATAAACTTCCAGTTATAAAATAAACAACTCACTAGGATATAATGTATAGTAGAGGGAATATAGTCAATGATAAGGAAATAACTTTGTGTGGTGATACACAATAACTAGACCTATTTTATATATTTCATAATATATAAAAACGGTGAATCAACTATCTTATATACCTGAAAGTAATTTATATGTCGATTATAATTCAATATAATTCAAAGTACACATCAGAGCTTTTGCTAGAAGCTTCATTTAGAGTAACTTATTAATACTCACCGCAGACACTATCACTACTCACATTCTACTGCTGAGGAAACTGATTAAGTCAGTCACTCAAGGCACAAGGTAAATAGTGAAGAGCTGGGTTTAGCTCATTACTAAAATGAGGTCTTGTTTTCGAGGAATTTCTAGACCAGTTGAAAGATAAATATGCATAGAACTATAGATAGGAAAGATGAGGTCCAGTAAAAGAAAGACCTATTATGTCCTGGAAGTTCAGAGAATCAAGAGGATGCCCGGTGAAGGGATCAGGTGAGAGGTGGTCTTTGAGGTAGGCCTTGAGGATTGAGTGTGGCCTTCATAGCCTCACTAATGGAAGGCAGTGTTAATTTGTGAAGGTAGGTGCAAGGTAGCTGGGCATCCATTTCATTATTCTTAAGGAAGACATTGCCTAGGACAAAATAAAAGTTGGCTTAGAGGTGAGAAAGCCCTGGGTACATACAAGGAATTGTAACTTGGTGGCTGTTGGGGGAGGTTGTGGTAGTTGTTTCTGGTGTTGTTTTTGTTCTACGTGGTAACAACTATTCTGAGTGTGCACTCCTCCTATGGAAACACCAGGAGGGAGAAGAGAATATGGAAAAAGAAGACAGCTCTGGCTGCATAGTCCTAATGAAAACACCACTTTGCAGACTTTATAGGTAATCTGTTTTCTGTGCAACAACCCTCTTAGGTTGAAGTCTCTTACGCCTTCCCTGAAATGCTCCTAGGAATTGAAAGCAATTCCCCACTCCCTGGACTCATTTATTTTCTCCAGGTACTGCCTGGCAGCCATCTGTAACTGTAAACAATAGTTCCATTTGGGACAATTAAAATTGATTTTCTATTATGTTAAAACACTTAATTAGTATTCCTGTCTTTGTCACATTGATGAATTTTTTAAACACAGTGACCTCTTCTAGAGACTGGGAGAGAAAGTACATCCTCTGTGTCCAGACTGGCCAGTCACATGCCTCTCTTTCTTGTCTCTTTCCTACTCTTTTCCAGAATGTCTATCTTAGCTTCTCCTCTTCAAAGAACTAGCTGCTGGGGCCTCTCCCAAGGGTGCTCTAGGCTGGGTAGAAATATTTTCCTCAGTATCAACTGATGGCTTTTAAAGAGCATTTCCTTCATTTCATATCCTTGATTTGAAGGAAGAATACCCAGAAACACTCTTGTAGCAATCTCTCAAATTTTCAAAAGACTGTCCTCTGTTAAAAAACATCCAAATGACAACAAATAGATTGATAAACAAGAAGATTCAAAACAAAAAGATACCCCCCATACAGATCTATATTCACTTCCTCCCCAAAAAGATACTTAAGGTGTTTCTCTTCTTTTGGAACCCAGAAAAACGTTGAGTCAAAGCACACTGACATCAAATGCCAAATATTTTACATCATTATATACAAGACACACATGCACATGAACACCATACATACACAGACCCACTCTCAACAACTATTGCATATGAGCTCCTTAGAAATTGTATCTTTTATGGGGGGGAGGGGGAGAGGGGGGCGGGCAGGGACTGACCCTCACACTGGAAGGTAATTTACCAAACTCCTGACTTTTTATTACACTTAACTTTTTTAGTAAAATTCAATTTTACATTTTTCATGTTTGGGAATTACCTTAAAACTCATTACTCTGTTTTAACATGTACTTCTCACAACAATAGTAAAATGGTTTTTGTGCTGAAAATTGTTGCTCATAGGCCTTTCCATGGTCACTGACTGGTGCTGTTAATTTCATGGCAATAACACATGAGGGCAGAGGCTGGACACACACTGAAGATATCACCCCAATGAGCCTTATTCTTCCCACTGCCACCTTCTTTCACCTCTGCAGACAGGCACTGATTCCTCTGTTAGTCTTATTAGACATCTTCAGTTTAACTTCATTAGAAGGTGATTTATAGCAGTTCTAAAACTTGATTGGGAAAATCAAAATAATTTTTTTTTAAAGTACCTGTGGTTCCCTTGGTGCTCTGCCACTTTGGCATGAGATGGGGCATCACTGGGTATGATCATCTTAGGCAAAATGCAGCTGCAGAGATGAAAGTTGACACTTACGATGAATGAGAACACACTAGGTAATGAGGAGGCTGCTCAATCTTAATGACAAGAGGTCACAGTGTCAGGTGTGTGCCCACCACTGCTCAGCAGCCTCTGAATGTGACCAGGTAGCAAACAGCTTCTGTTTATCTTTGGAAGGATACAGGAAGAGGCTTGGCTATGATTTTATCTTGGCATCACTGTTCAGGTACTGTAGTGAACATCTGCTCTTTTTGCTAAGTTTCTGTATGATGGACACATTAATCAAGGTTTTCTCCATACCCATCCCTACAGTCAAGGAGTGGACATGTAACCTAAACCAGGCCATTCAGGCTCTCTGTTTCTAGAGTTTGAAACTGGAGCTCAAGGAGATAGTGATGAGGGTGAACAGATTTGGTTTGATGGTGGCACCCGAAATGCCAGTCTCTTTCTGCTATCTAGATTCCCAATAGCTCCCTAGTTTCTGAATTCCCTAAGCTCTGACTGCCCAGCTTGGATATCATAAGCTAATTTAGGAGCTGGCAAACTTTTCCCCGTAAAGGGCCAGGTAGTGAATGTTGTAAGCTTTGTCGACCATAGTGCGTCAGTCACAATTCCACCACTGTGTTGTGGTGGTGCAAATATAGCCGTAGAAAATACATATTCAACTGGGCATGGCTGTGTTCAATAAAATTTTATTTAGGGACACTGAAATCTGAATTTCATATAATTTTCATATGTCATGAACTACTGTTTTTGTTTTGAAATTTTCAACTATTTGTAAATGTAAACATTATTCTTAGCTTATGAGCTGTACAAACACATGCAGCAGACCCAATGTGACCTGACCCCTAAGTATCCCTGATGACCCATCTCCTTCCTATCATTTATTTTATCTAATCTAACCAGTCAGTTTCTGTTGCCTGCAAGGAAAAAGACTGACCACAATGCGCATTGAATTCATTTGTATCCAAGAGACACTGGCTGCAAGGTTCCCCAGCCAACACTATTCAGTTACCTATTTGCTCATTCATGGATTCAATCTGTGTTGAGCACCTTTTATGCTGCAGGGAATGTACCAGGCATGAGAATACAGCTATAATTTAGGCCAACACCATTTTGCCTTCCTGAGGGAGCTTTCCCGTGTAAATGGTATGGACAACCCTGATGAGAAATAAAAGTGGGGATTTAAAAGAATCACCATTGGCTGCATAGGACACTGTCTGGGGAGCCTGGATATTCAAAAGGCATGTTCTAGGGGTGGGAGGAGGGAGGGAGGATTACAAAATCCAAGATGGTAAGAGAGGGTCAGGATGACTGCACTCTGAAATGATTATTGAAAACAAGTTAAGGCCATCAAAAGAATTAAAGCTCTCATTTAGAGAGAAGGAGGAAGAATAAGCAATCAAAATCTCAGAAAATCAATGTAAACAAGATATATTTAACGTATTTTTTATTGGTTAAAATAGGAAACAATAAATAGTAAGAGATGACACTGGCACGCTTTCATAATTTGCCAAGTGTGGATGGAACCACACAAAAAAGCCATCTAATCTCGCTCTCTTCTTTCACAATGGTATGTAATCAGTGCCCACAACCAGGGTTTTGGCTTTTCAAATCTTTGTTGATGATTCCATATCCTTCCTCTCACCTCATCTTGCTTTTATCCCCTGATACTCAGGTTCAGGAGGTCCTTAATATTAAGGAAAATCTCCATAGCCAAATATGTATGCCTGGCCCCACTTGTCATGTACTCAGAAGAAATGAACTTTGGGGTGCCTGGGTGGCTCAGTTGATTGGGCATCTGCCTCTGCCTTGGATCATGATCTTGGGGTCCTGGGATGGAGACCCACATTGGGCTCATTGCTCTGTGGGGAGCCTGCTTCTCCCTCTGCCTGCTGCTCCCCCTGCTTTTACTCTCTCTTTCTCTGTCAAATAAATAAATAAATAAATCTTAAAAAAAAAAAAAAAGAATGAATTGTGGTTGCCTTCTCTATGAAGCCTTTCTGAAGTGCTACTAAGATTTGTTACTAGGTTGATCTTAAGACCCATCATTTCCTGGGCTTAATTAATTTGAATAAGGGTGAATATACTTCTTCCCAAAGGGATTATAGTCCAAGTCCATAATGAAGTGCTTTATCAGAGCACAGGTTGGATCTACCTAATATGGAAGAGAGAGGTCCAAAGTAGTGCCTCTTTCAGACTTGGCATGCCAATGCAGACATACTGTTAAGTGGAGGGGATGCTGGGCATGTAGCAAGAGCTCAATAAATGCACTGCACTTTCACAGACACATTCTGAGCTGACTTTAATATGACATTACTGCTGCGTTCCCAAGGTTTCTGTAAATTCTGAATTTCTTCTTTCATTTTCCTGATTCTCTCAAGGGAAATGCCATATGAACCACTTTTCTAAAAACAATTTTTCAATCCATGAAAATGAAAACCGGCCAAACATAGATGCCTAAGAATACCCTTAGGAATACATTCCAGCCTTACCATCATATTGCTCATTATCGAAAGTAAACAGCTTTAAGGAAATCATTTATGATTATTTGAGTACCATGTAACAAATTAACCCCTTTTTATAAATCTGTGTGTATATGTATACACATGTGTACACATATATACATGCATATAAAATTATACACTAATATTTTTTAGTGTAGAAATATTTGTTGAACATAAATTCTTTGTGTTCATATTTAAATTTAAAACACCACTTGAATATTTAAAGAACTACAACTTCATGGCACAGATCACCGCCTTCTCTCCAATATCCCAACTGTTACCTATCACTCCCACACTTTTTTTTTTTTTTTTTTAAGCCTCAGTTTCTTTATGTTTTTCCCACAGGGCTAACTGTAAATGTGATTTCCATTTCCAGTGCTATCTTCTCACTGAAAGGCTAAGCCCACATATTCTGGTTTTGATGGTCTCACTACGGCTATAAGCCTCCCCACCTCTAATCACTGGATTGACCGGGATTAATTGGTTGACAAGTATCTGAGAAGGAAAAAAAGCAGACCAGAGCTTTCAGCACCTAGACACTCAAAATAATGCATTAGTTTTGAATGCTGTATGTAAGAAAATAATACATATGGTCTTTTTCTGCTCTCAGACTCTACAAATCTATTTCTGGGTGATGATATGAGAAGAGGAGTGACTGCCCCAAAGGAAAAATCAAGAAGCTGTCACCAGAAGAATGGAAATAAGTGTTGAGCAAGCAAATGTTAGCCAGAAATTGTCAATCTTTTCTGACCAACTTGAGGCATAAGTATATTAGGAATTCTACCTCATTTGAAAGCAAACAGAACCCTACATTTTACACTATGAGCTCTTTAAAAAAACAAAATACACAGAAGTCTGAAAACAAGCATTTTTTTAAAAGACTCAAAACAACTGGAATAACATAGTGCTTTCTCAGTCATAATTAACTATCAGGTAATAGTTCAGGTTTGCTCCATCTGTCCCAAGTATCTAAAGTTAGTGGAACTACACCAGTTCTCAAATTGTACTATGCCTTTATCTGTTGATAGGTTAATTGGCTTCGATTAGTTTGCACACCTTTTCAGAACCACTGAGGTCTTTTAGTCTGAACAATCTTTGCAGAATAGTGAGTGTTTTCCCAGAAGCAGCTTTCCCCATAATACAAACACATGATATTGTATCTGCTTTCTCTCTTGGGACTTGGTTTAATTCCTATCTGTTCATATTTCTTTATGTGGAAATAAAAATCCTCTAAGTGTTCAAGGACAAATATGCAGTTTGTGTTAACTGACCCCACATCTGTGTCCTGACCAGATGGCCCCTGCCATGAGCTCTCTGCTGTAGTTCTCACCTCCAGGTCCTCTAGACTAGACTGTTTCCTGCCTGCTCCCAAGCATGGCTCTCCAACCTCACAAGAGAAAATTTCATGTAACTCCCTTTTGGTTAAATTAACCAGAGGAAACTCCTGCTCCTTCCAATAAAATATCCTTATCTGACAAATAATTTATTCAACTGATGTTTTTAAAATGCCCATGATCTGTTGGGCACTTGGGCTTCAATGATGGGCAAAACTAGTCTCTGCTCATAGGAGCTCTCACATAGAAGAGGGGCTTCTAAGAAGAGCAATGGAAAACACAGGATGTGAGAGGCATGGTGTGTCCCTTTAGATATGGTGATAGAGGGATGACTCTGAAGCTAATTTTAGAGCTCAGATCTAAGTGGAGAGAGGGAGGCAGATGTTTGAAGAGCTGGAGCAAGAACATTCCACACAAAGGGAAGAACAAGTACAAAGATGGAGGAAAGAACTTGGCAGTTTTTGTTTTGTTTTGTTTTAAAGAAAAGCAGACTGCCACATGCAGCGCCTCATTTGGATGAGTCTGGGGTCTTGGCAGCTTGACTACCCTACGTTCTACTACAAATGGACCTTGAGAGCTTGTTTGGGGGTTTTAGCAAGGAAGTACAGCTACTTATATACTTTTGAGTGAAGAACATTCCTCCTCTATGGAGAGAGTTGTCCTCTTTACCCAAGCCCACAGTTTCAGGAGGGGCACAGTTGTAGCAGTGAGGGAGAAAGGGGACACCTGCTTAGCCAGTCAGATCAGCCAAATCAACCTTGGCAAGCAATGGGGTGACATGTCACAGCCAGAGAGCCCTCACATCCAAAAACTTGGCAGTTTTAAGGGGAATGATTAAACCCATGTTGGGTATTTTCACCAATGGCATCTTTCCCATAGACATCTTTGCCGCAAACATTTTTGCCGCAAATATTTCTATTGCATAACTAATAGGCTATATGGTAATTTTGCTACAGAAGAGAAAAAACAACTAGTTGACAGTTTGGTTTCATTTCTCCACTGATGGAGTACTCCAATTTTTATATTATATTCATCTTAGCTCCCATAATGGTCCTCACAGTGCTGCATAGGCCTGAACCCACATTCCCCATAGAATGTTGAAATATCCATCAGTGGACATGTGACAATATGCCAAGGAGAAAAAAAAAAACAGTGCATAAGGCTTTCATGAGGCAGTATAAAGCTCAGTGACAAAGTGCAAGTGTGCATTCTAGTATCTGGAACTGGTACCTCTCTTAGTGAGGGAAGAAATTTCAGAAAAAAAAAAAGTGCAGTGCCGAATAAGTAGACAAATCAACTAACAACAACAACAAAATACTATGAACAAACAACTGTGAAGATGAATGGTTAGGGGAAAAAAAAAAAAAAAAAAGATGAATGGTTAGGTACAATCCATAAAATAAAATCAGCTTTTTGTGCAGAACTGCCATGAAACTATTCCATCCATTCTAAGTGTATTCAAGTATTTTGTATTTTGCAGTCAACCCTTTTAAATCTTGTTATTCACTTTTTATGTTTCATTATGCCCTTTTTAATCAATGTCCCTTTTCTATGTGATTTTATATTTCCAGCAAAATTGCCTTATAACAAATTAGTTATGAGGCAAACATATTTGTGGCAAAGGTGCTTAGGTAAAACTACCAAGAACAGGACCAACCACCTGATTCAGGTCAAGTGGGCCCTGGTCTCTCCTTAAATGCCCTCCTGAGCCCCTGTGGCTATAAAACGCCTGTGAAGCAACTGTACTCCGAAAATGGTATCTCCGTTCACTAAAATTATTTTACCATAAAATTTTTATTTATTCTCAACTTGTTTCATACATTTGAGGCTTGTTTCTCAATAAAATTATAAGCCCTTTCAGAATTGGGGACATGTCAGGCACTTTCTTTTTATCCTCATGCATTATAGAATGGTAGGTGTCCCATAAAAGTGCAGCAATTGATATTCCAAGTGCCCATCAAGAGCAGATTATTGTTAGTCTGTTACCATGTGTGGCAATCATGCTGTAAAGATCTTGCAGCATTCTCTCTATGGGCTGCCTTATTTCTGCATTCGTTAATTAAAGCAATTAGGATGGAGATTCTTCATATATCCAGTCTAGCCTGAAAAAGCTGACAGTTCAATTGGATTCATCAGTGAAGTCCCTAAAGTTACAAGCTCTTATAATTAGCAATTGACTTAGAGGATTTAGCAAACAACGACAAACACGCTAACATTTTCAATCTCTGCTAACACACAAAAATAATCATCTTTAATACATGCATTAACACCATATATAGAGGGTGTAGGCAGTATACTACCAAGTGGGGATCCACTCTGTAGTGGATGATTAAAAGATAATGTTTCCAGCATAATTGATTAAAAAAAAAAAAGAAGAAGAAGAAGGAATAATCACCAGGGATGTGCCAAATGGTGGGTAAGTGATTTGCCTGGAATGTTTCTTGAAATGGAAAGAACTGAAATATATTACATTTGATGTGATATGCAGGGATGTCTCAGGAAAACTGGGGGAAATAATTTTTTTCTTCTTGGTGGGGAGGCCATTGTCAACAAACAGGGAGCTATACTTTCCATTTGTTTCCATGGCAATGAAAAGCTGGAGATAATAGAGGCCAATAAGGCAGATGAACTTAATCTTATCTTTTTTTCTTGGGAAGTCTTCATTTGTTCATTAATTTCAGAATTCTTTAGGATGTTTTATCAAAAATAATGATATGGTTGGGTGCCTGGGTGGCACTCATTGGACTCTTGATGTTGCCTCAGGTCATGATCTCAGGGTCCTGAGATTGAGCCCTACTTTGGCTCTAGGCTCAGTGGGTAGGGTGCCTGAGATTCTCTCCCTCTCCTCTCCCTGCACCCTGCCTCGCTTTCTAAATAAATAAATAAATAAATAAATAAATAAATAAATAAATAAATAAATTTAAAAATTTAAATTTAAAAATTTTTAAAAATGATACAGGAGATTTACTTGTCCCTAAAAAGTAATTGTGTAATCCTGTGTGATTTTCTCCTTCCCTGCTTTCTAGACACTCCCTCTGATGCTAATTAGACATAGCATGTGACAGGCATATTAATATCCTATAGAACAAATTACATCTGTTAGTTATTACTAAGTCTTTTGCATGGGCACAGAAGTAGGACAGGAATTTAAACTGAGAATCGCAAATCATAATTTACTGTAACACTGAATGGACTGTGTAGTTATGTGGACTCAGAGTTTCTTCTGTAAAATGGGATGTATCACACATCAAGGATTGCATTAGAATTAAAATGAATGTTGAATATTCAGTCATTACCACAGTAAATATATTGACCTTGCGTTTTGTCTGTGATTTTTTACAGTGAATATCCTCACCTGTTCAGATAGCAGTAACTATTTACTAATTAGTAGAAAAGGATTTTTCTGGGTAAATTCCAGTATACCATATATTTTCTCTGAGCTGCTCAGGATGTATGACATTCCATGGGACAGGTAACAGGGAACTTATTCAATAGAGCCAACTGGGAGCACTCAGCCATACACACATATACACAAAAACTCGTATTTACTAGTATTTACTCAGATTATTTACTCTTGAATCATGCATTTTGGTTTGTTAGTTGGGTTTTTTTGGTTTGGTTTAGTTTTATATCTGGAAGGAACGAAAGTTGATCAAACCCAAAAACCTCATTTTAATGTCAAGGAACTGAGGCCCAGGCAGAGGAAGAAACTTGTTGAGTTTCTTACATCCACCTAACTAGTGTTGAAAATCAACTTCAAGAAGGTGCTCAATTCCGTGATGTTTTAAAGAATAATGTCTTCAAATGAGAATATATGCAAATTAGAATGATCCAGATGGTGAGTGAACAAGACATAATTCCTTATTAGACAACAGTGGCTGCTATTAAGTGATTTATTATTTATTGAGGGTAGTCATTGAGCTAAGGGCTTTAATACATTTTTATTCTTGACTCTCTCTACAGCAATGTGAGGTAAGCTCTACGCTTAAAATTGTATAGATAAAGATAGTGAGGCTTAGAGAGGTGACATAGCTTACCCAAGGCCTTAGGTAGCAGGCAACAGAGCCAGAATTTAGGTCCAATTTTATTTGACACCAAAATCAAGTGCTCTTTCTTTCTTTTTTAATTTAATGGGTGGGGGGGATGGGCAGAGGGAGAGGAGCAGACTGCCTGCTGAGCCCAGAGCCTGATGCAGGCTGGACCCCAGGACCCTGAGATCATGACCTGAGCAGAAATCTAGAGTTCAATGCTCAACTGACTGAGCCACCCTGGCGCCTCCAAAACCAAGTGCTCTTACCACTATGCCATGCTTCATTGTCCATCAAATCAGGCAACAAGTTCCGTTGGATAGAAATCTCAATGGAAGTTCCATACAGAGCCCATTCTACCTTTATGTTCTAAGATTATATGCAACAGAAACAGAAACAGACTGATACCCAGTCCCATGGTCCTTCCTTTATTCATTTCCATTTCATTGGAGCGTGTCTGGCACATATATTCTCAATCAATACTTGTTCAAGGAACAATTGCAAAAAAATGGTGAGCTCACTCAAATATGAAATATAATTTCTCTACAAAGAACATGCTTGCGAACAAAGCAGTAAAATATGCAGCAAAGAAATTCTGCATTCTGAGTAAGAGGTGGCTTAGTGGAGTAGATTAGAAGTCAGGTGTTGTGTCTGAATTCCAGTAGAGTCACCTGTAAACTGTGTGGCTTTAAGTATATTACTTAACCTCTCTGATCTTTAGTTGCTCAACTATAATACAGGAGGATAAAACAAATAGCAACCTCAGATGGCTATTTTGCACTAAGTGACATGATCAAAGCATAGAGTCTGACACAAGTAGCCAATAAATGACACCCTTGATCACCGCTCTTACCAGCTATGCCTGTGATAGTGTTTTCTGGCAGGATTTCGCCAAGACATGCTCTTAAAAAGCAGTTGTCAGTGTTCCCCAAGAATTTCAGGAGCATCTGCTTTTCTGATCTTAATAAGGATTTTCAAAGTCCACTTTAGTGCTTTGTTCAAAGGGGGAAGTTTGATGAATTATTCTAATCATTTTCATCAAAGGCAAAGGTCTTTCTAAGACTCAAAAATGGAGATAATATTATATACTTCCTAGGCTTGTTTTAGAATTAAAAGTTAATGCATGAAATGTGCTTAGACAGTGCCTGATACCACATTTTAGGTACTTAATAACAATAATTTTAAAACAATCAACACTGTTATGATTCTGACACAGCAATTTCAACGTGTGTTTTTTTTTTTTCCTTCCCCTAACCACGGAACAATTCTCCAACACTAGCCAGTATCTGCAATCCAATCGTGACACTCTCTATTGGAAGACAGCATGGGATCACACAGGTCGAGGGTTTAGTCTTACCAAACTGCCCTCCAACCTTCAGAGGCCAATCCCAGGTCCAGGTAGCCACCTGTGCTTCGGACCAAACTGTCATCAATCAGAGGTTCCCATAACCTTCTCCTTAGATTCAGTAATTTGTTAGAGCAGCTCACAGAACTCGGTGAAACACTTTGCTTACTATTTTACTTGTTTATTGTAATGGATGCAGCTCAGGAAGAGTCCAGTGGAAGAGATGCACAGGGCAAGGTTTGGGAGGAGGGGGTGGAGCTTCCATGCTCTCTGAGTGGGACACTCTCTTAACACTTCCACATATGCACCAACCCAGTGCTCTCCAAACCATGTCTTTCTGAGTTTTTTGAAGGCTTATTCAAATACACATGATTGATTCATTCATTGATCACTGGTGGCTGAACTCAGTCTCTGCCTCTGTCTGCTCTCCAAAGGATGGGGGGGGTCAGACTAAAAATTCCAATCTTCTCATCACAGGATTGGCTGCACTGGAAATCAGCCCCCATCCTAAAACCACCTCAAAAATGTAACAAAAAAACACCTTTATGGCTCTGATCACTTAGGAAATTTCAATGGTTTTAGAAGTTCTGTGCCAGAAATGGGATAAAGACCAAATACACATTTGCTATTATAAATCACAATATCACAACTATGTAGTCAATAAATGTTAGTTGTAACATTAGTTATCTTTTGCTTCATTAGTGCTGTGAAACAAAAGCCTAAACCCAGTGGCTTGCAAGGCCAAGTATTTCTCATTCTCACAAATGTGCAGGCTGACTGACTTGGCTGAAGTAGGTTGGGCAGAACTGGGCAACTCTGCTCCATGAAGTGGGATGGCTGGATGTGGATGCAGGCTGAAGTAGAGTCTGAGAGTGAGCAATGTTTTTCTCACTCTTCCTTGTAGTAGTGGATCCCCAGGGCATGTTTTATTCATTTGAAGGTCAGGGGTATAGACATAAGCCAAACTATGCCTCTGCTGCAGTCATGCTTGTTAATACTTCACTGACTAAAGCAAGTCACATGGCCTAGCACAAGCTAGTGGGAAAGGGAAGTACATCTGCCCAAAAAAAGTGAAGGACAGAAAAGAAGATTTGAGAAATAATAATCAAACCCATCACAGTTAGATTCCAAGCATTCATGAGTTAGACCAATGTAATCAATATCATTGATTATCAAATAAACTTAACTCCTGGCCTTTGGACAGACAAACCTAAGGATGTATGTGACTGGATAAGATCAGGTTCAATTTTCCCCCATGATTATTTCTCTTAGACCAAGTTGAAGAAAACCGGTCTCCTGGCAGCAAGGCAGCATTTGGAATTCCAAATAAGGAAAGCTAGAGCTCAGGGCACTGCATAGTGAAGCATACACCAACCAACTCTGAACTCGTACTACCATCAGCGGGGATGACACCTTCAATCTATCTCAAAATAAAAATAATTTCCTCCCAAATCAGATGGCAGCTGATGTAGGAATGCTGTGCATCTGATGCAATAGAATATTTCATATACAATGGAGCAAAAGGAGGCTTAAAACCAGAGATAAGAGCTCATATGAGTTTCATCATGAATTTAAGAGGACACCCTACCCTGGTTTGTCAAAACAGGCTTGTAAAAATAGCTCATAAGGAATAATGTGGGAATTAGAAATGAAAGGTGTATGGTGTAGAAAGTGAGAAAGCATGGTGTCCAGAGTCAGCTCTACAATTCATCTCCGCTGTGATGGTTTAAGCCCTGCTCTTTTAGCCTCAGCAGTTTTATCTTGGGAGAGGTCAAGAGTTGAACTTAATTCCTAACCTTACTAATCTGTGTAATCTTGGCCACTTTATCTTGGTTTCCTCATTTTGAAAATAAGTATCTATTTTCATGGGCATTTGGAAAGCTTATTATGTCAAAAGTTGAAAAGAGGGCCTGGTAGAGAGTAATCACTTATTAAATATTAACTTTTATGAATATAAGCAGCATTTCCATCATTAGATACATAATGAGAGTATACAGGAACTTACTCTACCAAGGGCTTCCAAAACAAGATCTCTACATTATAGGGTATGAGAGTTTATAAGAGGACTACAAAGTCATTGACTATCAAGAGGCATCCTCTGTGCCATCTCTCTTTAAGACTGAGCTTGTCTTTATGACTTGGAGAAACAGAACACGGCAGAAACTCCAGGTGATTCCTAAAGCTAGGTTAGACAAGGTCTGCTGCTTCTGTAGTCTCTCCTAGGATGCTGTCTCTGGGAGCCTTCAGGTGCCATGTAACAAGCCCAGTGATCTTGAGGCTGCCATGGGCAAGACCACACCCCAAGACCACATGGAGAGTGAGGAATGCCTGAGGTGCTTCAGCTTCTCCACTCGACCCAGCCAGAGGAGCGTTCAAGATCTTCCACCCCCAGCCACCACCACGTGACTGCAAGTGCTTGGCGTAATCTAAGTGACAACTGCCTCACTTCGTCTAGTCAACCTCAGTCTCAGGGGTAAAAATCAGTGACTTACTTTTTTTCAGTCACTGTTTTCCCATGATTTGTCATGTGCCAGTAGATACCCGGATTGTAGTAATCCTGCAGTGCCCCAGGGGAACGAGGGAACCAATGGTATGAAGAGCCCCAGGGCAGGCTGCCCCCAAATGTGCCACTATTGCGTATTGCTTATTATTATTATTATTATTATTATTTTAACTATTTATTTGACAGAGAGAGAGAGCACAAGCATTGGGGGCAGGGAGCAGAAGGAGAGGGAGAAGCAGACTCTCCACTGAGCAGGGAGCCCAATGCAGAGCTTGATTCCAGGACCCTGGGATCATGACCTGAACTGAAGGCAGATGGTTAACTGACTGAGCTACCCAGGTGCCCCAGCATATTGCTTATTTTTGGTAAAAGTTCCTTAAGAGACACCTGTGCAAGAAGGACACTTAGAACTTCCTCGGTCCCCCTGAAACCAGGAAACACATCTCTTATGGGAAAGGTACCCTCCCTGTACCAGGAGGTAAAGAGACATCCTCATCATCAGAGATGGGACTTTTAGAGCTAAGAATACTATATAAATGGCCTTTGTTACTTTTTACAATTTATTGCCCCAGCCCAAATTCTGTTTAGGATTCCTTACTAATCAAAGCTCCCAAGATGAAGTTTGCTTTGTTCTGTTAGACTTACTGTGTCTTTGTCTAAGAAGTAGAAAAAACTCCCTCTCTTGGTCATTTCTTCAGGTCTCAGTTTCATTATTGGGCCTCCTTGCACACATAATAAAACTGCTTTTCCTGTTCATCTGCCTCATGTCAATTTAATTCTTCGTTTAGCTGGAAGAACTGTGGACTGGGAAAAATTTCAGTTTCACCTTCAAGAGCAGAGAGGGTGGGGCTCTGGCTCACCCTCTCTATGTCAATCAGAATAACTCTCCTTCATATACTGGATATATCAATAGCAATATACATTTTTTTCTTTTTTAATTTTGAAGGGAAAAAAAGACTTATGGTTAAAGAGTTTGAAAACAATGGAACTGAATACTATCTCGACTGTCTTCTAGATCCCCAATTTCAAATAAGAAGTTCACATTAAATAATGACAATGCTTGCCTATGCACTATAAGCCATGTGCACTGCGCACAGTGCTTTATATACACTGAATCATTAGATGCTCATCACATTTAGCTCAAGGTCAACCAGCTGTGAAACAGCAAAGGCAGGATGTGAACCCAGGCACTCTGATCTCGGGGCTCACACTTCTAATTAGATCACAAGTGCTAAGCTGAGCTGTACTGCTTAACAAGAAACAGTCCTCATGCTTCTTAAGGAAAGTTGTGAATGATTGTTGCATCTACTTCTAAGTTGAGTGTCAGCTATGTGGCACAAATAGCTTCTAAAATATTGCTAACACAAATCGCTGTCCCCAACTGCACATTCTCTTGGGTAAAGGCTTTGCCACTTGGGAGAAGTAATTCATTAAGTCATTAACACACATTCATTTCTCCAGTGGACAATGTTCTATGAGGACTCAGAAATAAGAGAAGAGAGGCAAAGTTTATTGGTGGAAATGTCATGAAAATATTTTTTCCAAGCAAGGTATAGAGCCCCAAAGGGCTGTTACATGTGTATTGGCAGAGACAATGAGTGGTAGAGGAATTCAGATAAAGAACAGCCTGAGGAACTTTGACACTAACAGAATTAGAAGAGGTCCTCAAATGAAGATCTATATTTCTTTATTGAATCTTTCCAAAGGATCAGCCTTACCAGAACAATAATCAGTAATAATACGACTTATTGTTAATACCACTGAGTCCCCAATATATAAAATAATTTTTAAAATATTATATGTACTTATTACAATCATCTTATCATTAGTATTTGCACTGTGCTTATAAAGAAACTGAGGCTCAGATGGGTTTAACACTTTCCCAGGCCATAGAGCTAACTAATAAGAGGAGAAGACAGAATTTAAATCTGAGATTCAGGGGCACCTGGATGGCTCAGTGGGTTAAGCCTCTGCCTTCGGCTTAGGTCATGATCTCAGGGTCCTGGGATCGAGCCCCACATCGGGCTCTCTGCTCAGTGGGGAGCCTGCTTCCCCCTC